>OU343222.1:149316145-149387843 GCA_910596185.1 Chrysanthemum makinoi
AAGGGTCGAGATCGGTGTTGCCAAGGGGATTGCTACTTCCTTCTCATTCTCTTTGTCTTTCCCTCTCATCTGATGAATCCGTTGGTGGGTGAGGTCTCTTGCCATCCACCATGAACCTTGTAGTCTTTCCATCGGATAACGGCACCATGACTTTGTTGCAAAAGCTATGATCAAAGGAATACAGAGAAGGCTCTAAAGTAAAGATGAAGTTTGCTAGATGGGACAGGAGCATTGCATAAGGGATTACCATCTTGTCCATGCTTTTCACACTTGCCATTCTCTTTACCATGTAATATGCGAGGTTAAAGAGAGTGTCGGTCACAAGACAATAAATCATGAAGCTCAAGCATGCATTGGGATGATCTTTTTTCCCTCCCAATCAAAGCACATTTTCCCTTACCACGAGTTCCCATTTCTTGTACAACGGGAACATTTCGGAAAACTCAATTTGAAATGGATCCCTATAGATCACCTTGTAATTTCTTGTGACCCTCGATGGAGATGGCCTTTCCATGAATATGGTATCCCTTACCGTGGTTGCCTTCGGGATTCTCATGTAGTAGACTTCATGATGATCTACCATGTCATGTAGCTCCGCCAAAGACCATTCATTGGAATACATGCACACTCCTTGATATGGGACACGGAGTATTCTTCCAAATTCTACAAGAGAGAGGGTTTACTCATGCTCGTTGATGATGAAGGCTATGGAGATGGTCCCGTTATGATTCCTAACGATTCTCATTGTCTTGTAAAATTCAATCACGAACACCAGACAAATTTGCTCGTTTATGTCCAAAAGGCAATCAAAGCCAATTCCTTCAAAGACTTGTCGGATGTTGGTGTTTGCGAGGAATGATGGTTCAACCACACGACCTTCATGAAAAATCCTTTTTTCTAGCAACTTGAAAGCTTTCCTATCCTCCGGGCTTAGGCCTTCCTTTCGGTGGTACATTGGGATGTAGTGGGCGGTATCATGATAATCTTGTTGGCGGTTACTAGGCATGATTGTTCCTATACAACAAAACCACAATGTGGTGTTAATTGTGTAAATAGTAGCCTAAAGGGTTTGATCACAATTTTGCTCAAAACATCTTCATTGAATTCAAGGAATGAGTTTAATTTGTATTAACAATGTTAATTCTTTGATTTAGATTATCTTAGAAAACAATGTGGTAACAAATTATGACAAACCCATTTGAATCCAACTTCTAAAGATGAAAATTGTAATCCTAAGAATCAAGGAATGGAAATAACAATGTAGTGAAGATTATACTTACACAAGAGATTGTTTTGCTTGAAGAAGATGATCAATTTGCTCCTGTGAACAGTAACTAGGTTTACGTTCGTGAGTCTTTGATAGAGGAAAGTGATAGTGGAACTTCTACAATGATCATTTCTTACTTATCTTTGTCTTCTGTTGCACGGATCCCACGGATCCCTTGTATGAGGGATTCAGCTAGTTCGATCCGGCATAACTGCAATCAGTCTGCTTAATTATTCCTTGATAATCTTGGTTTGGGAGTTCTAAATTGTCTAGGGTCAATGTTTATGCTCTATAACTTATGGTTTGGGGTTTTGACGGGTTATATTAGTCCTATTTGACTAGGTTCCCTTTTTATGAATAAATCATAATTCTTAGGGAAGTTTTCAAGGATTATGATAAAATCCCATTTTATCATAATGTAAGAAATTTCACACGGATACTCATTGACATAGATGAAATGTCAATAATCCTTTTGTGAGGAGTAATGATCAAGGCTCTCGAATAGCCGAGATATCATTATCACTAGTTTGTAGTTTTGTCTATAGAGATCAACGAAGAATACTATTCTTGATGATGAGTTCAATATAGATAACTACTTTAGTGATTGAGTAGTGATTGGCATGCCTAATTGGCATGCCTAATTTTATGCCTAACAAACATCACCATACACTTGGCAAGATCAACGGTAGTTTTGAAGAGAGAGAAATTATGGAATCCATGTGTCAATCAATGAATGCATTAGGCACAAAAGTAGGCACATAAGTTAGTCATCTAAATCATTTCCCTTAGTGATTATTAAGAGAGCATAAAGATACTAGTAACACTTAATCATGATTAAAGATAAAATGACAAAAAAAAAAAAAATTACTTGTAATTTATTAAAGATCATACCTTTGCTAAATATTCTTTTTAAGGAAAAAAGTATTTAGAGATGGATTCTTCATGATCTTCTTAGGATGCCCAAATCCAAGTATGAAGAATTCTTAACACAAAAAATATGAGAACGTTCTATCATTGCCAACATTATAAAATATGATGATTTTTAAAACATGACCTTTTGTAAAAAATCCTTCTTTTTAGTTTTCAAACATACACGGATCGTATCAAGTTATTAAAGTACAACATACTCTAAGAAACTTGGTAACGAAGCTCTGATGCCAATTGTGGAAAACTAGAAGGGGGGTTGAATAGTTTTACCGATTAAAACTTTGTTTTAAAATATTTATATCGACTTATGTCAATCTATTTGGATTTGTATGTTGGACGTTGATAGATAGATATATAAATGTGTGATGAAATATAAAGAGTAAGAAGCACATAACCACGACACGTGTGTTTATAGTGGTTCGGCTACAAGGAAACCTTCCTTGTCCTACTCCACTCCCCGAGTCACCTACTCGAGAGTTCGTAATCACTACACGACACCAACTACTTATGGCGGAGAAGCCTTCACAACGTCGCCTACTCTTTTTCCGGTACTAGGCTAGACACCGGGTTCTTCCACAAGGTAGAACCACACCTATCACAACGTCGCCTACCCTTTATCCGGTACTAGGCTAGATACCGAGTTCCATTACAATGGAGGAACTACTACCCAACACTACACAACACCTAACCCAAAGGAGACCAACTCCTTATTACAACACCATCAAGGATATCAATATCCTTGGATATAACCTATCTCTATTTGTATATCGATGCACCTCATCGATTATACACCCTTGGCATATTTCACTAATGCTACTTGACTTGACTTCTAGGCATCCTTCACTAATGCCCTTGACACGGACTTTTGGCACCTTTCACTAATGCTTTCGTCTTGACTCCTTTGGCATTCTTCACTAATGCCTTTGACACGGACGTTAAGCACCTTTCACTAATGCTTTTGTCTTGACTCTTTCGGCATCCTTCACTAATGCCTTTGAAAACAACACTTCTATGGAGAAAGAAAGAAGTATCAACAAGAGAACCTCAGTAGTCTTGATGATGACGAAACATGGCAACTCATGGACTTGAGCTTGCTCGACTTCAAGAGGTGGTGATCTCGCCTTTAAGAGGAACCTAGATAATCACACAAAAACAAAACATAAACTACATAGAGAGATCCTTAGGATCTGAGGTTAGAAGGTTACAATACTTGGAGAAAGTATGTGTGGGAGTGGCAACCCAAAATGAAGAAATGGCTCACTATTTATAGAGGAAATTTAGCTACTGTTCCATGGAATCCTCACTTGAGGGATCCGTCCAGTATAAACCTGGGGATCCATGGGACGCTCCTCTTAGTCCATGTGTTTTAGGTCATGGGTCATGGGTTATGGGTCATGGGTCTAGACTTTGGACCATGGGTATCCAAGTAGATACAATGTATCTACAAGATGCAATGCATCTAGCCCATGGGTCATGGGTTAAAAACCATGGGTCATGGATAATATCCATATATGACTTATGCATGATGTCATGCAATGGGTTATGGGTTACGCTCCATGGGTATGGGTCATGGACATTGAGTTTTTCTCAACAACATTTAATGTATTTGGTAAATGGGTCAAATACTTAAACTTCTACCCATTGTATTACCCATTATGATACATACAAGTTATGTATATATTTGCCCAATATGTAAACACTAGTTGTTATACATATGTATTACTAAATCATAAAACCACTTCTACTTGTTTAGTGTTTTATGTGAAAATGTAAGTGTGATAGTAAACTATTGGCTCAAACCATTTACGTATTTTATTTGTTTTATTAAAATGATTTTACGTTTGTTATCGACAAAACATTAGAAGATCGTAAAATATAAATAAACATTTTTACGGCTTATTTGTATTAACAATCTCCCCTTTTTTGTTGATAACAAAACATAAAATTATTTTAAAGAAAAACTAAAATTTGTAAAAGTTTGAATTGGAGTTTTAACTCTCTTCTCCCCCCCTTTTTGTCTAAACAAAAAGAGCGTCGAAAAGAAACTAACACAATGTTTTAAGAAAAACATGTAAAGGAAAAAAAATAATGTGAAAGAGTAGATAGCAAGTGACGAGAAGTGTTCTCGTCTTAACTCCCATTTGACGAGTCCATCCCTTTGTGAGGGCGTCAAGCAAGAAGAAATACTAAACTAGTTCATTTGCAACTATGTTTGCAAAAGATTTCTATGAGACGAATATGCTCCCCTTTGATGATTGCAACTTTGCAAAGGGACGTCATGAAATATAATCCTAATGAGAATTATATTGCAAGTGATTTTGCAATGTATTGCTTTGACACAAAGCTCCCCTAGCTTAGGGTGTCAAAGTCTTCATGTGTATATTTAAAATCTACAAAACAAAGGTTAGAAAACAAGTATAAAATGCATAATTTCATGCAAAACAAGACTCAAGTTAGTAGAAAGCAAGTCTTCTGTTGCACGGATCTCACGGTTCCCTCCTTGGAGGGATCCGTCTATGCAAAATGGAGGGATCCGTCTGTCTGAAAGCTTAAAACAGAAATGGTGATGTAACAAAAATGCACATATAAAATATAAATGAATATGATTTTAAACATTTTAATGCTTCATTTATTGTTTCTTTTTGAATTAGTATAGTTTTAATGCAAAAATGCACATATAAATGAATATGATTTTAAAATGCATGCAAAACTACAAAGTTCCAAAACTATTATTATATTGTAAGAGTGTTTCGAGAACCAATCTAAATAAACTTTGAATTATTTTAAATAAAATTAACCACAAAAGTAAAAAACGATTTTTTGTAAATATCGAGACAATTTTTTGAAGACAAATGATGCAAAGACGTAAATTCACAAGTGAAAATTTATTTGATTTTTATACGTATTACACATATCTATACTACTTATAAAGTATTTAGCACCATCTTTCCTAAATTTTTTTAAGATGTCATTAATGTGTTTTTTAAGCATTACAATTTTTAATGCATAATGTATACAATACATAGTTTTTACTAATTTATCTTCCACAACATTTTAATGCTTCATTTATTATTTCTTTTTGAATTAATATAGTTTTAATGCAAAAATGCACGTATAAATGAATATGATTTTAAAATGCATGCAAAACTACAAAGTTCCAAAACTATTATTATATCGTAAGAGTGTTTCGAGAACCAATCTAAATAAATTTTGAATTATTTTAAATAAAATTAACCACAAAAGTAAAAAACGGTGTTTTGTAAAAATTGGGACAATATTTTGAAGACAAATGATGCAAAGATGTAAATTCACAAGTGATAATTTATTTGAATTTTATACATATTACACATATCTATACTACTTATAAAGCATTTAGCACTATCTCTCCTAATTTTTTTTAAGATGTCATTAATGTGTTTTTTAAGCATTAAAATTTTTAATGCATAATGTACACAATACATAGCTTTTACTAATTTATCTTCCACAACATTTTAATGCTTCATTTATTATTTATTTTTGAATTAGTATAGTTTTAATACAAAAATGCACATATAAATGAATATGATTTTAAAATGCATGCAAAACTACAAAGTTCCAAAATTATTATTATATTGTAAGAGTGTTTCGAGAACCAATCTAAATAATTTTTGAATTATTTTAAATAAAATTAACCACAAAAGTAAAAAACGGTGTTTTGTAAAAATCGGGACAATTTTTTGAAGACAAATGATGCAAAGATGTAAATTCACAAGTGATAATTTATTTGATTTTTATACATATTACACATATCTATACTACTTATAAAGTATTTAGCACTATCTCTCCTAAATTTTTTCAAGATGTCACTAATGTGTTTTTTAAGCATTATAATTTTTAATGCATAATGTACACAATACATAACTTTTACTAATTTATCTTCCACAATATTTTAATGCTTCATTTATTATTTCTTTTAGAATTAGTATAGTTTTAATGCAAAAATGCACATATAAATGAATATGATTTTAAAATGCATGCAAAACTACAAAGTTCCAAAACTATTATTATATTATAAGAGTGCTTCGATAACCAATCTAAATAAATTTTGAATTATTTTAAATAAAATTAACTACAAAAGTAAAAAACGGTTTTTTGTAAACATCGAGATAATTTTTTGAAGACAAATGATGCAAATGTGCAAAGTGCTAATTCAATGATTAATATATTAGTATATTAATTATTATACTTTTCATGGATAACTCTAAATGATTGCTTAAACATGTAAGTTTTTTTTACATTATAACTTATTTATATCTTTTATATATGTGGGACAAGTGTTATAAACAATATTAATACAAACATTTTCATAAATATATACTTTACAAGATGTATATATTATATGCCTTTTTTATTTATATCTTTTATCTATATGATACAAGTAGAATAAACAATATTAATGATACAAACATGCTCAAAAATATATTTTATTGACTTATTACGATGTGTTGATTATTACATATATATTTCATAAAAAATGTTTCTACTTATTAGTGACTACGGACCACAATCAACTAATTTGACCATAACCCCATAACATTATTGACTACCGCGACGCAAAATCACGCAACTTTCAATTGTTTTTATATGAATTAGTTTGATATTATTCATCACTTTTTTAAAAGTTACTCAAACTCATTATGTTTTCGCTATAGGTAAAGTGAACCTACCATGGTTCATTGAAAATCGTGCTTGTACTCAGTAGGTGTCAGGCCACGTGGTGGTGAAATTCCGTAAAATCTTTTGGCAAGAAACACCGTCATCCGGTACCCTACTATAATATTCTAAATAGTTGAAATATGCGACATGAAACTTTTGACATCCGCAAATTTATCGTCACATAAAACGTTTCAGATTATAAAACATGGTTCATTGAAATTTTTTATTTCAGAGTACTCGATGCCACATCGCGCGGATATCCTGCTAATATACAATTATGAGGCTTTGGATGAATGTATATATAATTACCCTTATAACAAAGTCCGAAAGAAAAGAGAAAAAGGGCGCTTATAAAAAGGGGGTAACAAGCTATTTTAGGTTTTCACTTAGGAGTATCATACATATTTTCTCTCTCACGGTTGAAGATGGTAAGTACATCGATTGATAAAAAAAATATTTAATAATAATAATAATAATAATAATAATAATATTTAGTAAAGAGGTTGATATTGGGCTTCGTGGGGAAAGGGACAAACCATTACGCCCAGCTGATGTGTTGCTCTACTCATGGGACGGAGGGCTGGATGTATGTGTTGATCTGACTGGGTCGTCGCCTTTGATGCAAACTGGTATGGTTGACTGTGCGGGCCATGCGGTGGTTGAAACGTCGCGTTAAGTATGAGGCTAAGTACGCGTATATTGGATATGGGTTTCTCCCATTCTCTTTCTCTTCTGTGGGGGAACTTGAGAAGGATGCAGTGACCATACTAAAGCGAATCCGAAAGTTCTCGATGACCCAAGACATTGGAGCACGTCTCTGATGCTCATATCTTTATTAGGATTAGCTTTTCTATAGCTAAAGGAGTGGGAGCCCAGTTAATATCTCGGCTTCCCACTAACATCTTGTAAATCCTATAAGTTTCTAATAAAATTAATTATAAAATAAAATAAAAATAAAAAAATAAAAAAATAATAATAATAATAATGAATTTTTATATATGTTTATGGTGAACAGAAGGAAGAAAAAGAAGATGATATTACGAAACGACAAAGTCGATCTTATATAAACGTAATCGTAATCAAACGATTATGAATTTATATAAGTTTAATCGTAATCAGAAGCTCAATCTCAAGCTTCCCCAAGACTATCCAAACTCTTTCTTCATGGTATTATGTACATCATTAAGCTTTCTTATTTGGTTTATAATTCGATTTAAAATGTCCTATGTTAAAGCCAGAATATCTAACACTTTTCGACTTCTTTTTTTGCTATTATATACCCAAACTTTTGATAGGGGTTCTTAAAAAACATAAGGGTAAAATGGTCACAAGATACACGCAAACGTGTCTACAGTGACGGAGATTGAATAATGAAAAAACATAGGGGCAGCCCCCTCCTTGCCCTTGCTATCCTTTGTCCCTGCGTGTCTAGTCGAAAATTCTAGTCAGAAAGTTTGGGTATATAATAATGAAAAAAAAAATAAAGTTGGCTACACCTTAGTCAAAAAGAGTTCCATGTTAGGTACATTTTGAGGCGGTTACTCCAATTTCATAGCCTCTTAAAATATGTCCTTTTATGTCATTTTACGCATATAAGTTCTAGCTAAGCTCGACCTCCATCCCTCATAAGAACTCTTAACACGAGCTGCAACTAATAATTTTACGGCTTAAGATGATTAGTTATATCTTTTCATTTCAATTTTAGGGGATTATTTGTTTATGTGCGGCGGCTTATGTTTATAACTGTACTAACGAGTGTAATCGAAAACAAAAAGTCCCCAAGTCTTGATTATTGCATTACAACTCGCTTTTGAAAAATCCATCTATTTACATTAATTCCTCTTCTATATATCTGTGCAGGATGTGAGGTGCAACGGCTGTTTATACGTGTAAGTCTTTCTTCTTTTGAATTATTAATATTATTATATCGGCTCAAACAGAGTTACAAATCAATCGACCGCTGATTTTAATTCAATGCCATTTCTTTTATACTTTGATAACCAGTCTTGAATAAATAAAACTGGTTATATTGCTGTTTTGACACACACTCTGCCGATAAGAAGTTTTGAAATGGTGATTGTATTATTTGTGTGTGTGAGAGTCTTTGTGAACAACAACAACAAGAAAAATGCCTTTTGCAATCTTTACATTATAAATGGTTTTTGAGAACATCATGACATTTTTGCTCCTCTTTAATATCTCACTGTTTGTGCCAACAGAACAACTATTCATAGCCACCCTCAAGAACTAATCCCCTGTCCATCCTGTTTCACGCATTTGTGCTACCCAAGCAACAACGCTGGTGGTCCTGGTACACTTGATGATTACACCTTCTGGAGGAAGACGACCAAACCCCTTTAATGCCTTTGTTCTTGATGAGACTTTGCCTACTAATTAGAAGTGTTACATAAACTTTATGTTCAAAACTTCAAATCACTCAAGTTATGTATGTCTGCAATGGATATTGTTAATACAAATAAAACGTAAAAACGTTTATTAATATTTTGCGATCTCTTTGTGTTTTGTTGATAACAAATGTAATGTTATCTTAAGTATAATTATAAGGATACATGTTATTTTTGTAAAGCATTTACATATAGCCATTTAAATACAAAAATGTAATAATTAAGCATTTGTTGTAATAGTTTATTAGGATGGGTAAAAACCATAACCCATGGACCATAACCCATGGATCATAACCCATACCCAAGTTGGCTAGATACAATGTATACTTAGATACATTGAATCTAAAGAAAACCCATGGACCAACCCATAACCCATGACCCATAACCAAAAAACCCATGGGCAAAGAGGAGCGTACCACGGATCCCTAGGAATACACTAGACGGATCCCAAGTGGGAGGGATCCGTGGGATCCGTGGAACAGAAGAGAAATTTGCATATAAATAGAGAGCCATTTCTTCATTCTAACTCACCCCTCTTCTTACTAAATCTCTCATACACTCTCATTCTCTTCTAACATATAGATCACTTGATCTAGAGAGTTGTTCTTCTTTCTTTCTATTTGTGATCCTCATATAGGTCCTTCTCTAAGGCAGATCACGAGCATTATACAAGTCATCCAAGCAAGGGGTCCTTGATTGATTTGTCACTCCGCAAGATTTTGGTAGCGAAGATCTTGTATTTGATATTTCACATATTTGTTGTGTAATAGTTGTGTTGGTTTGATCCACCGTGCTACGGACTCGGTATCTAGCTTTGTACCGGAAAAAGTGTAAGCAACGTTGTGAAGGCTTCTCCGCCAAGTGAAGGAGTTTGTTGACATAGTGCTTGAACTCTCGAGTAGGTGACTCGGGGAGTGGAGTAGGGCAAGGAAGGTGACCTTGTAGCCGAACCACTATAAATCGGTTGTGTCTTTTCTATCCCTTAACTTTATTTATTTTCTTGCACTATCATTAGATCTATACGTTCTCAACATCCATACGATTTCACATAATATCAAATCTAAAGTTTTTGAAATCAACTTAAAATCGGCAAAACTATTCAACCCCCCCCTTCTAGTTTTCCACAGATATTTCTTTGATACCATCTGCATCACTTGTGTTTTTAACTCTTGGTATATGTTACTAGAGTAGGGATCCAGTGAGAAGTAAATTAAAATAAGAAGTGGTGAGAAGTGACCAAAACCACGCATTTGAGATGCAACAACTTGCATTAGATGCATTTCTATTCATATAGATGCAACATCTTGAGTTTCGAAAGTTAATTTGATGTATAGATGGTGCAAATTGATTTTCATGATTTCGGCACGAGGAACAAAAAATAAGAGAAATCATGAAATGCATCTAATATACGTACATGGATCCGATTAAAAGCTAAAAAACACACTATGGTGCGTTATAATGCATATAAGATTATAGGGATGCATCTAATATAGGTCGGTGCATCTCGGATTTGCGGTTATAGTTCTTCCTATTCCTTCTTATTTTAAGTAATCTTCTTATTTGATCCTAACTCTATGTATCTATTAATAACTGATTTTCCCTGTGTAACATATATCTCTTCTATGCTTTGGGCCTCTTTCTATATTTGTTTCTCAAACACATATAGGTAGACAAGTATCAGTTTAAAAGTTTACCATGATAATTTTCACAAAATGGACATCAGATGATTGGTAATTTATACATAAGAAATGGGTCAAGATGGGTTTGGTTGATCTTGAAATACTATGTAAAAAATACACAGTTTGTTACTTGATCACGGTTTTCTAAAAATATAATGCAGGTTGCTACTGCCATTGTTAATATTATGAAAACTAGGAAATTTTTGAGACACGCTTCTTCTAAGTCAGCAGGTTGTCAATAGAGTGCCATCATAATATCTGAGTGTTGAGTTTGATCCAACATAATCTCATAGCATGTAGGAATTACATGAACAAAGTTCACCTTTACTGCCAGACGTTCATTCCCAAAATTGCTTTCGAGATGATGTATATACTTGAGGCTTTCTGAGGGTGTCAACTCAAGGAATTTTTCATCTCTCTTCTGTTTCTTGTAATCTACAATCAGTTATAACAAAGCAACAAAATAAGAAACTATAATGGTTAAACTTATGGTTAATATTACGTCACTTGTGTGTTATACCTTCTCCTTGTTTTCTTTCTCTATATACCTTAAAAGCCCCTAACAGAGAAAGTAGAAGAATGGAAACACCCAAGAGTATCCGTATCCGTATCCGGTTCATGCTCTTTTCTCTTTTATTTCCTGTTTAGTTGCAACGAGGCTGAAAATTTTGTAAAAACCAATAAAATCGAACATTCTTACCATTAATGTTTCAGATTCCGGAAACTTGCCAATAGATGGAAAAGGCTAACTAATACAAACAAGATTTGTGCTAATTTGAAGTTTACCTTTATAATTTTCACAAAATGGACATCAGATGGTTAACTAATTTAACTGTAAGAAGAAATGGGTCAAGATGGGTTTGGTTGATCCGAAATACTACATGTCAAAACACTACAAATAGTTATTGTGCTGATCAATAATGGATATGGATCCCTCATGTCTGATTCAGCCAGTCAAACCAAAAAACACCAAAGGTCCAAAAAAATCTCCCAACAAACAAGTTTTCAAGCAAAAAAGACTCCCCAAACTAAAGCTGTAAGTGTTAGCGATATTTAAATGTGTCCAGTTCTCTACATTATATAAAAAAAAATGGGTATTTAACCAAACTGTCAAACGTCATATGCTCCAAGGCCCTAAACCACATATTTGTATGAAACTGTCTACTTCTATCCAATGTTCATGGAAGTATGACAGATTTATGTCCAGAAATTAAGGGGAATTATGTGTTTTGACCATAGAAATATATCAACGTATACATGTAGTTTTCAAAGACAACTTGTCCGTTTCCAAATTTCAAATGCAGTCTAAAAGATCAAAACATCGAGGTTGGTGGAGGGAAAAAAGTACAATTGCAACAAGGGTATAGAAATGAAGATCATTCAAATAAAAACCTTACTAATAAGTAAATTTCATAACCCCAGAAATTTTTATTAATTCCATGTAATGATGTTCTCTGATTCAAAAAAGATGCACCGGCCATCTCAATAAAAAAAATCAATTAGGCCATAAGATCGACCAATAATACTGTTAAAAGCGCCAACTTGGCAACTATTAGACTATTAGTACCTTGAGCCAACTGAATCACAGAGTGGTATATTACATAATATTACCAGAAACATGGATAAGAAATGCATACCCCAACCCCACTTCCACCAGCATATCAGAAGCACATAACATAGAAAAAGTTGCTTTCTTGTAATAGGATTAAACGGAGATAATTTGAACTAAGCTATTAACACAAGCCCACAATAGACCTGCTTAAGATCCCATGATTCCAAGAAGATAAGCCATCGACCTTCCAGATCACATATACTTTCATAAACTGTTAAAGCAAACACAACAGTTTACATAAATCTGCCATCTCAAAATAGAGAAAAACGTAACCCATAGTATAAAAATGGGTAAGAACCTGACCCAGAACATCAAAATTCAAAACGCTGAAAAGTTAGAGCCTCCAACTAAAGGTCTTGAATGCCCATTTTGTTGGCCTTTTAATACTCATTTCATGTTCATTGGGATCCCATGATTCCAAAATTACTGAATAATAAAAGTAGATCCTACTACGCTAATAAACGCAACTGATCAAGGTATTAATACCGAGTTACACATGTCTAACAAATCTATTACTCAAAAGTCAAAACCTAAAGTTATCCTCCCTTTCTTACTCAAAACCAATGATCTTGTTAGATATTTTCACTGCAAAAGAACATGTAAACACCAGCATAGCATACGTACCTGCATTCAGATAATCCCTTTATCATAATTCTGGTTTATGGAAGCATATATAAAGCACCAACGAAAGATATGATGCATGCCTAGGCACATGAAAGGAGATTCTGCATAAATAGAATATGACATTCTTTTACTCGGATCCTATTTTCGGTTTCCATTATTTAATCAATCATATTTTGCCAATAACAACACTAAAAACTATATTAGAACATACAACTATGAGATGTAACATCATTAAATAAAATCAAATATCAATTGCATTAGCAATGGTGAATAAAAGCGAAGTAAACATATAATCTGTAAAAATGATCAAGAGCACACAACAATCCACACGTACACCTAGCCAACCACCCCTTGGTGTATTTTATTATAACAATGTCAAGAAGATAAGTCCCCAACTGGGTGCTTACCAACACATATACAAAGAAACAAGACTGATCTCTACTAGGTAGACACCAGCAATCTCACTACAAATATCACTCAAAACTCAGACTTAACAAGATCAAACAAGATTGATCTTGATACAAAGAATTAACCAAATACCCAGACTGATATCAAGATAGATATCACAAGAGAAAGACAAAGAATATGTGAAGATTTAGAGAGAGAGACTGAAAACATATATGATCAACTAATAACGAAACCCTAGCTGATGAGAAGCATATATACTCAGCTATCTTTCACTTTAGCCCCTGAACTTCTCATTTCTTCATTTAAGACTTAAACTTATTAAGACTTTGAAACTTGACAGATTTAGTCCTTCATATTATTCAACACCCCTCCACAAGTTGATAAGTCTGCATTTGGAGTACTTATTCCATCCTTCACCTGACTGCAACTCTTTTCACAATTGTTCACACCTGCAAACAGATCAAACATACCGGACTTTTGCAAAACAAAGAATGTTGTCTTTAACCAAGACATTTAGTAAAAATATCTGCCACTTGCACATCTATATGAATTTTAACAGTTTTAATCACTCCAGCAGAAACCTTCTCTCTAACTAAATGCACATCCAGCTCAAAGTGTTTGGTTTTTTCATGAAACACAGGATTAGCAGCAATGCGGATTGCAGCACTATTATCACAGAATATGTTAACAGGTAACAACTCTTTAAGACCAAGACTATGTAACAAGTTGCTCAACCAAATCACTTCACATGTAGTAGAAGCCATGCTCCTATACTCACCTGCTGAACTTCTAGACAAGGTAGCTTGTTTTTTACTTTTCCAAGAAATAAGAGAGTTACCCAAGAAAACACAAAACCATTCTGATTTCCTAGTTAGAGGACATTTAGCCCGGTCCGAGTGCATAAGCTTTAAGCTTAAGATCAGACTCTTTATTAAATTGCAAACCTAAACCAGGAGATTTTTTCAGATATTTTAAAACCCTCAGAGCAGCCTTAAGATGTGATTGTAAAGGTTTATGCATGTGTTGACTCAAACAATGAACAAGATAACTAATATCGTCCGTATTAGTTAAGTATATCAATTTACCAACCAACTTTTGATAGTTATTTATATTGTTCAACACTTTATCTTTTTTAGCTTCAACACAACTCAAAACAGAATTTTCAGGTAAGGGTGTATCAACAGGTTTGGCTGCAAGCAAACCATACTCATATAACAATTCCAAACAATATTTTCTTTGAGTCATACAAATACCATTATCATTTTTCAAAACTTCAATCCCTAGAAAATATTTCAACTCTCCCAAATCTTTGATCATAAATTTAGAACTCAAAAACTTTTTAAAGTTATTGATTTCAACTTCATCATTACCAGTGATAACAATATCATCAACATATACAAGCAGAGCAACAAACACAGAACCTTTTTGTTTAACATACAAAGAATAATCCAATTTACTTTGCTCAAAGCCATGTTCAATTAAAGCATTAGTAAGCTTAGCATTCCATTGCCTAGGAGCCTGCTTAAGTCCATATAAAGACTTATTAAGCTTACATACTTTAGTATCATCACCACCATTAAAGCCTATAGGTAATTGCATATAAACATCTTCATCAAGATCACCATATAAGAATGCATTATTAACATCTAACTGATATAAAGGCCAGTTTTTACTAACAGCAATACTTATTAGACATCTGACAGTAACCATTTTCACAGATGAAGGTTTCATCATAATCAAAACCTTCTCTTTGATTAAAACCCTTAGCAACTAATCAGGCTTTATATCTATCAATTTCTCCTGTAGACTTATATTTGATTTTCCATATCCATTTATATCCAATAGCATTTCTACCAACAACTCACATTCACAAGTATTGTTTCTATTTAAAGCTTCAATTTCATTATTCATAGCTTCGCACCAATTAGGACTTTTAACAGCTTCTTCATAATTTTTAGGTTCAACAGATTTATTTAATGTATAAGCAAAGCACATATTAGTCCTACTCAAATTAGCATAACTCACATATTTTTCAATACCATATCTGACTTTAGAATGCATCACATAATCATTGAACCTAATAGGAGTTTTAGACTCTCTACTAGATCTTCTTATCACAGGTGTCTGCACATCTTCATTAACATTTTCAGATTGAGTAAAAACTAAACCAAGATTTTCAAGACTAGAATTTCCCTCAGACCAGTGTTGGTCACCAAAGTGGGTTGCAGATTGCCTATCTTCATGATGCATATAAGTAGTATCAGATTCATTATCACTAGCATCATATGAAGATGGCATACTACCATCCTCAACTGGTGGTGTATCTTCCCCTTCATCATTGGGACTTTGAGACTTTGGACTATCAAAAAACTTCAAGTGTTCAACCTCATTTACACTATTAGTATCAGTTGACTCACAGGTTTTCATTTTTAAAGGAAAAACATTTTCATAAAATTTCACATCTCTGGCAAAAAACACATTTCTAGTATCCAAACTCAAAAGTTTATATGCTTTCTTAGTAGAAGAAAACCCAATAAGAACACATTTTTCAGACCTATAAGACAACTTATCATGATTATTTAGAATAGTAGTAAAACACAGACAACCAAAAGACCTCAAATGGGAAAGATTAGGTTTAGTTTTATACAATAACTCATAGGGACATTTACCACTTAGAACTGAAGATGGCAGCTGCTTTATAAGATATATAGCGCTTAGAATACAATCGGACCAAAAACTTAAAGGAATCCCCCTTGAAACATAAGACTCCTAGCTACATTGAGTAGGTGTCTATGTTTCCTTTCAAAGAATCCCATTTTGTGAGGTGTATGAGCACAAGATGTTTGATGTATTATACCAAGATCAGAAAACATTCCACTCATTTTCTTATTTATAAATTCAGTACCATTATCAGATCTAACAGTTTTAATTTTAATATCAAACTGATTAGAAATTAAGTGAATATAAGAGCAAAATACATCAAACACCTCATCTTTAGTTTTAATCAAGTAAGTCCAAACAGCTCTAGAATAATCATCAACAATAGTGAGAAAATACTTATATCCTTCTCTACTTGTTACTCTGTAAGGACCCCATAAGTCAAGATGAACAAGTTCACCAAGATTCTTTGACTTATGATCAGACAAAGGAAAAGGTTCCCTTGTCTGCTTAGCCCTATGACAGATCTCACAAATAGGAATAGAAGAATTCTTGGAAATACCAAGATCTTTTGAAGAACGAGATAAGACTGGATCAGCAGGGTGACCCAATATATTATGCCAAATCAGTTTAGACACATTATAAGACAAGACCATATTGCACTCACCGACAGATTATCGGTTGCATATCAAACAAATACAATCCATCGACTGGCTACCAAGGTCCCCAGAACAATCTCCTTTTCAAATCTCGAATATAACAAGTATCTTCATCAAAACCAACAAACATTTTACTATCTCTAATGAGTTTATTAACAGATAACAAACTTACACAATAACCAGGAACCACTAAAACATCATAAAGAGTCACATTATTAGTTAATTTTAAATTTCCAACATGACTTATAGTGGCAAGAGTACCATTAGGATGTCCAACAGTAATCTTAAGACTAGAAATATCCACAACATTAAACATACCAACAGTAGAAACAGTCAAGTGTTGATTAGCACCTGAATCTATGATCCATCCCAAAGATATAGTTTTAACAGTAAGACTAGAATTTCCAAAGAAATATTTAGAAAAATTAATATTAAACCAAACATTTCCATTAAAGAATGAAGCCCTACCTGCCATATTGGCATGTATGCTTCCTGAAGAACTATCATTGATCAAAGACAAGAGTTTCTTCATCCGCCGTAGTAAAACCGGAAGATGTATTTGCAGATGAAGTAGTAGATGATTTTTCGGACACCTTATTATCAAGATTAGCATTATAACTTTGGCTAAAACCATTTTGTTTAACTGGATTATTATTCTTAACAAAGCCAGGTGGAAAACCTATGAGCTCATAGCATCTTTCAATAGTATGTCCAATCTTACCACATTTTTTACAATTCAGATTAGGATTAGGACCTCTATTAGCAGTATTAGTATTAGAATTAGTTCCTCTAGTGTTGTTACTATTATTATACATTCTTCTAGTATTATTAAATGATTTAGCAGCAAAAGAAGAAGCATTAAGTTTAGATTCAGAAACACTAGAGGACTCAGGAATCCTCTCAGGACTCCTCCCTAGAAACAACAAAGATAAGCATCTTTAACCTCGTAAAGGATCTCGGTTAATAAAGCGCTTCTAACAGGTTGATAACAGGCATCAAGACCCATAAGAAATTGCATCAGTTTCATCAACTGCTGATGCAAAACTAACTCAGTACTAGCCTCACAAGTACATTTATGTTCACACACACATTTAGGCAACTTAGTTAGAGAATCAAATTCTCTCCATAAAGAATTTAGCCTATGATAGTAATCAGAATGTGAGCTACCACCTTGCTTAACAGAGTTAATCTTTTGCAACAAATTGTATATAACAGATCCATCAACCTTATCATATGTTTCTTTCAATTCTTGCCAAACGTATAAAGATTTTCAGAATTAACCAATCCCATATAAACATCATGAGACACAGAATTCATAATCCAAGTTAAGACAATAGCATTGCACCTATCCCATTGAGCAGACAAGACATTACTAGTAACAAATGACTCCTTAAGACAAGTACCATCAACAAAGCTATACTTATTCCTAGCTTGCAAAGCCAATTTCATAGCACCAAACCAAATTCTATAATTCTCAGCCAAGCAGCTTAAATGGAATAAGAGCAGTTCCACTATTATCATTAGTTTGAATATGAAGAGGATTACCAGCATCTAGATTACTAATTAACACTTGAGTATTACTACCACTAGGTTGATCTTCAATAGCCATAATAACCAATCAACAAGAACAAACAACAAGAACAACAAAATAACCAGAACCAAACAACTCAATCAACTTCCAAGACTGCCCAAAACCTATCCTCCTTCGACTTAGACACAACAAGAAACTAATGAACAGAAATAACAAACTATATAAACTACAACTCACACCCAAGAGTAACAACAAACCAAAAGACTCGGGACAGCCAGAGTGTATTCATCAACTGGTTGGCGATCAAGATGTTAATGTCCGCTTTGCACCTTCTAAACTAAATTGTGTTATCTTAAGAGAAAGAAGTACTTACAGGATATATCGTGGAAAGAGATACGTAACCCACTAGATTCACTAAGTCTAGTAAGATTGTATCAAGAACAGCCCAAGAAATAAGAAAAGCACCGTGGATGAAAACCCCAAAATACCAAATTAGGGTTTCAAGAAACCCTAACCAAGAATCCCACAAAATCACCAGATCCAACCCAAACAGATCAAATCAACCACGGCCGTTAAGAAAATAGCCTCAATTAACCAATTCAACCACCAATTGCAAGAATCCCCAAAAACAACTTCGAAACCCTAGAAACCCTAGAATCTCAAAACCACCAGTCAGATCGTAACCGCGCTCGATACCATGTAAAATGATCAAGAGCACACAACAATCCACACGCATACACCCACCAACCACCCCTTGGTGTATTTTATTATAAGAATGTCAAGAAGATAAGTCCCCAACTAGGTGCTTACCAATACAGATACAAAGAAACAAGACTGATCTCTACTAGGTAGACACCAAAGAATCTCACTACAAATATCACTCAAAACTCAGACTTAACAAGATCAAACAAGATTGATCTTGATACAAAGAATCAACCAAATACCCGTGACGATATCAAGATAGATATCACAAGAGAAAGACAAAGAATATGTGAAGATTTAGAGAGAGAGACTGAAAACATATATGATCAACTAATAACGAAACCCTAGCTGATGAGAAGCATATATACTCAGCTATCTTTCACTTTAGCCCCTGAACTTCTCATTTCTTCATTTAAGACTTAAACTTATTAAGACTTTGAAACTTGACAGATTTAGTCCTTCATATTATTCAACATAATCACATGTAGATTTTGACACCATAAGAGAAATTTAGAGATGGTAAAAGCTCTAATGCTTGGATAGGAACCCGAAGTGAACTAACAGAGGTGTTGCCATTCTTATTGCCCAGAAAGCATAACAAACGGTTATCTATGCTAGTTGTTTTGATATAACTGATTGCATAAACGGAAGATGAAAGTTTGAAAGACGTACACATGAGTTTGAAAGCAATGGACATTAATTAATTAGCTTGTGAGAACGGGGTCTGCTCTTTTGCTCAAAATTCCCTATCCCATACATTATTAGCTTTTTATGCAAGAAAAAAAGTAAAATACCTTGATTGGAAATGAACCCTAACTTTGATGCTTTTTTGTGCCATTTGCCCAAAAAAAATCATGAACTAATATATGTTCTTGTTGTTTGAAAAAATGAGTTCTGATGAGAAATATGAAACTCTTTCAACTATAGTCCATTATGAAACTCTTGCAACTACAGTCCATTCCTTAATGTAAATGTGACAATGATGATCAACATGTATCCTTAGCATTAACATGGTCAATAAAATGACCATCGTGTTTAAAAAAAAAATGTTTGCAACCTCAAGTTGCAAGATAAAAAAATATGTCAATATAAAGATCTACATTCCTCATGAGAATGAAATAATGTGATTAACATCGAGATATCCATTCCCTCAAGTGTATGTGATGAATAGATATTCCCTCAAGTGAATGTGATGAATAGATCAACGTATAAATCTCCATTCCCTCAAGTGAATGTGATGAATAGATCAACGTATAAATCTCTATTCCCTCAAGTGAATGTGATAAAATGATCAACATAAGATCTTCATTCCTTCAAGCGAATATGATAATATAATGATCAATGTAAAGATCTTCATTCCCTTAAGTAAATGTGATTAAATGATCATTATAAGATCTCCATTCTCTTACGTGAATGAGAACATAAAAAGATAAACTAAAGATCATTTATCATGATCATGAATATGATTGAAGTAATATGAAAAATGACCAATCACTGCAAGTATTTGGTAATGGTGGTGAGTAATTTCAAGTATTTGGTAATTATTGGAACAAGTATTGAACATTTTATAGCACATGTTCGTTAGCGAAATGTTTTTGTTGAAGCGTTTATAAACGTTTTCAGTTGATTTAAAAGCCAATAATTATGAGAGCAAACTTAATGGTTTATGGGGCATGCTATTTAAATGATAGATAATGAATTTGCATCATGCCAAAAGTTATAACGATTCCTCCCCGTTTTAATGGTCTTTTGGTCACAGACCATATATCTCCCATCTAAGAGTCATGTAATTGTGTGGCTTATATTCTAGTGAATCCACCATAACGCACAAAGTGGGATATTAAAAATGATAATTCATTCAGGGGAAGAATGAGCAGCAAGAATTTAAAATGAATGATAATAATGTAAATGTTGATCCTCAGAGCACTAATGAATATGAGCTTGAAGTTCAAAATGTAATTCATTTTTTTGATCTAGAAAATGCCAGACATATTTGGTGACCTAAACATGGAAACTAGATCTTTTATACGCTGCTAATGCTCCAATTTATATTTGTGTCCCAACTGGACAACCAATGACTGGTAACGATTCTATGGCATGCCTATAGCATGATAGAACAATGGATTCCAAATATAAATCCTCAAATGATATATAAATGGAGCAAGATGTTAAGATGGTCATATCAAAGTAATAAAGACCCCGTAATCGCCTCATAAAGAGTCAATAGACATGAAGGTTTCAAACGCACCTCAGATAGCTAATGAGATCGAAATAAATACTATGATGTCTAAAATCATATGGAATCGAAACAAAATGACGTCGATAAATTTGTTTACATACAATATAGCTCTGGCTATTATGCATAATGAGGATCATAAATCAATTATTATTCAAAAGTGCGCTCAACGAAATGATTGGCCAACATGAAAAGATGCGATCTCGAGAAAATACGAGAAGTATTGGGACATGAAGTCCATACACATGAATGTGTAAAATCTATTAGATATACATGAGTCTTTGTGCAAATGCAAAATAAGAGCTCTAAAGTTATGACAGTTAAGACATGAATTGTGAATAAATAAATTCACAAAAACATGAAGTTGATTACTAAAAGACAAATTGTCTCGAGATGGATGTAAATATCTTATTGATATTTTATGAGACAAACAATCTAGAGGTATTTGATTCACTCTAAATAAGTTCTATTGCGTACTCACATATTCCATGAAGGATCTATAATACCTCAAGTAGGTCTAGTAGCTTTAACTTTTTGAAGCAATTAATAAAGTTCTCAAGAACTTTAATTGATCAAATTGAATGAATTTTTATATAGATAAAAGTCATTTGGATGCATATTATATGTATTGCTTTTGCACTTGTCTCTGAGAAATGATTGGTCCCTAAGTATGTACATATTAAGTCGAATACCCAAAATAAGCCGAATATTAGATAAGTAATTAAGCCATTTAAAATAAGCAAAGTATAAGCCGAAACATAATTTGTCAAATAACCCAAACTCACAACATTAAAAATAGGGATTAAGTCGTAGAATAACAGTGTACTTTTCAAAGTGTACCGTTTTGGTACATGTATTTTTTTAAAGTTGTAGAATAGCAACGTACTTTTATAAGTGTTCCAATTTGGTACGTGACGATGACGTGTCATACCCGAAAGTCTGACACGTGACACCATTTATAGCATGACACGTCATCGTCAAGTACCAAATTGGAACACTTATGAAAGTACATTGCTATTCTACAATTTTAAAAGAGTACACGTATCAAAGTAGTACACTTTGAAAAGTACATTGCTATTCTACGACTTAATCCGTTAAAAATAAGCCGAGAGTCGAATAAGCCAAAGTAACTAAACCGAACCAAATAAGCTCCAAAAATCCGAAAATAAACAATTCCAAATAAGCACTAAAATAAGCCGAAAAGTGTTTTACCCAAATAAGCCGAATATCATTGGGCCTTGTTGGGCCGGTTAGCCCAACAAGCCACCACTAGACTTAACGAAACTTATACACATCCAAATAAGCTCGTTAAGCATGAAATACGCCAATAAGCTATATTAGTAGAAAAAAATAAGCCGAGTGTAAGTACAAAATAATAAGCCGAATAGTTTTGACTCAAATAAGCCGCGGCTTATTTTCCATATTTGGACCGAATATGAATAAGCCACAAATAAGCACTTTATAAGACAAAACAACCAAAATAAGTTGTACATAACTCCTATTTACACATTTATTTCACCAAAATAACCACACAAACTCAATGATACTTTTCCCAATATTTTCTTTATTTTCGAACGAGTATGTAAGCATATGTGTCACACCCCCAAAATATCGCAGCGGAACGATAGTGTCATTGGGGTATGACGTCATAGCACAAAGTATGGATAAAGAAAACGACCTCTATAATGAGACGTTTTTAAGAGTTTACCATTCGATTAAATAAGTTAAAGTTTACAACACATGAGATTCCAAAGTTTGACCATACATAAAGGTTTACAAAACATGTCGAATGGTAATAGATAAAAACACTAGACTCCAATGTATGCCATGAGACCCAAAAGCTCCATGAAATGCTATCGCCTTACAACCTGTGATAAATATGCTAAAAAGTGTCAACACAAAGGTTGGTGAGTTCATAAGTTTGTGTTAAAATGATTTGAAATACTTAGAGGAATGTTCACACAGCAAAGGCATTGTAAATCCACTCAGTTCCAAGTTCCGCCCATACAAAACTTGCAACCCGTGTGTTCACAACCCATTGCCTAAAATAGAATGACAATCATGAATATACGCATTAAGGTAGTTAAAAGTATAAATGTCACCACAAGGGTCTTCCAACACTCGTGTTTGGATGTTCTCCAACCACTCACGCTATCAGATCTAAATTAATGGCCTTCCAACATATAAATATTGGGATGTTCCTCCAACGACGCACGCTATCAGTATCCAAATTAATGGCCTTCCAACATATAAATATTGGATGTTCCTCCAACGACGACGCTAGTCAGTATCCAAATTAATGGCCTTCCAACATATAAATATTGGGATGTTTGTTTAAGTCTAGTCACTACACACACCAAGTCTAAAGTATAAGTAATGTTGTTTGGCAAAAGAGTTTAAATGTTTGGATAAATAAGCATATATCTCGCCCCAAATAGTTTATAGGAATTTAAATGAGTAAAAGCGGGGTATGAACTCACGGTAATCAAGAAAGTTTAGAGTAATTGTGAAATTAAATGAAAGCAGTTGAGCATGTATCTCCCCAAAAGTAATTCAAAACGTATAAAAGTAGGGGCTATGAAACTCACCCGGTATGATTGATATGCTAACAAAATGAAGTGCACTAAAATGAGGCTCGGAAACTATCCGCGACCTAAAATGAATGTTATGACTTGAGTTATGATATGTTTGTCGTGAATGCGTGATACAATGTTGTGCATGCATTTCAGATGTTATTTATACCATTTGCGAGTTTTGAAAATAATACTTATCGTCGAAAAATACTCTTTTGACGTCTTGACCATTCTTAAATTACTTTACAAGTTTTTACGTCAAAATGTCATCCTACAATAGTTTCTTAATGATTTATTGTGAAATTATAACTTTTCGTCAGAAAAATAATGTCGCTTGGAAATTTCATGAAAGTGACAAAAATGGTCTCAAAGCTAGTCAGAAAATGGTGTACGCGAACTAGGAAACGAACTCAACAGTTTTGGAAAGCTTGTATCAAAATCTCAAAGTTTTGGCATTTAAGTTTTTATCCTAGAGGTCTCGTTCATAAAGAAAAACATAGGTTAAGTAGGGTGTTTTTGTCCAAATGTAGTTTAAAAGTGAATTTCGGCAAAGTTTAAGCAACCGTAAATAATTTATTACAACTCCGCTATACAAACGGTTGGTCATTTTGAAAAATATGCTTGATAATCTCACTTTTATTAGAAGACATCTCGTTACAAAAAGTTCTACGTCATCGTTAAAAAAATAGCCTTCAATATGGTCGCTGTTTACCGTAACACTTGACAAATAAAAATAATATAGTTTTTCTTAACTAATAAAGTTACGCGCTTTGTGAAAACGTGTATATTTTAGTCGTTACAAACCGCTTTTCACTGATATACGCCCTTAGCTTCAGATCAAAGTATACTAATATATTTTTGATAAGTCGAAATAATTTATAAAGCTTAAGACTGCGTTTTGACTCTTATAAAACGAAAACAGTTATTGAAATTTTCAGAATTTTTATATATTTCGTCGTCAAACTTGAAAAATTCATAACTTCTTCGTTATAACTCCGCTTTAATCCGTTCAAGCGGCCACGGATTCGTTTTAAAGTATATTTTCTAAATATCTAGGCCAAAAATTCGTGTCTACTGTCGGATTTTCCAGAAATACAAAACAAGATCAGACCACTTTTAATACTTGTCGAAAATAGTTTTTCTCGGACTAAACCTATTCCAATCCCTTCAAAACAACTCCAAAGCTATTCTAATCCTACCATACACCTTCTTAGGGTGTCATGGTTTCCTAGACATCATCAAGACCAATATATAACAAGGGATAAATTATAGGATGACTTATATATATAAACTCTAAAAACAATGTAAAAATGGTATAAATAACCATAAGTCTTGCATGCTTGCTCAAAAATGATGAAATACATATGAAATGAAAATGAAAGATGTAAAATGAAAGTGATATGCTTACTAGTTACTTGATGAGGTGATAAGGACAAGGGATTAAACCTAAACACCCTAGGTTTTTATTTCAAAACCTTGATTAAGAGTGTAACTAGATTGTTTAGAACTTGATTTTGAAAATAACTTTGATGATTTCTTCTTCTTCTTGTGTTTGGCGGTTTTAGAGAGAAGGAAAAGGAAGAGAGAAATCTTGAATTATTTGATTGAAGGATAGAGTGTGTAAGAAAGGTTAAGTGCAAATCTAACTATGTAAGAAATTTCACCCACTTTGACTAACCCTCCCCCCTTGGCCGGATTTTTGGGGAGGGTGTTTCCAAAATATTTTTTTTATTATGTTTTATGTATAAAATGGTGTAAGTAAATGTAAGTTAAATGAGGATAAGTGGTAATTTATATGTATACTTGTACAATAGGGTAGTTTTGTCTAAAAATAAACTTTAATGGATCAAAATAAAGTA
The DNA here is from genome assembly GCA_910596185.1 of Chrysanthemum makinoi. Lineage (NCBI taxonomy): Eukaryota > Viridiplantae > Streptophyta > Magnoliopsida > Asterales > Asteraceae > Chrysanthemum > Chrysanthemum makinoi. Next base: position 149,341,981 of record OU343222.1, read on the forward strand.
TATTGAGATCATAAAAATTGTAAAAATACATTTCTTGTAAAATTTGAGTGATATAATAATTATCGTGTAGTTTTTAAGAAAAGCGTCGTAATAATATAAATTTAACGATTTATATACAAAATAAATTTAAAACACTAGGTAAACTCAAAATATTATTTTTATAAACTAAATGTAAGTATAAAATATATCGGGATCATTTTTGGAAGTAACGGATCAAATGTCTAAAATAATTAATTACGCTGACACGCTTATTTAATAAGAAAATAAACGTTTAATGTAAAATGCAAAACCATGCACGAACCGTTATGAAATGATGAATATGGAATATGAGAAATGACCGAAAATTGAGAATTGTGACATTCTTCCATGTCGAGGAATCACGTCCTAGTGATTCAATCGATGATACTATGGTTCGAACCTCGACAAGGGTTCTAAAGTTTATGCTTGTGTATGGTCTATATGATTATGTCAATGCTCATGCATATGATTTACTCGTCCAACAAGGTACGTTCCCATGCTATCGTGAGCAATTCCCGTCCTAAATACATGCTTTCTTATGATTAGGCTCGATGAGACAAGCTTTCCCATTCTCAAGCAAAATTTTAAAAGACTTTTTGGTAACCGATTTTTTACTTAATCCCACAACTCATCAAACAAGAACTGTCATACGATTAGGCTAAATCGGTTTAGGTAACGACTTGTTTCTAGCTCGATCTTTGCAACTCATCAAACAAGAACTGCCGCTCGGATCAAACTGGAAACAAGTGGTTTGAAGAAAAGCTTTTGAAAATTTGGCTTGATTATGGAATTGCTTACACATATGAGACTACTACTCCCTTCATTGCATGATTCTTCCTAAATTAGACATAGGTGATCAGGCTATGTATAATTTAGAGTACTATGCAATGCTTGACCTAATCGACTCATATGATGTTTGGTGTTGAGTCATAAGTCCGCATGTATAAAGAATGTGCTCTTATAATGATATGATGAGATGCTATGATGATGTAGTTATAGTCTAGGGTCAATGATGCAACCTAGTTCTCTATAACCGATGCTCGATACCAATCATCACACCCCCAAAATATCGCAATGAACGATAGTGTCATTGGGGTATGACGTCATAGCACAAAGTATGGATAAAGAAAACGACCTCTATAATGAGACGTTTTAAAGAGTTTACCATTCGATTAAATAAGTTAAAGTTTACAACACATGAGATTCCAAAGTTTGACCATACATAAAGGTTTACAAAACATGTCGAATGGTAATAGATAAAACACTAGACTCCAATGTATGCCATGAGACCCAAAAGCTCCATGAAATGCTATCACCACAACCCTGTGATAAATATGCTAAAAAGTGTCAACACAAAGGTTGGTGAGTTCATAAGTTTGTGTTAAAATGATTTGAAATACTTAGAGGAATGTTCACACAAATAAAGCATTGTAATCCACTCGCCCAAGTTCTACCATACAAAACTTGCACCCTGTGTGTTCACAACCCATTGCCTAAAATAGAATGACAATCATGAATATGCGCATTAAGGTAGTTAAAAGTATAAATGTCACCACAAGGGTCTTCCAACACTCATGTTGGGATGTTCCTCCAACGACTCACGTAATGTGATCCAAATTAATGGCCTTCCAACATATAAATATTGGGATGTTCCTCCAACGACGCACGTGGGGCTGTATCCAAATTAATGGCCTTCCAACATATAAATATTGGGATGTTTGTTTAAGTCTAGTCACTACACACACCAAGTCTAAAGTATAAGTAATGTTGTTTGGCAAAAGAGTTTAAATGTTTGGATAAATAAGCATATATCTCGCCCCAAATAGTTTATAGGAATTTAAATGAGTTAAAGCGGGGTATGAACTCACGGTAATCAGTAAAAGTTTAGAGTAATTGTGAAATTAAATGAAAGCAGTTGAGCATGTATCTCCCCCAAAAGTAATTCAAAACGTATAAAAGTAGGGGCTATGAAACTCACCTGGTATGATAGATATGCTAACAAAATGAAGTGCACTAAAATGAGGCTCGGAAACTATCCGCGACCTAAAATGAATGTTATGACTTGAGTTATGATATGTTTGTCGTGAATGCTATGATACAATGTTGTGCATGCATTTCATATGTTATTTATACCATTTGTGAGTTTTGAAAATAATACTTATCGTCGAAAAATACTCTTTTGACGTCTTGACCATTCTTAAATTACTTTACAAGTTTTTACGTCAAAATGTCATCCTACAATAGTTTCTTAATGATTTATTGTGAAATTATAACTTTTCGTCATAAAATAATGTCGTTGGAAATTTCATGAAAGTGACTAAAATGGCCTCGAAAAGCTAGTCGTAAAATGGTGTACGTCGAACGTTAGGAAACGAACTCAACGGTTTTGGAAAGCTTGTATCAAAATCTCAAAGTTTTGGCATTTAAGTTTTTATCCTAGAGGTCTCGCTTCATAAAGAAAACATAGGTTAAGTAGGGTGTTTTTGTCCAAATGTAGTTTAAAAGTGAATTTCGGCAAAGTTTAAGCAACCGTAAATAATTTATTACAACTCCGCTATACAAACGGTTGGTCATTTTGAAAAATATGCTTGATAATCTCACTTTTATTAGAAGACATCTCGTTACAAAAAGTTCTACGTCATCGTTAAAAATAGCCTTCAATATGGTCGTTTTGTTTACCGTAACACTTGACAAATAAAAATAATATAGTTTTTCTTTAACTAATAAAGTTACGGCAGTTTTGTGAAAACGTGTATATTTTAGTCGTTACAAACCGCTTTCTACGTATTATACGCCCTTAGCTTCAGATCAAAGTATACTAATGTATTTTTGATAAGTCGAAATAATTTATAAAGCTTAAGACTCGTTTTTGACTCGTACAAAACGAAAACAGTTTGCTGAAATTTTCAGAAAATATATATTTCGTCGTCAAACTTGAAAAATTCATAACTTCTTCGTTATAACTCCGCTTTTAATCCGCTCAAGCGGCCACGGATTCGTTTTAAAGTATATTTTCTAAATATCTAGGCCAAAAATTCGTGTCTACTGTCGGATTTTCCAGAAATACAAAACAAGATCAGACCACTTTTTATACTTGTCGAAAATAGTTTTTCTCGTACTAAACCTATTCCAATCCCTTCAAAACAACTCCAAAGCTATTCTAATCCTACCATACACCTTCTTAGGTTGTCATGGGTTCCTAGACATCATCAAGACTAATATATAACAAGGGATAAATTATAGGATGACTTATATATATAAAACTCTAAAACAATGTTAAAAATGGTATAAATAACCATAAGTCTTGCATGCTTGCTCAAAAATGATGAAATACATATGAAATGAAAATGAAAGATGTAAAATGAAAGTGATATGCTTACTAGTTACTTGATGAGGTGATAAGGACAAGGGATTAAACCTAAACACCCTAGGTTTTTATTTCAAAACCTTGATTAAGAGTGTAACTAGATTGTTTAACACTTGATCTTGAAAATTTTTGATGTTTTCTTCTTCTTCTTGTGTTTGGCCGGTTTTAAAGAGAAGGAAAAGGAAGAGAGAAATCTTGAATTATTTGATTGAAGGATAGTGTGTGTAAGAAAGGTTAAGTGCAAATCTAACTATGTAAGAAATTTCACCCACTTTGACTAACCCCTCCCCTTGGCGGATTTTTTGGGGAGAGTGTTTCCAAAAATATCTTTTTTTTTTTATTATGTATTATGTATAAAATGGTGTAAGTAAATGTAAGTTAAATGAGGATAAGTGGTAATTTATATGTATACTTGTACAATAGGGTAGTTTTGTCTAAAAATAAACTTTAATGGATCAAAATAAAGTATATTGAGATCATAAAAATTGTAAAAATACATTTCTTGTAAAATTTGAGTGATATAATAATTATCGTGTAGTTTTTAAGAAAAGCGTCGTAATAATATAAATTTAACGATTTATATACAAAATAAATTTAAAACACTAGGTAAACTCAAAATATTATTTTTATAAACTAAATGTAAGTATAAAATTATATCGGGATCATTTTTGGAAGTAACGGATCAAATGTCTAAAATAATTAATTACGCGATTACGTTTATTTAATAAGAAAATAACGTTTAATGTAAAATGCAAAACCATGCACGAACCGTTATGAAATGATGAATATGGAATATGAGAAATGACCGGAAATTGAGAATTGTGACAATATGTTTATAAATTCCGCAAACTTTTACTTATGATGTTTACAAAATAAGTTGTACTTCTAGTGTTTATGCATACTAAGCTTTTTAAAAGTACAAGAAAATATTAACTTTCAAAATAGGTGATTAAGAGGTGGTTAATGACTAAATAATAACCCAAACGTTGTTTTTAAACACCCAAATAACTATCTATTATCAACCTAAAACACTAAACTATAACCCAAATCTTCACTTGAATCTTTAATTGATGGAAAAATTTTGGTGGTTTATTTATAGTTGTGGTGTGCGTCGAACACAAGAACAAAGGAGAGAACAAGAAAAATATTTGTTCTAGGGTTTTGATGTGAAGCAAAATGGTTACTAATGTTTCTTTTATTGCATCAACTACACATAAAGTTAAGTGGTGTGTGGTTCAATATTGGCTAGGGACAAAACATAGTTGAGAAATATATGCTACAATGTTGGAAGTGTAGACAAAACAACTATGAGGTTTTGGTGCTCACATTTTGGATCAAGAACATAGTTTGTTGCAGGTTTGTGGCATAAGAGTTAAAAAGCCATTTTTTGGTGTCCTTGGTGTGGGGCTTGACCGAATAGGGACCAAGGAGGAAAAAAATATTTTGTTTTCAAATTTTGTAATTGTTATGTGTATTATGTAGTAGAATGCAAAGGTGGTGTGTTTGTTGGACGTTTTTCGTGCTTATGCGAGCCGAAATGTGAAAACATGCGTTTTCATGTAAAAATGGTAAATTTAATTACACGACTAATAAAGTAAGCTTATACATGTTAAAACATGCTAGTTTGACGTGAACCATGATTTGTTTAGTGTCAGCACGCGCTAAATGTTGTTTTTCACGTTACGCGGGTTCATCTTCCGGTTTTAGGTTTAAGTGCTCACGTAAATGTTAAAAGTGTATGTTTTGAGTCTTTGGTCAAAGATTGACTTAGAAAATTGTCAGTTTACGTTAAATGTCGTTATTCAGTTTACACAATTTAACCTAACGGTTATACGTAACAGTAAATATTTACGCGTTTAGAATAAATAGTTTTGAGTTTTATGAACAAGTATTGCCCTGAAAATGCCCGTTGCTACATTAGGTTACATGGGGAGACCGAACCTTTTATTGACTTAAATATACTCCCTGACCATCCAAAATGTACAAATCTAGTGAGATTTGAACTCTTAACCTTTTGAGAGGAAACTAAAGGCTTTACTAATAGCCTTTGGTGGTGGTTTTAACTTATGGGCTCAAATTAGCACACATGCGCAAATTTGAATAAATTTCTACTAACAAACCATATTATTTCTTTGATTTGAATCAAATTTTCATTATTCTTCTACTAAAATGAACAAAAACGTATAAAAAAAATTGAATAAGTAATTGAAAAACTAAAATAAACAAAAACTAATATGAACAAAAACTAAAATAAACATAATCAGTACGTACTTCGAATATACTAGAATTAAATAAAAGATTTTAGTAATCGCAAAAGAAAAAAATAGTACTGAAATTGAAAAAGAGTCCTAACCACTCTTGTATTTTTTGCTGCATGTTGCCAAAGTGACCCATGCACACTAATACCGTAATATGGGCCAACCTTTGTGACTCGGGCATGAATAGGGTCTATCTTGAAGAAAATATGGATGTGTTCCCTTCTAAGAAGTTCCCGTATTTAGCAATTCAAGGCTTGATATCTCCAACCGAGAAACACCGTACTTGAGATCTAGACGTCCTTTGAGTTCCGATTGCGAAGAACCTGTCTCAAAGTTATAAATCCAATAACCTTCATGGGTTTTGATGAGCAAGAACTCACCATTATTGGTGTTAAGTCCCCAAAAATTATGACCATATGAATATACTGTCAAAGTCCACCAAGAAGCAGTGCTAGTGCTATTGTAGTCTCTTCTCATCCAAATCTCACAAAAACCATAACTTAGCTGATACATCATTGCTAGAGAACCGTTGATGGTTGTTAGTTGAAATTGGTCCTTATCAATACCCCCGGGCTATAAAAAGTTTTTGGCAACGCAATCAAACCAAATTTGTTAGTGCCCAAATCAAATGTCGTTATGTTGACTACAAAACGACAGCCACCAGGTTCGTTTGAACGATGTACTAACACCCAATGCAATGTTCCATTCACACAACACACTTGTGACACCACATTCCTAAACGGAGTAGCAGGGGAATCAATCTTACACCAAATGCCTGTCTTCATGGTGTAAACAAATGAACATTTTTCTTTCTCAGCATGAGTAGGAAATCCTCAAAATCTTGTAATCGTAGGTGACTAGGTCAAAACCAAACCCCATCATGACATCCGAGCATTTGCATCTCGAAGAAGGAAGTGTTGGCCTTAATCAAACGGATCTATGGTCTTAACGTTAATCACAAATATACCAAGTAAAAGCAGGGATTAAATGAAACGTAAATGTGTTTGTATTAATCTTGTCATCATCTTTTCCTTACATAAAAGTTTACAATATATACTAAATGAAAAGGTACTAGTGAACCGTTGTGTTGGTTCAGGGGATATGGCAGTTATATCATAACTGTCATATAACCGTTTATAACTGCTTCAGTTGACTTTTTAAAGTCTGACTTTGTATGGTTAACTTTCGTTGACCGGGTCGTAGTGGGTTGTGATGGGTCAAAGTGGGTCGATTGGTGATTAACCCAATATTCTCCCCCTTAATCACAATATTCTTGTTGCAGATCTTTGACTCCAATTAGTTGTCTCATTGTGATGAATCTGATCTTCGGTAATGCCTTTGTCAGTATGTCAGCCTTCTAAAATTCTCCACTTATGAATTCGACTTGTAGATCTTCTCTTTCGACGCATTCTCTTATAAAGTGGTATTTGATATCGATGTGCTTACTTCTTCCGTGAAATACGAGATTCTTCATTAGTTCGATGGCAGACTTGTTGTCGACCAGTATTGTAACCTTTTCTTCTAGCGTGTGTGTAAACTTTCTAAGTAATCTCTTTAACCATAATGCTTGTGTTGCTTCTGCTGTTGCTGCAATGAATTCAGATTCACATGATGATAGAGCTACCGTGGCTAGCTTTTGTGTACACCAGTTGATTGGTGATTCACCGTAGTAGAAGATAATTCAAGTAGTGCCTTTGCCTTCTTGAGTGTTGACTCCGTAGCTACTGTCACTATAACCTTGTATCGGGTTTCCTCCGTTGTGCGTGTAGGTGATTCCATAGTCTTTTGTTCCTTTAACATAGCGTAGTACTTGCCTTATAGCTTTCATGTGTTGTTCCTTTGGTTCTTGCATAAAACGACTAAGTAATCCAACAGAATAACTTAAGTCAGGTCTTGTATGTAGCAAATATCGTAGGCATCCAATCAAACTTCTATATTCAGTTGAGTTGACTGTTGTTGCTTCAATGTTCTTTGTTAGTCTTGTTCCTGGATCCATAGGTATTAAAGTTTCGTTGCAGTCTAGCATTCCAACTTCCTTTAGGATCTTGCTTGCGTAGGCGGATTGCTTTATTGATATGTCACCTCCAGTTTGTGTGACTTCAATTCCCAAGTAGTAGGATAGTAATCCTAGGTCACTCATCTCGAATTTTTCTTCCATTTGAGCTTTGAACTTGTCAATCTCTATCTTTGGTGTGCCAGTGATGATTAAATCATCCACATAGACTCCTACTAGAAGTATTGAGTCTTTCGATTTCTTCGTGTAGACAGCTTGTTCCAAAGCGCACTTCTTGAAATCTAAGGACTTCAAGGTATTGTCTAACTTTATGTTCCATGCACGTGGTGCTTGTCGTAAACCGTATAGAGCTTTTATCAGTTTGTATACTTTTCCATTATCTTTTATAAATCCTTCGGGTTGTGTAACATACACTTCTTCTTTTAAGTCTCCATCCAGAAATGCAGATTTGACGTCTAGGTGATGTACTTCCCATTTGTTATTAGCAGCTATGGATAATAGTAATCGGAATGTTTCCATTCTTGCTACAGGTGCAAAGACTTCTTCAAAGTCTATGCCATGCTCTTGTATGTAGCCTTTTTCTACTAGTCTTGCTTTATGCTTGACTATATTTTCATTAGCATCTTTCTTGGTCTTGAATACCCACTTTAATCCAATGGCTTTATGTCCTTTTGGTAGAGTGGTTAGTTCCCATGTATTGTTCCTATTAATGGAATCTAATTCGACCTTCATTGCTTCAATCCATTTTAGATTGTTCGATGCTTCCTTGTAATTCTTAGGTTCATCTTCAGCTAGTAATAAATGCTTGGGTAAAACTTCCTCGGTGTTATCATATAAATCATTCAACATTCTAAAACCTTGTAATGGTGTATGATCAAAGTCTGTATGTAAATTCCGGGTTGTAGTTGAGTTACTTTGATTGGTTGAATGTCTTGAGGTAGTTGGTGTGAATTGAGTATTTATTCTTGATGAAATTGTAGATGGTGTGCGAAGTGTTTGTGATTGTGAGGGTGAGTCTGTTATTGATGTTGCATATTCATCATCATCATTTGCAGGGATGTAGTTGTCTTCTTCATCTGGTTGGATATCTTGTTCCTGATGTTCATTCATTGCTTCAAGATTTTCAATTTTGAAGTCAAACCATTCTGGTTCATCGTTGGTGTGTTCATTCAGGTAATCCTTCCAATCCCATGTTTCATCCTCTTTAAACTTCACATCTCTACTAACACATATCCTTTGTGATGTTGGATCAAACAGTCTGTATGCTTTTGGTCCTTTTTCGCTTCCTAAGTATATCATTTTGTTGCTTCTATCATCTAACTTTGTCAGATGTTGTGATGGTACCTTTGCATATGCTATGCAGCCAAAAACTCTTAAAGTTTCTAAGTTTGGCTTTCTTTTCTTGATTGCTTCATATGAAGTGATGTCTTCTAAGGCTCTTATAGGAACGCTGTTTAGAATGTATATTGCGTGTCTAACAGCTTCAGCCCAAAAATTTTGTGGCATGTTGGTTGCTTTCATCATGCATCTTGTTGTAGACATAATTGTCCTATTCCTTCGTTCAACTACTCCATTTTGTTGTGGTATGTAAGGTGCGGTTAGTTGTCGTGCTATGCCGTTCTCTTTGCAGTATTGAGTAAATTCATTAGATGTGAATTCTCCTCCATGATCAGTTCTTAACATTTTCAATGTTGTACTTAGCTCCTTCTCTATTTTTTCTTTGTATTCCTTGAAAGTATCGAATGCTTGATCTTTCGTGTTTAGGAAATACGCCCACATATATCTTGAGTAATCATCTACAAACAAGAATATGTATTTCTTTCCAGATGGTCTTGGTGGTGTGATTGGTCCACATAAATCTCCGTAAACTAAATCTAATGGTGATGCTGATATAGTTTTTGCTTTCTTGGGAAATGGCGCTCTGCTGTGTTTACCAACTAAACAAACATCACAAATTTGCGTTGTATGTTTAATGGCAGGTATTCCATGAACTAGCTCTCTTTGAGTCATAGATTTTAATGATTCAAAGTTGAGGTGTCCTAATCTTGCATGCCATAACCAAGTGTTGTCATTTAAGTTTGCTAATAAGCAAACATGTGTGCCTATCTTCAAACTTGCTTTGTATAGACAGTTTCTCTGTCTTGTGACTTTCATGAAGATTTTGTTGTCCATGTCATAAAGTCGTAATTCATCATCGTCCATTACTACTTTACAACCAATTTCGATAAATTGTCCAAGGCTCAATAAGTTGCTTTTCAAGCTGGGAATGTAATAGACTTGAGATATGATTCTTTGTTTCTCGTCATCACATTCTAATAGGATTGAACCTTTTCCTTTAATCTCTATATGAGATCCATCTCCGAATCTTACTTTTCCACTAACATTCTCATCTCGCTCTTTAAAGTGTTCTCTTATCCCAGTCATATGGTTGCTAGCTCCGTTGTCTAAATACCATTCACTATCGACACTTGTCTCTTTATATCCTACATCTTCTTCGTGTAGTGAGACCTTTTGATCTTCAAGTTTTGTTACATGTGGTTCTTCTAATATTGCCATTAATAAGGTAGGTTCTAAGTCCTCCTCGACAAGATTAGATTGCATACTAGTGTTTGGTTTTACATAACACTTAGATGCATAATGACCGGTCTTATTGCATTTGTAACATTTTACTTTGCTAAAATCAATATTTGGTTTGTTAAAGTGATTGTGAGAATTTTCTTTACCCAAAAAAAGTGATTGTGAGAATTTTCTCCATCCTTCTTCTCGTGGTTATTTTTATCGTGGTTTCTCCATCCTTTGTATTTTCCACGTCCACGTCCTCTGAAATGTTTCCCTCTATTTTCATGTCGTGTGAACATCAGTTTTTCTTGATTGTCCACTTGTTTTCCTTTCTTGAACTTAATCCTTTCTTCATAGGTCTTAAGTCTTCCAATTGCCTCTTCCATTGTCATTTCACTTAGATCGGAATATTGTTCTATAGATACGACTATTTGCAGATACCTTTCGGGTACAGCATTTAGTAATTTCCGTACTAAGGTTTCATCTTCTATTGTGTGTCCTAGACTAGCGGCTTTGTTTACGAGTGTTGTGAGTTTTGTGGTGAAGGTGTCGATTATTTCGTCTTCCTTCATATATAACATCTCAAAGTCGGATTTGAGTGTTTGTATTCTTGCTTGTTTAACTCTGTCTTCGCCAACGTGTGGTTTTAAAGCATTCCAAATGCCCTTCGCAGTTTTGTGCTTTGTTATTTGAAGTAATTGTTCTTCGGGTAAGGCTTGATAAAGGAAAGCAATAGCGGTTTTATCCTTTTTCTTATCGGGTTGAGTCGATTCACTCGGCTCTATTGTTTCCCATAAACCATTCGCTTCGAGAATGATTTGCATTCGAATTGCCCATAATGAGTAATTCGCGGGCTTTATGATTGGGCATTGAAATTGGGGTGTACTGTTAGTACTAAGTTCCTTATTACAACTTACTTTCGTCATATCTTAAATGATAATGACAATAAATCTCCAAAAAGAATTTTAACACAAAGTGTGTTTCAAAAATTCTTATTTTCAAAAATTCCTCAAACGGGTGTAAAACTTTCTAGGTATAGTTTTAAAATTTTAAACTATCCCTGGAGATTATAAATTCAAAAATGAATAACCTAAGGTTAATTACTCCTTACAAATTATTCCTAATCAGTATACTAAACAGTGTAATCACTAGGTTAATATACTATCCAAAATATGATAAGATTCTAATTTTAAAGATAACTTATAAAAACTAAAACAATATATATCAAAGGTAATATATAAAGTAAAAAATGAAAGGTGGTATTTGTAAAATTTTGGAACCTGGAGGGTTGATGGTCTAACCCGATGACCTAATAATAAAATCCTTTTTTTTGTGGCCCTTTGTTGTACGCGCCTCTTATTTCTTTTGGCTCTTATCTCTTTTCAGTTGAGATAATAAAACGCGTATATCTTTTCTTTTCTGAGACAAAAGTTCTTCTGTCTCTCTCTCTAGGGAAGATAACTGCTTCTTCTCCTTCTCCAATTTATGATGGTTAACCGCCTGCTTTGTGGCTGTGTTTGACCGTCTCTTTTTCTTCTCCGGTGTTGGGTGTTCTTCGCGAGCACTATTAATCCTCCAATTGAAACCTAGGGTTTCAGATGATTTGGGGGTTTTCTAATCCGTGAGAAGTTTAATGATTGGAGTATGCAAATGAATCAATTGAGACTCAATTGATCCTTCTGGGCTCGATTCCTTTTATGAACAGGTGTGTTTGTTCTAATTCGAATCTTGATTGTGCCATAATTGATGACTCTCGTTTAGTTTTTAATTTGAATAAAATGCAAAACGATTTTCTTCGTTTTTTTTTATCCTATTGGATTGGGTAAAAGGAAAAAATGGTTTCGAATAAACGAAAAAAAATTTGCGAATTTTTCAGATGCCGGGTTGAGAGTAATCACTATTGTGATTGTTCCCCTGTTGCGACAGAAGTGTGAAACACAAAAAATGACGTCTTGGATTTTGTGTTCGAATCGATTTGCAGAAATTTTTTTTGTCGAAACTGTTTTTCTTGATTTGATTCTGGAACTATAACGAGTAATGGTAAATGATGATTTTGGTTAGTAGACCAAACCGCTCTGATACTAATTGTTGGCCTTAATCAAACGGATCTATAGTCTAAGGTTAATCACAAATATACCAAGTAAAAGCAGGGATTAAATGAAACGTAAATGTGTTTGTATTAATCTTGTCATCATCTTTTCCTTACATAAAAGTTTACAATATATAGTAGTAAATGAAAAGGTACTAGTGAACCGTTGTGTTGGTTCAGGGGATATGGTAGTTATATCATAACTGTCATATAACCGTTTATAACTGCTTCAGTTGACTTTTTAAAGTTTGACTTTGTATGGTTGACTTTCGTTGACCGGGTCGTAGTGGGTTGTGATGGGTCAAAGTGGGTCGATTGGTGATTAACCCAATAGGAAGATCACGAATTGTTAGTTCACGCCTAATTAATGGGTTCCATAACTTAATCGTATGATTTGTTTCATCGACTACACAAAAAACTCCATTACATGAACCAACAATCTTTTTTATATGACTATAAGGAAACTTGACAGTTACAACATCAATATCTCCGCCTTTGGGACACATTGGCAGTCGGTCCGAATGTATTGTATAGTGGTCTTTAAGTTTATTGTCGTCAACAATGATCAGTGCTTTTTCTTTTTGCAAGGATAGAAAAGTGTGCTTGCGGATAAACTCTGGGCTGTCAATAAAAGAACGTTTTGATTTGGAGACTGCTCGAAAACGGAGGAGGGATTTAACTGGTAGATTTGGGAAGATTTTAATAGTCAAGTCTTCGCATATATAATCTGCCATTAGGTGACCCTGCGTTTAACGAAAAGAGTAATTAAACCAAACTTAATAGTACAAAAGAGTTTGAACAAAAAATAACTCGTTTCAGTTTTGTTTGGACTATGACATTATCTAACCTCATTCAATCAAAAGTTAAGTTACTATAAAGTATAAAAAATCACGAGGAGAGTTATTTTACATACCAAACTTTTCTCACATACCAAGGGACTCATCTCCACCATTCATCTAAAAAAAAATCAATGGCTGAGATTTAAAAGCATTTTATTATTTCACCCATTTTTATAATTTAAATATCTCTTAAACCGTTTATCATTAAGCGAAAATATTTACACCGTCGCGACGAACATTTAATTATCTTTCTATAGACGGGCACTTTGATATACTTTAGAAAAAAGAAAAAAATTCATTTTTTCACGTTTTTAGTTTTTCGTTTATTTTACGTTATGAAATTTGCATTGAAAAAAAATCATATATGATAAAACACTAAATTGAATATCACATGTGATATTAGTGTTAAATCATATATGATATGTAATATCACATGTGATATCATATGTGATTTTACACTAATATCACATATGATATTACATATCATATATGATTTTACACTAATATCAAATTAGTGTTATATCATATATGATTTTTCAATGCAAATTTCAAGAACGCATACAAAAAAACTTAAAAACTTAAAAACGTGAAAAATACTGAAAAAAATTTTTTTGTCGAAGTATATCAAAGTGCATATCTATATAAAGATAATTAAATGCCGTCGCGAAATGATATATTTTTTTTCATTTCTACGATTAACGGTTTAAAAGATATTAATATTTGAAAAAAAAGGATGAAAGTTGGTTTTTTATATTTTTGGGATTAATCTCATCCATTAGATCAAATAAAAATAAAGGGTGAAAATTGATCCCTTGGTATGTAAATAATCTTTTGTCCTCAAATGATCTTATATCAAAAAATCACATCACGAAACATGTTAATAAATTTTTTACTCACCGTATATAAACGACTAACCATAAATAACTCACCGCTACTCGAGGGATTAGCATTTCGTTAGATGACTTTATATAGATTCCGGCTCCGTGGGCCTAGCCCAATATTTGTACAACTAAAAATAGAGTCTAAAAAATATGGTTCAGATCACCTCGTCAAATGCAAAAAGGTTTTCATATGCTTTAGTTGAGTACTATTTCGTTATTTAAAAAAAGTGGTTTGAGAGGATATTCTTCAAGTCAATTTCTCAAATACTTGAAGATCTCAAGGCTCCAATTGTATAAAACTTTGTTTTGATCAAAAGGTTTATCTAGAATTATTTGAAAAAGAAGGTAGAAAGAGCATCTGTTCTTTATAAGGCCAATCATGTCAAGTTATCATCAAATAGAAGTTGATTTGTTTCCTCACAATGATGCAGAATCCCTGAAATATAACATTTGAATTTATAAGAACTAGTGAACTTAGCAAGATTATATGTTTTCTTTGTTCCTTAATCCACTTTTATATTGGTTAAATCACAGTGATAATATGGAATAAAGAGCTAAACTATTTAAATGATGCAGATTTTTTACATATTACTACTCTACACACCTTTAGTATTGCTTGTCACGATTTCTATAACATGTATTTTTGGCAATTTTTTGAGACTAGGTTTTTCGTTAATTCGAGTAGGAAAATGTTATACTTAATTGCCTTTATATTTTCATGCTTATAAATAGTACTTGGTTATCCCCAAAATAGTTCCATATTCAAATTTATCATCAAACAAACTCAAGACATGGTCGATTAACATCAATCTAAGATCTTCTGTCCATGTATACTTGAACGTAAAGCATCTTGAATGACTAGTTGTACATTCAATGCTAGAACATTATCTTGGATAAGTTATCAATTTTTGTGACCTTCGAATTTGCTTCGATCGTCAAAAAAATAAAAATAAAGAAATGGTCAGACAGCAGGCGTACATGAAGTTGCATATTCTACCGGACGAGGGATGGGATCTTGTAACTAGACAATTCGTTTTCTTTATAGAATCATGCATTTGAACAAGTCATGTGCATAATAGGTCAAAAGACGCCCTTTTCACTATAAGATATCACATTCATGCTTCCAGTTTTAACACATTAACTTGGAGTTTTGTATCAAACTTAATACAAGAATGGAGGCACTGATCCCATCAACTATACTAAAATAAATAGGACTTGGTCCATCAAATATCTAATACCTTGCCGTCCAATTAAAAATTGTTAATATGTTGTCTTAAACATTTTTGTATAAATAGACACTTCGCCTGGCTAGACTGTACTTCACACGTACAAAAATAGCATAACTTAAGCATACTTTAAGCAATTGCATGCTTGAAAAATGGCAAATAACAGGTGGAGCATCATCTTCCTCGTAGCAACTTTAGTAGCTTTAGCTTCTTCGGTTTCAGCAAAGGTGTTTACTGTTGGCGACGAAAAAGGTTGGATACTCAACTTCGACTATGAAGCTTGGTCCAAAGGCAAGGAATTCGTTGTTGGCGATCAACTTGGTATGTTCCCACTTGAAATATAAGCATTAAAAAAATTCTGCATGATGGATAAATACATATCTTAGTGGTCATATAAAATTGAAATCTTGTATTCTTATTGATGTAGTGTTCAAATATGCTGCGGGAAAACACAATGTCTTCAGAGTCAATGGAACTCTCTTTCAACAATGCAGCATTCCTCCTACTAACGAGGCTCTGACCATTGGATATGATGTGATAACCTTAGCAACACCAGGAAGAAAATGGTACATATGTGGAGTTGGAAAGCATTGTGAGTCTGGCGGAATGAAGCTGTTCATAAATGTTCTCCCTCAATCAGTACCTCCGACTCCTTCGGTTCCTCCTACTGCTCCTTCTTATCCCGTTCCTTCTGGCAAGGTGTTTGTGGTTGGAGATAACTATGGCTAGACCCTGAACTTTGATTACCAAGCGTGGGCCACAAGAAAAGAATTCATTGTGGAAGACAAACTTGGTATGCATCTTCTTGCTCAAATTAAACGCATGCATGCACAGATTATAAGTATGATATCTTTTGAAGCGAATTGCTTACGCATTTTTTGTTATTAATGCAGTTTTCAGGTACCCTATAGGGAAACATAATGTCTTTAGACAGCAATGTGCCATTCCTGCTGCTAATGAAGCACTCACCAGTGGATACGATGTGATCACATTAGCAACACCAGGTAGAAAATGGTATATATGTGGCGTAGGAAAGCATTGTGAGATGGGACTGAAGTTGTTCATCAACGTACTACCCTATCCAACATCGGCACCTCCTCCATACGTACTATGGACCAAGAAAACTCGCACCACCAAAATTCTAGGTCTTGAAGACTAGGTAGCACGGACACGCCTAAAAACTCGAAGTGGCAGTGTCGGACATGTTGGGGTGTAGCTCCCAGAACAGGGTAAGATAATCAATGTCAGTAGCAACAAGTACCAAGTCAGCAGAAACAAATACCACTTGGTGGTTACCGGATATCACTTGGAATCGTGTGATCACTTTCCAAAGTAAACTATTCGACCTTAATGCCTGGGTTACACGAATATCTACTTGGGATAAGACCAAATGCAGTTATAGAATTAAGCACAATTCAATAACCCTTGCGCTTATAAGTGTTAATCGTTTTCTGTGTATCCCTCATGCATAATCAGATCTCCTATTTATGGGATAATACTCTTAGCTAGTCAAATGGAATTATGAGTATTAATCGGCCAATTAATAGTCTCATAATTATCCCCATTATAGCCGTTAGTGGTTACATGACCAATTAAATGTGGTCATTAAGCAGTTGAAACTGCCACTTGAATAGGTCAAAGCCGTTACAAGCGACTTTCATCGATACTTTCATAGCACTAGCAGTTGGATACACGCCCGTGGAAACACACTGCTTATCAGTGGAAACCACAAACAGTACTTTTCATCTGCAGTACTTTCCACAAACAGTACTTTCCACTAGCACTACCAATACAAACCACAACAAGAGTCAGGGTGTTCATGGACCTTATAGGTGTACACTCCGTACCTCCTAACCCATTTCCAGGTGTGAACTAATCCCACAAGTGCACTAAATTTTCCAACAATCCTCCCCAAATTTAGTTCACATCCTTTGCATGAAAACAAACATTAAACAAAACATGTGCATAAACGAAAATGTCCTGAGGATTGAATTTCCATTTTAGTAAATTACACGTTCAAATATTCGAGAATCAGGGTGTTCTAAGAATTGAACCCTTCAACCCATTTGAATACCTGAAGATAAAATACACACAAGTTTTCAAACACTTAAAAGCTCCTGACACTATACAAGTCATGTGTCCATATTCAAGTTCATAACTGTTGTAAAAGCTAAAAGTCCAAAGCTTCCTGAAGCGGCAAAACTTCAACATTTACATAGGTGGTTCCTCCTTATTCATGCTCCTGCCAAGCACTTTTTCAAAGAAAATCAACCATTAAGAAGTAAAGACTTCATCCTCCTTTCGGAGTTCACACACCTTGGGATGTAAATAAAACATGTGCTCCAGTTAACCAATGTTCAAACTTTCCACATTGAACTCAGCTCCTAAGTTTCTCTCCGGAGGGAGTTGGGTGTCCTAGCATTCAAGAACTAAGTTGAACTTAAACCCATCCCTTTAGCAGACTTTATAACCAAGTCTCTAGCGCACCCTTCGTCAAGTGATCACTAAGTTCTCATTGAGATCTCACAAATTCTATAGATACCACCCCATTCATGATAAGCTCACGAATCATGCTATGTCTCGACACCTAAGTATCTTGACTTACCATTGTACATCTGGCTATAAGCCTTAGCCAATGTAGCTGCACTATCACAACGGATAGAAATAGGTGCTATAGGTTTAGGCCACAATGGAATCTCAAGAAGCAAGTTTTTCAACCATTCGACTTCTTTACCAGAAATGCTAAAGCCACAAATTCAGATTCCATTGTTGAACTGGTGATGCAAGTTTGCTTTTGGATGCCCAAGAAATTGCACCTCCACCAAGTAGGAATACCCAACCATCGGTAGACTAATTGTCTTCAGTGTTACTGATCCAACTTGCATCAGTGTAACCTTCCAACACCGATGGGTAACCAAGATATGAGAGACTATAATCCATAGTTCTCTTCAAATACTTCACCCTTTGAACTGCTTGCCGTGATGAGCACTAGGATTACTAGTATACCGCTCAATTTTCCCAATGCCGAAAACCAATATCGGTCTTGTACAAGTCATGGCATACATCAAGCAACCAATTACCCTAGAATACTCAAGTTGAGATATAGCCTTGCCTTTATTAGGCATTAGCTTCTCACAAGTATCCATAGGTGTACTCACTGAAGTACAATCAAAGTAATTGAATTTCCTCAGCACCTTCTCAATATAATGAGACAGAGATACAAATTCTATTACTTTCATGTTTAATCCTTATACCAAGGATAACATCAGCCTCCCCCATGTCATTCATGGAGAACCTTGTTGACAAAAATTCCTTTGTCAGGTCAACCTGATTTTGGTCAGTGCCAAAGATCAACATGTCATCAACATATAGACAAATGATTACTCCTTTACAAGATTCATCAAATTTGCTATATACACATTTGTCGTCCTGGTTAAGAACATAACCACTAGACAAAACCACTTCATCAAATTTTTGATGCCATTGTTTAGGTGCTTGCTTAAGTCCATAAAGAGACTTAATCAGTTTACACACCTTGTTTTCATTGCCGCATGATGAAGCCCCGAGGTTGGTTCATATAAACCTCCTCATCCAATTCACCATTCAAGAAGGTCGTCTTCACATCCATCCGATGAATAATCGATTGTGAATAGATGCCATAGCAATCGCCAGCCTTATGGTATCGATACGAGCCACAGGGTCATAAGTATCAAAATAGTCTATACCTGACTTTTGTTTAAAGCCCTGAATGACTAGTCTAGCCTTGAACTTTTCAATAGTTCCATCTACCTTCATTTTCCTTTTGAAAATCCTTTTGCAACCCAGAGGTTTGCAACCTGGTGGTAGATCAACCAACACCCAAGTGTTGTTGCCCATGATGGAATCCATCTCATCATTGATTGCTTCTTTCCGTAGAAGGCAATGTCCTGGGACTTCATTGCTTCTTCAAATGTCTTGGGATCATCCTCAACAATGAAGCAATAGGAGTATTGGTCCGAGACCTCATCCCTTGTTCCTTCAACTAAGTATAGTTGAAACTCAGGTCCAAATGACTTTGGAGTCCGACCCTTTTGCTCTTCACGAGCATAGGTTCAGTTGTTGAACCACAAATTCATCAGGGACCACCGATGGTTCATCATCGGGGACCTATGATACACCAGTGTCATGAGTTCCATTAGGAATCCTCTGACTTGTTCTAGGGACTGATGAGAATCTATTCTCATCAAATTTTGCATCCCTTGATTCAATTATAGAGTTAATTGAAACATATTCATTAGGTTCAATAACATAGAACCTAAAAGCCTTGGAATGCTCAAGATATCCAACAAAGATGCAGTCAATGCCTCTTTCACCCAAAGTCTTTTGTTTTGGATCGGGAGTCTTACAATGACCCTACAACCCCGCACTCGAGATAGTTCAGGTTGGGTTTCCTTTTAGTCCAGAGTTCATAAGGGGTAACCTTGTTCCTTTGTTGGGAACCCTATTTAATAAATAGCAAGCTGTTAACATAGCTTCACCCCGAACCCTTGACTCAGTCTGAATAGGACAACATGGAATTAACCATCTCCTTCAACACCTGTTTTTCCTTTCAAATGCCATTTTGCTGAGGAGTATAAGGGCAATCGTTTCATGGATTATACCAACAGATGAAAACAGAGTATCCATGTACTCACCTCCCCTATCAGTCCTTAATATTTTGATCAAAGACCCAAGTTGTAATTCAACTTTAGTTTTAAACACTTTGAATTTATCTAATGCTTCATCCTTGGTATAAATACATAGACATAACAAAATCTAGAAGCATCATCAATAAATGTCACAAAGTACTTCTTATTCCCCAAAGAAGGAGTGGCATGCAAATCACACAGTCACTGTGTATTAACTCCAAGAGCTTAGTCTCACGACTAACACCCCGAAAGGGTTTCTTGGTTATCTTGGTCAACATGCAAGTTTTACACTTTTCGGTGTCCATGTCAAAAGCTGGGATCAACCCATCCTTAGACATATCTTGCATTCTTTTATAGTGTACATGGCCAAGTCTTGCATGCCATAGGGTAGAGTCGGTCAGTCAGTGGTGATCACAAAAGCTAAAATAACACTATCAGTGACAATATTAAGCCTGAACATTTGATTACATAAATAACCAAAACCAATAAAAACACCATGTTTAGAAAGCACAAATTTACCAGACTCAATAACTTGTTTATATCCATGATTATTCAATACACTACTTGAAACCAAGTTCTTCCTTATATCAGGAACATGAATAACATTAAACAAAGTTACAATCTTCCCAGAACTAAAATTAAGATCTACACAACCACGACCATGCACCAAGGTCGTTGACTCATTTCCCATGTGAAGAATAGAACCATCATTCAATGACTCATAAGTCTTGAACCAACTTCTATCTTTGCACACATGAATTGTTGCACCAGAGTCAACCCACCACGCAACATCATCATCCTGCGCATAATAAGATTCAGATACATATGTAACATAATAAATCTGAAAAGACTTATTAAACATATTATGACCTTTCAAGTGAGTTTGTTGAACCATCACTCCCTGAACCATTAGTGCCTGATCCATTGGCTTTACCACCAATTTTAACACCCTTTGCGGTCCCTTTTGATGTGACCAGTTTTGCCACATTTCTAACAAGTAGGTGTTGCCTTCTTGTTAGGATCTGCCCTTGTGTTGTCATGATATTTCGCGTTGCCTTTATTGTCATTGTACCTAGTGGAGTTGTTATGCTCCACCATATTGACAACAGATGCACCAAAGATCATTGCTACTCTTTGGCTTGTCATTATCCCGCATCTTGGCGATTCCTCAATGCGCAGATGACTGCCCAACTCAACCATAGTTAACTCCTCTTTCTTATGTTTTAAGGTATGCTTGAAATCTTTCCAAGAAGGAGGAGTTTGTCAATGACACAAGAGACTTTAATGGCCTCATCCATGTTCATATTGTGTTGTGTAAACCTTCCAAGTATTCCAAGAAGTTCATTGTATTGTTCCATAACGGGTCTTGAATCAGTCATTTTGTAATTTGTGAAATTACTAACAAGGAACTTCTACTAGATGCATCCTCACCATATATTTGGCATCCAAGGAATCCTACGTTCTTTGGAAGATTCAAAGTTCTGATAAATATCAAACAGAGAATCAGACATACCATTGAGAATAAGACCTCTGCATATGTGATAAGATTTTAAAATGTACCTTTTTGAGGGGTCGTTTAAGCCCTTATTTGATCACTTTTGTATCCGTTATTACTTAATATCGTTCCTTTTCACTTTTTAGGTCTCTTGAAGGGAAATTGCTGGAATGGCACTTATTTGGACGAAAAGGCGTGGATATACGAAGAAAATGGCCAAAGTCAAGAATCGAGACACTCAAGTTGCTGAAATACAAGGGGACGGCCATCGCTTAATCATGCCCGGTGAAAGCACTCTCCGTGATGGCTCAGTAGCCAGATTGCTTATTTTCAAGTGACGGTGTCAGGCTTTAAAAGAGTAGGTCAGTTTAACATGCACGCCTAGATTTGATCCAGACGGCGCCGAGACGAAGGGGACGGCGCCACAAGCATAAGGTGACGCCGTCTCAAGACTAACGTGGCCAAGACGAAACCCTAATGACGGAGACCCGATGGCGGCACAAATCACAAGGTGAAGCCGTCAGATTGTAATCTTATATATAGAATCCGAATTTTTCAGTTTTAGTGTGTAGTCTTTTGGAGTAAAACCTAAACCGAACTAAAAATTTTGGTCGTCTTGTACAAGTATTTTAGGGTTCCATACCCTATCTTACCACAAGATAAGTGTTTTACTTCATTAATTCAATTATGTCTTCAATTATTTGTGTGTATGCTTGCATGTTCTCCATGTCCGGCTAATTTATTTGTGTGTTTGCTTAGGGAATATGAAACTTAATTATTAAATATTGATTGGTTGTCTCTTATCTTAATTGTTAATGATCTAGTAATGCGATAGGTCATTCGTTGTCTAGTTAATGCTTGATTAATCTTTGTGAACCTTAGACTATAACACTTAGAGTAGTTGTAGGCTAAACCATCCAAAGAGTACCTTAGAGTTAGAGTTTATAATTCCTAGAGATATTGTAGACAAGACCCTTTTGGTAGTTTCAAAGAGTTAGGGACAAACGCATACCCTACGACCTTAGACACACAACGCGATTAAGAATAAGGACGCGACAATTCAACCATCAATAGGAGATAATTAAGGAGTAATAAAACCTAAGTGAACACATCTTTAAACCATCATACGAGCACACAATAATTAGACATAGACTACATACACCTTAGATTAGATAATTAGACAAGTAGAGTAATCGGTAGAAATACCAACCCCAAATCTAAACCCCGAGATTCAGTACTTTCCATTTTCTAAAAAAACATAAAAAGATAAAAATAATCTTCCTCAACCCCAACCTTAGCGTAGTAACTTCTCACTAGCATTCCTATTCCCCTAGAGAATATATCAATACCCGTGGCTTACCCTAATACTACACTACAATGATTAGGTTCACTGCCTAGGGTGTTATAAAACTTGCTCAAAGAAAAGGAAGTTCCTTTGACCCAGAACGACGCGTGTAGCGTTATCAAGTTTTTGGCGCCGTTGCCGGGGAATAGAATAGCTAGTTAGTAGTCCACCTCATTTAGGTTTCTTTGCTTGATTCCTATCAAGTAAATTTTTCTCGTTTTTAGCTTCCTTGTAGTCTATCCCCCTTCTTTGTGTTTGTGTTCGTAAAACCCTTTTCATTTGTCGCTATGGCAAGTGAAATTGCATTTGAATCATTAACAAATGAGGAGCAATTGAATTTCGTAGATTGGATTGGTTTTTATTGTTCTAATGAATTTGTGAGTGAACTTAGAGATATCCAAAAGGAGACGGGTGTAAGGTTGGATGGGTTTGATAAATTTTGTGCTTGTGTGGCTTCTATTCAACGATCATTGTTAGAATCAACTCCTTTTAGTGAGACCCTCTGGAAATTTTTTGAGAAAAGCCTCCTAAGTATAAACCGTCATTTGTCACAACTCGAGGAAATGGATAAGGAGGATTCATCTAACCTTAGGCATCATGATCAAAAAGACCTAGTTTTTAAGAACATGGAACCTAAACCCAAACAAGATTGTGAGATGGTTAGAGTTGAAACATATGACACACATGAGGAATCCTTTAGGCAAATAGAACATAGTAGTCAAGTTTTTGAGAACAATTCTTATGAATCGGACCAAGAATTTGAAATGGCTAAAGAAGGATTTGAGATACTTAGGAGTGTATTTGGGTTAGATCATACTAAAACACATGATGAACTTTTAGGAGATCTAGAAATAATGGAGAATGAGGTGGAAACTCCAAGCCCACAAGCCCTACCATCACTTGAGGAACACACACGGCCTATAACTTACCCGGAAGAAGTAGAAGAGACTATAGGAACCCCGATTGATATAGAACCTTTGGACCAAATACCACTAGAGAATGTAGGTTTAGATGCTTGTTGTCATGACCTCTCTTAGTCCTAGGGAAGTTCCTAATTTTGATGAACCGGAGCCTCAACCAAAAACCTTACCCAATTTTCCGTCTTTAGATGTGAATCTTGGAATTGAATTAGGCCCCAATCCACCCATCAAAATAGATAGTCCGGGTGGTTTGCTTGATAAAGGTAGCCGACTCTAGGACATGTAGAGTGGAAGCTAATATAGGAGTAACCCATGACCTTACACACTTATATCACCCATTCATGGTTGATAACAAGAAACATTATGGGTTTAAACCGGGTTTATTAGGTCAAGATGGATACTTAACTAAGAATCTTTTGAAGTTGATAGAAGATGATCCATTTTAGGAGAGAGATTTGATTCACCGCTACGAGTAGAATTAGGTAAGGTTATAATGAATGGAGCACACTCCTTTGAGCATATAAATCACCCATCACCCTCTCCTCATGTAACAAATTTCCACCCTAAGGGTGTGTATAAGCTACTATCACCGCACTTAAACCTAAGTGTAGGAAAACCTCCCTTTATCCGTTAAATAAGGGTAGAGTCGGCTCGTGACTCAAACAAAACAAGCTTCTTGGGAGGCAACCAATGTGTATTTGTTTTTCATTTTTTATTTGTGTGTCGTATATCTTTTATTGATTGTTTATTCTCATGTTTGAATTTGTAAAATGCTTTATTTTGTCTTTAACCTCATCTTAATAACATATAAAGGTATTTTACATAAGGGATAAGTGTAGGGAGGATTACACACGTTTTCAAAGAACGTGAACATGAGAATTACAATTATTTAAAGATATACATGTGTGTTTGTTCGAGTCAAATGCTTGTATCGAGTCGTAATGGATATTTTGCAGAAATTTTTCCAGATTCTAAAGATGTAAATTTTCAATTTTTTCCGAGAAAATCGCGACCATTTTTGTCGGGATAACTTGTGGCGTCGAGATCATAACTTTTGGCCGAGGAAGGAGTAAAACAACAGATTATTTTTCCTCGTTTTGAGACTACTTATAAAATTTTGGAATTTTCAGTCTTAATTTTCGAAAAATTCTGTAAACATCCATTCCACAAGCATTATATCCTAGTTTAGTAGAGTCTTATATATATTATTACCGCGATTTTGCTTGAAGTTTTGTTTGTTTTCTTCAAGTGTGCAGGCTTTATTTATCAAGAAGAAGATACATAAGGTTGGAAGGAGCTTTTCACGCATACATTCTTCTTGGAAAGGATTTAACCACTACTTCACACACGGATCCTACCGAGCTAATCAGAGGAGTATTAATTTCTTTCGCTTTTCATTTACCCTATCATAACTTTGATACTTTGGGAACATTGGGGACAATGTTGATTTTAAGAATGGAGGGAAAATAAAATGAAAACTTTGAAACTATGCTTATCCTTGATTATTTGCTTTGTCCAATTGTATTTGTGTAATAAACCATGAGAAAATATCGGTTAGGGTAATTTTGGCACCAAATTTAAAATTTTCATAATATATAGGAGTGGGCCATTAGTCTTAACAAAAGCGTCTCACGGATAGGAAGTTGCATGACTAGCACAAAAACCCTTTACCACCTAAATTCCACCCAAAATGTGAGGATCGCCCTTAGATTAGTAGGAATTAAAGGATTCATCTTTAATGCTTAGAGTGTGAACCGGTAGTATATTAGATTCTAGAACTTGTTTTGTGATGCATCCCGAGATCGCTAGTAAGACTACACTTGTGTAGTTAGGAATAACTAAATGATAAGAGGCATTAGGATAACCCTTGTTTGATACTCGTAATATAATTACTTCTTCCACATCGGTTGAGTAATTCCACCACACCCTTTGCGTTGTACTCATTTTTAGTACACGATACCCCTAGTTAACCCTCGAGCCTATCCTTTTCAGCGGTTCTCGTGATGTTTGGTTTTTCGAAATATCAATGAAAAACGTATTTACCCCCCCAATGTACACCCAACTCGCCTTAGCCTACCTTGTATGCACTCACTTTTAGTGCATTATTGTTATCACTCCAAACCCTTAGTTCAATTATCTAGTTGCTTGCATGAGTTGCTAAGTCGAGTCATATCCTTTGTACACAATTTTGGGACGATTGGGACTCATGGGAAAAGTTAAAGTTTATGAAATGACTGGAAGGGAACATAAATTCCCTTATTTGGGTAATAACGTACCCCAAGTGTTTTGATCTTTTCAATTCAGGTCAAATTAGTGTTAGAGTAATAAAAACTCAAGTGTAGGGATGTGCCTATAAATCCCTATCATTTTGATGTTACCGTAGAGGATGGTAGAGTAAAAGTGTATGCAAAAAAAATCTAAAAAAAATAGAAAAAGAGAAAAGAAAAAAAAATAGAGTGTTCAAAAAAAAAAAAGGGCTACCATCCTACATCTATCTTTAAATTTATGTTTGTTTGTTTCAGTTATCTAGATTTTAGAGTCTTGGCTTAGCAACGCCATTCTTCGTATGCTTGTAACATAGAGATTTTTGATTTGCCACCACTAAATAGCCTATCCCACCAAACCTTTTGTTTCCCTATCGTAAGCCTAACATTACAACCCTTTAAAGACCTCTTTGATAGTCTTTCCTAGGTGCTTACGCCAAAGCGATGGAGGTTTGATCTATTCTCAAGCCTATGGTAATCTATGTACTAGGACGGGTTAATGAGTGTTTATCTTCCATTTCCAACTTGTTATATTTCATATACACCAGAGATGAGAGCCCCAAACACCCCATGTGAGGTGCTAGTATGTAATTTCCGTGCTTGTTATGACTTTTGGGGGGCTTATATGTGTTGTGGACTGTTTTAAACCAATGCTTCATGACCCCTTACTTATAAATTAATTGGCTAAAAGCACATTTGCTTGAGGACAAGCAAATACCAAGTGTAGGGATATTTGATAAGGTTTTAAAATGTACCTTTTGAGGGGTCGTTTAAGCCCTTATTTGATCACTTTTGTATCCGTTATTTTTTTAGGTCTCTTGAAGGCAAATTGCTGGAATGGCACTTATTTGGGCGAAGGCGTGGATATCTGAAAAAATGGCCAAAGTCAAAATCGAGACACTCAATTTCTTTGAAATACAAAGGGGCCGGCGTCGCTAACGCTTTGGTCCGGAGCACTACTGTGGTGGCTCATTAGCCAAATTGCTTATTTTCAAGTGGCGGTGTCAGGCTTTAAAAGAGTAGGCGTCAGAACTCGAGACGGCCTAGATTTGATCAGGGCGTCGAGACTGAAGGGGCCGGTCACAAGCATAAGGTGATCTGCGCCAAGACTAACGTGGAGAAGGAAACCCTAATGGCGGCGACGGCGTCACAAATCATAAGATGACGCCGTCGCGATTGTAATCTTATATATATAATCCGAATTTTTCAGTTTTAGTGTGTAGTCTTTTGGAGTAAAAACCTAAACCGAACTAAGGTCTTGTATGCATATTTTAGGGTTCCAACCCCTATCTTACCACAAGATAAGTGTTTTACTTCATTAATTCAATTATGTCTTCAATTATTTGTGTGTATGCTTGCATGTTCTCCATGTCCGGCTAATTTATTTGTGTGTTTGCTTAGGGAATATGAAACTTAATTATTGAATATTGATTGGTTGTATCTTATCTTAATTGTTAATGATCTAGTAATGCGATAGGTCATTCGTTGTGTAGTTAATGCTTGATTAATCTTTGTGAACCTTAGACTATAACACTTAGAGCAGTTGTAGGCTAAACCATCCAAAGAGTACCTTAGAGTTAGAGTTTATAATTCCTAGAGATATTGTACACAAGACCCTTTTGGTAGTTTCAAAGAGTTAGGGACAAATGCATACCCTACGACCTTAGACGCACTGCTTAGCGATTAAGAATAAGGACAAGACAATTCAACCATCAATAGGAGATAATTAAGGAGTAATAAAACCTAAGTGAACACATCTTTAAACCATCATACGAGCACACAATAATTAGACATAGACTACATACACCTTAGATTAGATAATTAGACAAGTAGAGTAATCGTAGAAATACCAACCCCAAATCCAAACCCAGAGATTCGTACCTTTCCATTTTCTAAAAAACATAAAAAGATAAAAATAATCTTCCTCAACCCCAACCTTAGCGTAGTAACTTCTCACTAGCATTCCTATTCCCCTAGAGAGCGATATCAATACCCGTGGCTTACCCTAATACTACACTACAACGATTAGGTTCATTGCCTAGGGTGTTATAAAACTTGCTCGAAGAAAAGGAAGTTCCTTTGACCCGAGCGGCGCGTGTAGTGTTATCAATATGTAGTCATCATTCTCCCATTTGCTCCTCCTCTGATCGCTCCCGCAGTAGCATCATCACGATATGCGGAATAGGAGTGGTTAGCACATACACCACACTCATGCTTGACAACAAAAGTGCATCTTCGCGCACCCCTAAAGTCCACTCTTCAAACTTATCAAGCTTGGCAAAGTTTGAAGCCATGTGTTTCATTGCGGCAGCGTATTGATTATCACAAATAGTTTACTTTGATTGTTGGGGTGTAGCTCGAGCGGTGGTAAGATAATCAATGTCAGTAGCAAAAGTACCAAGTCGTGTCACAAAATACCACTAGGTGGTTATCGGATATCACTTGGAATCATGTGATCACTTTCCAAAGTAAACTATTCGACCCTAATGCCTGGGTTACACGAATATCTACTTGGGATAAGACCAAATGAAGTTATAGAATTAGGCACAATTCAATAACCCTTGCGCTTATAAGTGTTAATCGTTTTCTATGTATCCCTCATGCATAATCAGATCTCCTATTTATCGGATAATACTCTTAGCTAGTCAAATAGAATTATGAGTATTAATCGGCCCATTAATAGCCTCATAATTATCCCCATTATAGCCGTTAGTGGTTACATGACCAATTAAACGTGGTCATTAAGCAGTTGAAACTGCCACTTGAATACGTCAAAGCCGTTACAAGCAGTACTTTCATAAGTACTTTCATAGCACTAGCGATGGATACAGCGCCGATTGAAGCTGCGCTTATCGATGGAAACCACAAACAATACTTTCCATTAGCAGTACTTTCCACAAACAGTACTTTCCACTAGCACTACCAATACAAACCACAACAAGAGTCAGGGTGTTCATGGACCTTATGGGTGTACACTCCATACCTCCTAACCCATTTCCAGGTGTGAACTAATCCCATAAGTGCACTAAATTTTCCAACAGAACACGTGTCGGACAAGGACAGGCGCGGCTTCGGACGCGGCTGGACTCGTAATCCGACAGCGCCGCGTCGCGTGTCAGCGTCTGTTCGAGCTGGACACGTTTTGGACAGTCAAGACATGGCTTGGACCGCGGAAAGATGAGATCTTGAACAAATTAATGAAAATAACAACAATGATTCAAGAACAAATCAAAACCTTTAACCAACAATCAAACAATAAGACTTCTTGACGCCACTATCAAAACCCTATTTGGATCATCACGGAGAAATCAGCAACCTTGCACTGCTGAAAAGTTGTTCGATGATGTCAAGACTCTTTCAATTAATTGGATTAGTGCTAGGTCTAAATCTTGTATCATTAATCGGGCGGAGTGGCTTTGTATCTGGTGAATGATGATGATTAAAGAATGAGAAGGATGATTGAAAAAATATCTATCAACAACCCCAATTCCAGCGTCTATTATATTATATCCAAGACTTTTTGACTTTGAAGAATTGCAACATACACCCTTGAACTTGTTCTCTTCTTGCAAAACCATCTCAATCTTGAAATACATTTAAAACACAAATATAAGAATGTCAACATTAGCCCCTTTACTTATGTTTTTATACATATAATATATAAAATAAATATTTAATTCCCGTGTCCACGCCGTGTCGGTGTCCTGTATTTTTAGATTTTGCCGTATCACCGTGTCCGTGTCCGTGCAACCTAGCTTGAAGATCACCCTTTTCTTGTATTTTATAGTGACATGATGTGTTTCTTGTTCTCTTAAGGATATTGTTATATCTATCTTTCTTTTTCGTGTGCCTGTTTGTTGGATTGAATTTAGTGATATGTGTGAAATCTTGTTTTTAGTACTCCATATCTATCAATGCTAGATAGAGGTCAAGGGTTAACACCCTTGCCTCTGGAGACAGTGGTCACGGGTTCGATCCTCACCTCTTGCACAACCGGAGGTCATTTTCTACTTTTGGTAGAACTAGAAGTAGCTTCTATATCTTAGATACGGGTAAGGCTGTCTATATCTCAACCTCCCCCATACATCATGAAAGACGGAATTAAGAGTTACTTTACTTTTTATCTATCAAAGCTAGAGTGGTCTTATCTATAAAACATGAAGAACCTTTCAGGTTATTATCACATACACTATCCTTTATTCTCATTAATTTAACATACTCATTACTGGCCTGTGATACAATCCACATGGCCCCGGCCCGCGATGCACGAGTCTTATCCTCAATAACATATCATTCTTGTACTTCATTTTTATTCTACATGTTATTGAAAGGTTTTATGGATATTTAAATATATGTATGTCCGGATTCGAACTCGAGACTTCGGGATTGCACACATTACGTATGAGAATTGATGTAAATAATTAATATAAATAAAACTTTATTATTATTAATTATGTAGCGAAATAAAACATAACGATAGTTAAATAATTATGAGGTTTAGCTACTTGTCGTTAAATATAAACTATAAGGACTAGAGATGAAATTACAATTCGGGAAAGTTCTAGAATCCCCTTGGGATACTTTGGCCGATCGGTTTGGGGTTCCAAACCCTAACCCACACAAACTTGGTCACCAAGTTAAGTTACCTATAAATACAATCCCTTGTATTCATTCATCTTAATCTGGATCACCAATATACCTAATTTCTCTTCTCCTCTTGTTCATTGAAACTCCCAACCCCAAGGGTTTTCAATTTTGCTTAACTCAAAGACACAAGTGTTTGGTTTTATTTGTGATTCAAGGAACTAGCTTTTCCACATCAAAGCGCTATTGAAATGCGTGTGTACAAGAGCGAAGGACAAGCAGCTTGAGCTTGTATTCTTGGTGGTCGATTCCTTTGTTTGGGTCGAATTGATTAAACCTATAACTAGGGTTTGGGTTTTGTTCTTGTTCAATCATCGTTTGATTCTTGAATTGCTAAAGGTCACTTTCACTTTCTTTTAGGTTAATTACTTACATATATTATTCCTATTTACTTCCGTTGCATGCTTTGATGATGTTATTTGATTTTATATAATTGTTATGAGTATTAAATCCCAACGGTGGCATCCACGAGCGTTAATATGATGTAATTAATTACCGAAACACATAAAAATTGAATCTTTATGATTATATGCATGCTTTTATGGTTTCTAGGGTTTTGAATTCGAAACCCTAATTTTTTTAATAGGGTCGATTACCCTTTAATTATTTAATTAGGTTTGAATTTTGTAAAACTTGTAGAAACCCTAGGATTGCATGCTAATTTTATGTGATTAATTAATGAATAATTGTTATGTGCCATGTAATATGTGTATCTTGGGTGATAATTGTTATGTGGAATCCATGGTGGAACATGCATGTTTTGCCATGGAGTATTGTTATGCTATAAATTTTTTAGTTGATACACACATGTTTTATTTATTTAATAATTATTGAATTGGGGAAGACCTCAATTATAACTAATAAAAATTAGATTCGTGCTAATTGGTATATTATTAACTCGCTACGCAATCGACTTGTAGATGTATGTGGCTCATCTACCTTGTAGTTGAAAGCCCTAGTTAATGTATACATTTATTTAAGCCTAGAATTGTTTATTAGAGCTTATTGAAATAATTATGCATGTGGCTAATTGTTTTTACATATGTTAAATTGTTTAGTTATATGTTTATATTATTTGAGTGTGTTTAATTTTTATTAAAATGATTTTTGTTTATATATTGTTTTGACATGTTAGTAAGCGAAAAGGGTTTTTATGAATAGAAAATTAAATGGACTAAATAATGGCCTTGATTTGTTATCTAAGAATTATTCTTGAACTTTTAATCGTTGATCATTGTACTAAATGGTTAGAGCGGCTCACCCACAGAACAAACTATAAAGGGGTTAATAAAGTGAAGCTGATCTCAGCAGAAAGGATGTCTAAGGTTATTCTTTTCGCGCTTACGGTCCTCGCCCTGTGAGTTCGATTGGAGCTACCTAGTATAACCATTCAATGCACGAAGCATCTTAGTGCAAAGTTGTAAGTTTCTCAGCGCATCGATTAAAACTTTGTAGAATTAAATCTTAGCAATTAAAATCTCATGTAAGTTTTTTGAAAATTTTATGTTATAAAGTTGTATGCATGCTTCTTTATACATAAGTTTTGATTACACGTCAAAAATTGTACCCTTTAAATTTAAGTTTATGCCATCTAATGATATGAAACACTTGAAGTTGTAATTTAGTTATGTGAGACCTTGATCTAGATTACAATACGAGGTGAATTATTTAGTTGTGTGAGACCTCGACTTTATGATTTGCGGTTCTAAGTTAGACAACTTAATTAAGTTAGTTAGTGAGACCTATGACTTAAGGCATGAGATGGGATGAAACATGCTTACGTTTTGCATTAATTGTTTTGGCAAAATTGTAAATCCCATAACTTTTGGAATTGAAAACTTGTTTGTCAATTATCGTTTTCAACGATTACCTATTCTATACTTTCACCACTAGCATATCAAGCGATGTGGTGAAACTATAATAATGAGGATCCAAAATTCAAGGAAAATTCTATGGTTAATATGAATATTGACCAAAGGGTATTTTATTTTCTTGAATGTTTACTTATCGAAAGTACTAACTTTTGAACTTTTATTTCTGTAGAAATGGCTCAAAATTTGAATCTTTTTAGCCTCGTCGTTCAAATCTATGTTTGATGGAGAGAAATTGACTGTAGCCAATTTCAATGATTGGTATGGCAACTAAGAATTGTCTTGAGGGTTGCCAAAGACTCAATTTGACTACGCCTTGTCCTCTGAACTGCGGTGATGCTACTGCTGAAGCCGCAATTGCATGGCAATGCTGAGTATGAAAAGTATAGTATAATGGTCCTGCATTATGCCGGGAGTATGAATCCAAACTTGCAAAAGAAGTTTGAAAATTACTTCCCTAATCTCATGCTTGAAGAATTGCAAAGGTTGTTTGAAAAGCACGTGTATGAGATCGTATGATTTGATAGATGCTCTTCATAGTTGCAAGCAAGGAGAAGGGAAACCTGTAGCGCCTTTGCACGGAAATGATGAGTTACATTGACCGGTAGGGCGTCTTAACTATGTCTAAATGACATACAAATTGGCCTTATCAGCGGATCCCTTAACAAGGAGTTTGATGGTTTCGTTGCACAATTATAATATGCATTACGGGGGAAGGCGGTCGATGAGGTACATGCAATGCTCATTGATTCACGAAAAGGTTTGCCCGAAGGCCCCTACACTGCGGTTTGACCATCGGAAGGGTAGGATTTCTAAGCCTAATAAGCCGCTAGCGAACAAGAAAGGGAAATGTAAGGGTAAAGTTGATAATGGAAAACAAGTTATGACTTATCAGCAAGAACCCAAGAAGTACCCTCCCAAAAAGCGTGAGAATCCGAAGAAGGATATGGCTTGTCATCAACGCATAGGGTTGGACCTTTGGAAGAGGAATTGTCCACGTACCTTGATGAGTTCGCTGATAAGAGGTATAAAAATCGTAGCGTGGTGCCAGAATAATCTTTTGATGATAGAATTATTTGCTTTTCCTCATAAAATAAATTCACGGGTATATGATCTGGATGTGGTATTCACATTTGTAATACACTACTTGAGGACTTAGAGGCGAAGGAAGCTTGCCTATGGACGTAATATACCGCGTGGGTAATGGAGCACATGCGGTCGTTGAAGCTATAGACGCGTTTGATTTAGTTTTACCTTGGTCTAGTCGCATCATTAAGCGAGTGTCATTCACGCACCTTCCATTGTTAGGGGTGTCGTTTACGTTTCCTTGTTAAAAGATATTGGTTTTATTCATAAATTTCTTGATTATGGAATTCGGTTTCTTTAAATGGTGTTTTTACTTGAATGTTATTCCGATAAATGGTGTGTTTGAAATTGGTTTGCATGATAATGTGATTGATAAAAATAATTATGTCTTTAGCATCAATAATAAAAGAATCAAAGGTGATTTGGATTCTTCATTTATTTGGCATTGTAGACTTGCTCATATAGGCAAGAAACGCATGCAACAGCTGCAACACGATGGGCTTTGCAAGATATCAATGATGAATCATTTGATAAATGCGAATCTTGCATATATGGGAAGATGACCAAGAAACCTTTTACAAATAGTTTAGAAAGGGCACGATCTTCTTGGTGTGATACATCTTGGCGTATGTGGACCACTAAGACATGTGTCAAGAAAGTGCTAGCTACTTCTTAACCTTCTTTGATGATTTCAGTCGTTATGGTTATGTTTATTTACTTAAACATAAACATGAAGTCTTTAAAACATTTAAGGTTTTTAAGAGTGAAGTAGAACTGCAACTAGGAAAGAAGATTAAAGCTCTTTGATCCGATAGAGGTGGTGAATATTTAAGCCAAGAGTTTAAAGATTATCTAGTGAGTGTGGTATCTTCCGGCAACTCACATCTCCATATACTCCACAACAAAATGGTGTATCGAGAGAAGGAACCATACATTGCTAGACATGATGCGATCGATGTTTAATCTTACAACTCTTCCCTTATCCTTTTGGGATTATGCTTTGAAGCTTGTTGTAGCATATTGAATATGGTTCCAACTAAGAAGGTTGATAAGACTCCTTGTGAAGTGTGGTATGGGAAAGCTCCCAACTTGTCTTATTTAAAAGTTTGGGGTTGTGGCGTTTGTTAAGCGTGACTCTGTGATAAAAGTGCAACCTAGATCATTAAGTGTATCTTCGTAGGATACCCAAAGGAAACTATGGGTTACTACTTTTACTTTGCACCTGAAAACAAAGTAATTGTTTCTAGGTATGGAGAATTCCTTGAAAGGGATCTCATATCTCATGAATTCAGTGGGAGAGTTTATGATCCGGAAGATGATCTAGAAGATACAACATTCTGAAACACTAGCCAACCTCAAGTAGAACACGAAAGTGCAGGCGTTCCACACGAAGTTGAAGTGGTTCCCATTCGTAGATCCGCATGAGGACTCTGCGTGCACTGGCGTCTATGTCTCAACGTAGAAATTTGAGAAAATTTGTTAGGGGATCTTGGTGAACCTGCTAACTATAAAGGCTGCCATGATGAGTCACGAAAGGAAAATGGCGAGTTGCAATGAATGGGGAAATGCAATCCATGAAAGATAACAAGTCACGGATAGAGGTTGACTTACCTCCAAATGCTAAGGTAGTTGGAAGTAAGTGGCTCTTTAAGATAAGACTGACATGGATGGCAATGCACACACCTATAAAGCTCGCCTTGTAGCCCAAGGTATACTCAAACCTATGGGGTAGACTACGAGGGAGACATTTTCTCTGTGCGAGACATTAGAGCTATTCGGATTCTTATAGCCATAGCTGCGTACTATGACTATGAGATATGGCAAATGGATGTCAAAAATGCCTTCTAAGCGATTACGCCTAGATGAGGACATCTATATGGCTGACTGAAGGGTTTGTGAATCCAAAGTATCCGAAGCGTGTATGCAAACTTCAAAGATCCATTTATGGGTTGAAGCAAGCATCAAGGCAATGGAACAAGAAGTTTGATGAAGAAATCAAGAAATTTGGTTTCACTCAAAATCTTGATGAGCCATGTGTGTATACAAAGCTAGTGGGAGTAATGTTATTTTCCTTGTCTTATATGTCGATGACATATTGATCATGGGAAAAGACATTCCAAGTATGCAAGATGTAAAGTCTTATCTTGGAGTGCTTTTCTATGAAGGACTTAGGGGCAGCATTTATTAGGGAATCAAGATCTACGGGATAGATCAAGGCGGTTTATTGGACTAAGCCAAAGTGCTTACATTGATAAAATATTGAAGAGATTCATTATGCAAAATTCCAAGAAGGGATATTTGCCGATGCAAGTTGAACATGGCTTAAGTAATAAACTATCTTGGCGTCAACAGAAGAGGTGGCATACATGAATAAAGTTCCTTATGCTTCGGTGTAGGATCTATCATGTATCTTTGTAAGATGTACAAGGCCTGATGTGGCGTTTGCACAAAATATCACCAGTCGGTATCAACAGAATCTAGGTGTGAAAC
The DNA here is from genome assembly GCA_910596185.1 of Chrysanthemum makinoi. Taxonomy (NCBI): domain Eukaryota; kingdom Viridiplantae; phylum Streptophyta; class Magnoliopsida; order Asterales; family Asteraceae; genus Chrysanthemum; species Chrysanthemum makinoi. The sequence continues at coordinate 149,378,014 of OU343222.1, forward strand.
ACTAGCAAGTCGTTAAGAACATTCTTAAGTATCTAAGGGCTACTAAAGAAATGTTTCTAGTGTATGGAGGAAATCGAATCACGAGAACTTGATGTTCTGAGGTTTTGCGATGTGTCTTTCCAAGCTGATAAAGATGATCTGAAGTCTCAAGCGGATTACGTCGTTGTCATTAATGGAGGAGCAGTTGACTGGAAGAGCAAGAAGCAAACAACGGTTGCGATGTCTATTACAGAAGCTGAATACATAGGCGCCGGAAAGGCTGCGATGGAAGCTGTTTGGATTAGGAAATTCACTTCGGGACTCGGAGTAATGCCCTCAATCTAATTACCTTTAAATGTGTATTGTGAGAACTTCTGCGCAATAACATTTGCCAATGAGCACAGTCATGAAGGGCGGACATTTTCCTCGTCGATATCACTATGTTCAAGAACAAGTTGACATAGGTGAAATCAATCTACTCAAAGTTCATAGGATGATAATCTAGCTGATCCCTTTCGAAGCCTTTGCCAAAAGAAAAACTTCTACACCATCTTTGATGGGATAGGACTTCGTTTAGCTAGTAGTTTCATGCAGGTCTGTGATTAGTATTTGGATAAAGGATGTTATGAACAAATATTACTTTAATGAAATAAAATAGTTGTTTATGTTTATTTTTCATTTTCTTAATATTATATCCTATATTTGCATGTTTAATCCGTGAATAACTTATGTTATTCTAAATAGTCCGTTGTCAATCAATGATGTGGGAATGTCATTGAATTAAGACAAATCTGAGTTTTGGTAGAATATACTTTTAAAGTATATTGATCGTGGGACATACCAGAATCACATGATATTCAATGAATTGAATATAGGACTCATCCCAACTTTACATGATGATACTTTATGGATCTTTGTCATTAAGTATATCATGAAGTGTTTATCCTCGGACTTGAGATACCGAGATAACTGTATATGAATGTAGTGCATTTGTGTAAGATAGTCTAGCGCTATCTAAAGTAGCTGGTAGTTATAAGGGCTATTTTTAGAAGTGTTGCAAAGTTCATGAGTTATGTTTGTAGTCAAGAGAATTTGTTCCTTTGAATTTGTTTCAAAGCATAATACTATATTTGGGCCCCTAGTAGGGTTGACAAGATGTTTGTATGGCCATACCCAAGATCTATCTGGAATACATTCAGATGATTTGGTAATCTTGTTCAATGAATACAACGAAACAAAATGTTAACTTATGAAATGACTTGATCCATATTCATAGTTAATGTAGTATTAGTAACAAAAGGATAAGTAAAATGATGAATCATTAAATGGTTTTTCGAGGACCATACTGATTTGATCAGGGGCATTGGCGTGTGAAAGCTAGACTAGCGATGTCGTTACTATATTTAGTAATATCCAAGTGGGAGCTGAAAGGTTTTATGGATATTTAAATATATGTATGTCCGGATTGAACTCGAGACTTGGATTGCACACATTACGTATGAGAATTGATGTAAATAATTAATATAAATAAAGCGTTATTATTATTAATTATTAGTCGCGAAATAAAACATAACGATAGTTAAATAATTAACGAGGTTTAGCTAACGGTCGTTAAATATAAACTATAAGGACTAGAGATGAAATTACAAGTCGGAAAGTTCTAGAATCCCCTTGGGATACTTTGGCCGTCGGTTTGGGGTTCCAAACCCTATCCCTACAAACTTGGTCACCAAGTTAAGTTACCTATAAATTCAATCCCTTGTATTCATTCATAACTTAATCTTGGATCACCAATATACCTAATTTCTCTTCTCCTCTCCCTCTTTGTGTGGCGGTTGAAACTCCCAAACCCAGGGTTTCGATTTTGCTTAACTCAAAGACACTAGTGTTTGGTTTTATTTGTGATTCAAGGAACTAGCTTTTCCACATCAAATCGCTATTAGTACGTGTGTACAAGAACGAAGGACAAGCACGCTTGAGCTTGTATTCTTGGTGGTCGATTCCTTTGTTTGGGTCGAATTGATGAAACCCTATAATTAGGGTTTTGGGTTTTGTTCTTGTTCAATCATCGTTTGATTCTTTAATTGCTAAAAGGTACGCACTTTCTTGTTCGGTTAATTACTTACATATATTATTCCTATTTACTTCCGCTGCATGCTTTGATGATGTTATTTGATTTTATATAATTGTTATGAGTATTAAATCCCAACAGTTATTTCAAATAAGACTAAGAAACACAACCAACCTAGCAACAGAGATGATTAAGATTCACGTAAAATAAAGACGTTCGAAAAATAACTTTTTCTTCAACAAACAAACTAAGAATATCATAAACTTTTAAATATGGTTTGGGGATCTTATTTCATGAGTCGGGTTATTTACGGGTAAGAATGGATCCAACCCAAAATGAGATTTGTTTGTAGATTTTTCATGAGTTTGCTTTTAAAATAATAGGTTTTTCCAAACTTATGTAATATGTGTTGAGGAGAGTTGTTTTGCATACCAAATTTTTCTTACATACCAAGGGACTCATCTCCACCATCCATCTAAAAAGAAATCAATGGATGAGATTAAAAACATTTTATTATTTCACATATTTTTATAATTTAAATATCTCTTAAACCGTTAATCGTTAAGTGAAAATATTTACATGTCGCTGACAAAGATTTAATCATCTTTCTATAGAGGCGGTGACTTTGATATACTTTTGAAAAAGAAAAAAATCTTTTCGCGTTTTTCGTTTTTTACTTTACTTGAAATTTCTTGAGAGAAAAATCATATATGATATGTGATATCACATGTGATATTACACTAACATCACATGTGATATTACACTAATATCACATGTGATATTACATATCATATATGATATAACATAATATCATATATGATATAACACTAATATCACATGTGATATTCAAATTAGTGTTTTATCATATATGATTTTAATGCAAATTTGATGCGTAAAAACCTAAAAAACGTGAAAAATACAAAATTTTTTTGTGAAAGTATATAAAAGTCCCTATTTATAAAAGATAATTAAATGCTCGTCCCATAATTTTTTTTTGCTTAAATTGCGGTTTGAAATTATTAATATTTAAAAAAAGAGGATGAAAGTGGGGGTTTTTAATTGTTGGGATTAATCTCATCCATTAGATCAAATAAAAATGAATGATGGAGATTGATCCCTTGGTATGTAAATAATCTTTTGTCCTCAAATGATCTTAAATCATATGTGTTACCGAGACTTATTAGTACATCTAGTTGTACAATTAAATACCGAGGCAAATTTCAATTGTTACGAGGCATTCAGAACCCGGGCGATGCATAAAGGTTGTATGTACGTGTTTTGTGCGTAATGTTTGTACAAATGGCTGAATTTATAACAATGTATAACAAAGATTGCGTCAGACGGACTTTGTCAATAATAGAGATGGGAGTTTTAGTTTATACTCCCTCCGTCTCATATTGACCGTCCAATTTGACTTTTTCAGGTATTTCTCTCTCAACTTTGACCATAAATATTTTTGTTCGTGTTATATAATAATTGTTAAAAATTATACCAAACGAAAGTACATTTAAAACTCAATCCATGTATATATTTTACATCAAGTATTATATAACACAAACAAAAATATTTAAGGTCAAAGTTGTGAAAGAATGACTTGAAAAAATTAACTAGACAGTTAATATGGGACAGAGGGAGTATTACAAAACAATACAAATTCAAGTTAAAGTCTCATGTATAGTTAGACTGTACTGACCTTTTTTTCTAGGAACAAAACATGCTAAACATATATTACAACAACTAAGCTTTTTAACAAAATATAAAAGAAAATAGTAGATAAGAATAACTAACTCAACAAGCGAGCCAATTTTGTAGATAAAAAAATTTATGTTCAAGAAGAAGCAATTGCCTATTTGATACTAAAGGCGATAATCTAATCGTCAATCGTGTAAGCTGAAATCTTGCACATTTTCATTTTTGATGAATGAAATACATGCGAGAATTGTCATAGATTAAATTTTGTTCGTGTTTTCGATCGAGGTTCCGCATTCTAGCATCTTGGGTTGTTGGTAGATATCCAACACAATGTATCATAGTTATTTGAGTATGAAGGTCTTTACATATATTGTTCTATTGTGATTACTAACAATATGAATGCAAATACATGTAATTTTACATAAGGAGTCAACAAAGAAACCGAAGTGTTAATACAAATATCGTTCTAAAACATTATTTATATTTTATGATTTTTACTTTTTTTTGTTAACGACAAAAGTAAATTTCATTTTTGTAAAATATAAAGCTTGTTATGATTAATAGAAATTAAAACAAGCTTTTATTAAATAAAGGCTTCATCACTTAAGCATTTACATCTTATCACATTTTGATTAGCTATGTATCAATTAATATTGATATCCTTCTAAAACTATAATGTGCATCAACATTTTTAGAACAAGTATGTTTAGTTTCTGAAACATAACATTACATAAGTATTTAATTATATAACATATTAATTCTAAAAATGGAAAACAAAATGTTACATCATGGCTTGCATCACATTGGAAATCTTTAGAAGAATTCATAGAATATTTTGTTTAGATATTTACTCATCATAGCTTACATAATATTGGAGAGATTTGGATGATCTTGGAAAGATTTTTTGTGATCTTTACTATCAGACTGGCGGAACCAAAACTTATAAAGGGCGTGTTAATACAAATGAACCGTAAAAATGTTTATTCATATTTAGCGGTCTCTTTGTGTTTTGTTGATAACAAATATAAAGTTATGACGAGTAAAATTATAAGGATACATGTTATTTTTGTAAAGCATTTACATATAGTCATTTAACATAAATTGTTGTAATAATTCATTTGTTGTAATAGTTTATTATGATGGGTAATATCCAAGACCCATGACCCATACCCATGGAGCAAATCCATAACCCATAACCCAAGACCTATGACCCAATGTCTAGATACATTGTATCTATTTTGGGTACCCATGACCCAAAGTCCATGACCCATGTCCCATGATCCTTGACCCATAACCCAAATAGTGAGGAGCGTCCACGGATCCCTAGGATTACATTGGACGGATCCCTCAAGAGAGGGATCCGTAGAAACCGGGCTACAGTAGACATTTTTGCCTATAAATAGTGAGCCATTTCTTCATTGTTATTCACCCCTCATCTTACAAACTCTCATATATTACTTCTCTCTTCTAATCGGATCTATTGATTTATATAGTAGTTCTTCTTTCTTTTGTTGTGATTCTCATATAGGTCCTTCTGGCCGAGATCACGAGATACTACAAGTCATCCAAGCAAGGGGTCCTTGATTGATTTTTTCCTCCACAAGATTTCTATAGCAAGATCTTGTATTTCATATTTCACATAGTTGTTGTGTTATAGTTGTGTTGGTTTTGGTCCGTGTTAAGGACTTCGGTATTTAGCTTTATGCAGGATAAAGTGTAGCTGACGTTGTGAGGCTTCTCCGCCGTGTTGTAGGAGTTTGTTGACATAGTGCTTGAAATCTCGAGTAGGAGACTCGGGGAGTGGAGTAGGGCAAGGAAGGTGTCCTAGTAGCCGAACCACTACAAATCACTTGTGTCAGTACTTGCTATCCTTTACTTACTTGCTTTCATTACTTACATTAGTTATTGATTTATACTTTCTATTCATCCATACGAATTCACATAAGATCGAATCTAAAGTTTTTGAAACTAAACTTAAAATCGGCAAAACTAGGGGTGGAAACGAGCCGAGCCGAGCTGCCAGGCTTCGAGCTGGCTCGTTTATGTTTAAAGGCTCGAGCTCGAGGCTGGCTCGTTTGAGCCTTAAATTTTAAGATCGAGCTCGGCCCGTGGGATGTTATATAGGCTCGAGCTCGGCTCGTTTATACGATTTGGCCATTAAAAGTTAAAGCTTGAGCTCGAGGCACCGTGGCAGTAATATATCTTTATTGAGCTCGTTAATAAGCTCGAGCTCGGCTTGTATATATGTTTAATACTTAAAATATCATAATGTCATTCGAGGGCTCGTTTGGGCTCGCGGGCCCAAGCGAGCTTTATCAAGCTTCGGTCTCGAGCTCGATTAATAAACGTGCTGCAACTTAGGCTCGGCTGGGCTGCCTCGTTTGAGCTTTTGACCGATCCGATCCCGAACTTTTCACGAGCGGCTCAGCTCATTTTCACCCCTAGGCAAAACTATTCAACCCCCCTTCTAGTTTTCCACAATTGGCATCAAGAGCTAGGTTTACAAAAGTTTTAAAGTATATCGTATTTTAAAAACTTTCGATCACAATGAGTTTTGAAAATTATAAAGAAGGGCAATCTATGCAACGACATTCACTACTTGAAATAAATAGTTTTATTTATTGGAAGAATAGATTCGAAACTTATGTGAAGTCAAAAGATATTGATCTTTGGTACATCATTGTTAAAGGTGACTTTCAAGCCACTACAAAAGATGATAAAACCAACAAACAAGTAAATATCCCTCATGATCGCCTCTCCAACGATCAAAAGAAAATGCTTTCCAAAAATAGTAAAGCTAAAATGGTTTTATATAATGCTTTACCCAAAAAGGAATTCGAAAGAATTTCTATGCTTAAAACCTCTCAAGAAATTTGGAATTCTTTAGTTGTAACTCATCAAGGAAATCAACAAGTTAAAAATAATAAAATAGATTTATTTGTTCAACAATATGAACAATTTTCAATATCGCATGAGGATAGTATAGATAATTCTTTTGCTAACTTTAACACTATTATTACCTCATTACAAGCACTTGATGAGTCTTTTTCTAGTCGTAATCATGTCAGGAGATATCTAAGGGCGCTTCCATCTAAGTGGAGATCAAAGGTGACGGCCATCGAAGAATCCAAAGACTTGTCAATACTCACTCTCGACGAACTCATAGGCAATCTAAAGGTTTATGAGCTTGTCCTCGCTAAAGACTCAAAGCCTCAAAGAAAAGAAAGAGAAGCACAAATCTCTTTGTCTTAAAAGCCAAAGTTCTCAAGCGATGAAGAAAACTCTTCTTCAGAAAGTGATGACGAAGAATATGCCATGGCGGTAAGGGATTTCAAGAAGTTCTTAAGAAGAAAAAGAGAAGATATGTCAAACAACCGGTATGTGACAAGAAGGGGTAGGAAGGCAAAGGCGACAAAGAAGAAAGCAAGGGACGAATCGCATGTTTTAAATGTGGGGACCCTGTCGGTTCATTAGTCGGTGTCCCAAAGCGTGACAAACAAAATCGTTAAGTAAGTGGTTCGTGGGGAATGAGTGGCGAAAGAATGAAGAAATTTGTCTCTTGGCAAATGACTCAAACGAGGTATGTCCCGAATCTCTTTATTATAGTAGCTCATCATTAGATGATGAATCATTGCATCGTGAATATGATAAACTTTGCAAAATTAGTCTAAAGTAATTAACAAAATAAAGATTTTGAAAAAAAAAATGAACGTTTAGAAAAGGAAGTCATTGAGTTAAAAGATAAATTAAAGCATTTAAAAAAGGGGAAGAAAGTAGATGGTGAATGTGAGCTTTGTGTTCAACTTCAAACGTTAGTTAATAATCTTGATTCCAAGATTGCTAGAATGAGTACTAATACTCTAGATATAATACTTGATAGTGTTAAAACGGGAAACAATCAAAAGGGTTTAGGTGTACAGGAACTTAATGCGTCAACTAGCGAGATTAAAGAAACACAATTCGTTAAAGCAATTGAAAAACAAGCTACTGTAGTCACGGATCTCGCGGATCCCTTGAAAAAGGAACCGTCTAATACAAATCCGAGGGGATCCGTGGATGCGTACCCGATAAACGATGAAAATAATGTAGCTACATCATTTAGAACCGACTTTGTTATTATTAACATGAAGAAACCAACTCACGTTACTGTTAGAAATGTCAAACAACCAACTCCACTAAAACAAAATCAAAGTTTTATGAGAAACAAAGGTCCATCGTTTTCTAAACCAAACACATTTATAAGAAGACCAAATAATGTTTATCCGAGAAGTAACCACCGTCAAATGGGATGGAATCCTAAAGTACAAAACGGTTTTCCATTTTAAAACTTTACACCGTGGAATGCTTTCTCACCTTTTCTGTATATGCCTAACATGAATGAAATGTATAACACTAATGGACCCATGAACAAATGGGGACCAAACTTTTGAGTTAATTGTTTTCTTAGGTGTGCTTAAAGGTCGACCTAGATCCGGATGAATGGATCAAGGATAGTGGGTGCACGAGACACATGACCGGTAACAAAGATTTGTTTTCCACATACGAATCTTTCAATGGTGGAAATGTGGTATTTGGTAATAGCAAGAGCAAACTCATCGCCATGGTACAATTTCTCACAAATCTTTAACCATTAGCATTAATGCGTCCACGTAGAAAATCTAAACTTCAATCTTCTAAGTATAGGACAAATATGTGATAAAAAGTCAACAGTACTTTTTAGTGAAACCAGTAGTAAAATATTGAAAAAAGGTATTACTATAGGAAGAGGCATTAGAAAACATGGAGTCTATGTCATTAAAATCGGTAATGAACCAAAAGACAAACTTTGTCTTACTTTTATGGATGATACTGACATTATGGCATGAAGATTGGGTCACACCAATGTCGCGACCTTGTCGCTATCATCGAAAGAACTAGTAAAGAGATCTACCCCAATTAAAAATTGATCATCATTTTGTGATGCTTGTAGCGTAAGGAAAGCAAGTCCATTACTAGTTACAAAGCTAAAAATATGGTTTCTACTACTAAGTGTCTAGAACTACTTCATATGGATCTGTGGAAAACTAGAAGGGGGGGTTGAATAGTTTTGCCGATTTTAAGTTGATTTCAAAAACTTTAGATTCGATATTATGTGAAATCGTATAGATGTTGAGCGATATAGATCTAATGATCATGTAAGCAAATAAATAAAGTTAAGGGATAGAAAAGACACAACCGATTTATAGTGGTTCGGCTACAAGGCGCCTTCCTTACCTACTCCACTCCCCGAGTCACCTTTCGAGAGTTCAAGCACTATGTCAATAAACTCCTTCACTTGGTGGAGAAGCCTTCACAACGTTGCTTACACTTTTCCGTCACAAGCTAGATACCGAGTTCGTAGCACGGTGGACCAAACCAACACAACTATTACACAACAAATATGTGAAATATCAAATACAAGATCTTAGCTGTGAGAATCGCGGAGTGACAAATCAATCAAGGACCCCTTCTTTGATGACTGTAGAATGCTCGTGATCTCGCCTTAGAGAAGGACCTTTATGAGGATCACAAATAGAAAGAAAGAAGAATGACTCTCTAGATCAAGTGAACTATATGTTAGAAGAGAATGAGAGTGTATGAGAGATTTAGTAAGAAGAGGGGTGAGTTAGAATGAAGAAATGGCTTCTATTTATAGGCAACTTTCTCCTCCTTTCCACGGATCCAGCGATCCACTTCCACTTGGGATCCGTCTAGTGTAATCCTAGGAGGTAGTGCGGCTCCTCTTTGCCCATGGGTTTTTTTGGTTATGGGTTATGGGAGTTTTGGTCCATGGATTTTCTTTAGATTCAATGTATCTAAGTACACATTGTATCAAGTCTTCTTTGGTATGGGTTAAGATCCATGGGTTATGGTCCATGGGTTATGGTTTTACCCATCCTAATAAACTATTACAACAAATGCTTAATTATTACATTTTTGTATTTAAATGGCTATATGTAAATGCTTTACAAAAATAACATGTATCCTTATAATTATACTTAAGATAACATTACATTTTATTATCAACAAAACACAAAGAAGTCCTTGAAAATATTAATAAGCGTTTTTT
>OU343222.1:149387943-149400770 GCA_910596185.1 Chrysanthemum makinoi
TTAAATAGTTGTTGAAGATATTAATGTTGAGCAAAATATATCGTTTATCCTAAATAACAACTAAGTTGTTGAAAGTTCACAGGTACACTACGACCAACACGTTCCAAGCTCTATATCAACTTTTTGTTCCGAGTTGGTGGTTCCACGATCCAACCACAAAATTTCAAAATACCAATTTATTCACACTATACACACCAACACATCCAGTTTACTGTTGGACCTGTTACGGATCTATGATCTAAACCGTAGTCACAATATACCAAAACACAAGATATAGATTGAAACTTTACTAAATAAAATGCTTTTATAACTGTCATCATCTTTATTTAGTTACATGTTCTATCTATTTAAACATAATGAAAAGGCATGATTTCAAAGGGTGTGTTGGTTTGTTTGAACCAACAACCCTTTAGGGATAACCGCCATAAAACGTGCTTTCCTAACTTCTAAACTACATGCCGTCTATAAGCGCTTGTTTGGATCAACATTAAGGGATTAACCCAATATTCAACCCCTTAATCACAATCGATTTGTCATAGATCTTTAACTCCAATAATTTGTCTCATTGTTAGAAACTTGATCTTCGGTAGTGCTTTTGTGAGTATGTAAGCCTTTTGATATTCTCCACTTATGAACTCAACTTGTAAGTCTTCTCTTTCAACGCATTCTCTTATGAAGTGGTACTTTGTATCAATATGTTTACTTCTTCGATGAAATACGGGGTTCTTCTTCAGTTCTATAGCAGATTTGTTATCAACCATTATTGTAACCTTTTCTTCCTTTGAGTGTGTAAGCCTGCTTACTTGCTTAGTAGTCTCTTCAACCATAATGCTTGACTTGCTACTGCTGTTGTTGCAATAAATTCAGATTCGCATGATGATAATGCTACGGTGGCTTGCTTTTGTTTGCTCCAGCTAATTGGTGATTCTCCATAATAGAATATTATTCTGGTAGTTCCTTTTCCTTCATGAGTGTTGACTCTATAACTCTTGTCATTTGAAACCATGTATCTTGTTTCCTCCATTATGCTTGTAGGTGATACCATAATCCTTTGTTCCTTTTACATAGTGTAGTACTTTTCTTACGGCCTTCATATGTTTCTCCTTTGGTTCCTGCATAAAAAGAATAAGTAATCCAATAGGATAACTTAAGTCAGGTATTGTGTGAAGCAGATATCTTAAACATGTAATTAAGCTTCGATATTCGGTTGAGTTGACGGTGTTGTTGGTGTTCTTTGTCAGTCTTGTTCCCGGATCCATTGGTATTAGAGTCTCATTGCAGTTTATCATACCAACTTCCTTTAGAATCTTGCTTGCATAGGCGGATTGTTTTATTGAAATGTCACCTCCAGTTTGTGTGACTTCATTCCTAAATAGTAAGCTAGTAATCCTAGGTCACTCATTTTGAATTTTTCTTCCATTTGAGCTTTAAACTTGTCGATCTCCTTCTTTGGTATACCAGTGATGATTAGATCATCTACATAGACTCCTATTAGTAGTATTGAGTCTTTTGATGCCTTCATGTAGATCGCTTGTTCTAGTGCACATTTCTTGAAATCTAATGACTTCAAGATGTTGTCTAACATTATATTATGCACGTGGTGCTTGTCTTAGTCCATATAGAGCTTTCATAAGTCTATAGACTTTTCCAGAATTCTCTCTTTTTATAAATCCTTCGGGTTGAGTAACGTACACTTCTTCCTTTAAATCTCCATGAAGAAATGCAGATTTGACGTCGAGATGATGTACTTCCCATTTGTTGTTAGCAGCTATGGCTAGTAGTAATCGGACAATTTCCATCATTGCTACATGTGCGAAAACTTCTTCAAAGTCTATGCCATGCTCTTGTATGTAGCCTTTTGCTACTAGTCTTGCTTTATCCTTGACTATGTTTCCATTAGCATCTTTCTTGGTCTTGAATACCCACTTTAAGCCAATTGATTTATGTCCTTTAGGTAGTGTGGTTAATTCCCATGTGTTGTTCCTACTGATGGAATCTAACTCGACCTTCATTGCTTCGATCTATTTTTGATTGCTTGATGCTTCTTTGTAGTTCTTGGGTTCATAATCTTCAGCCAATAGTAATTCCTCGGTGTTCTCGTATAAGTCATTTAATGATCTAAAACCTTTTAACAGTGTATGATCAAAGTGTGACTGTGAATTTGTGGTTGATTTTGAACCATTATCACTTTGATAGATTTATTGTATTGAGGTATTTGGTGTAACTTGAGAATTTACTTGTGATGAATTTGTTGATGGTGTGTGAAGTGTTTGTGAATGTGAGGGTGAGCTTGTTGTTGATGTTGTATATCCATCATCAAAATTGTTAGGGAAATAATTTTCTTCGTCGCTTGGTTGGATTTCTTGATTATGAGGTTCATTTGTGGCTTCAAGATTTTCTATTTTGAAGTCAGTCCACTCGGGTTCGTCGTTAATGTGCTCATTCATGTAATCCTTCCAATCCCATGTCTCATTCTCCTTAAACTTCACATCTCTACTAACACATATCTTTTGTGTTGTTGGATCAAATAGTCGATAAGCTTTTGATCCTTGTTCATTTCCTAAGTATACCATTCTACTGCTTCTATCATCCAGCTTCGTTAAGTGTTGTAATGGTACCTTTGCATATGCTATGCAGCCGAAAAATCTTAGATTCTCTAAGTTTGGCTTTCTTCATTTAATTGCTTCATATGGAGTAATGTCTTCTAATGCTTTTTAGGAACGCTTATTTAAGATGTATATAGCGTGTTTAACCTTCACCCAAAATTTTGTGGCATGTTCGTTGCTTTCATCATACATCTTGTTGTAGACATAATTGTCCTATTTCTTCATTCAACTACTCCATTTTGTTGCGGTGAGTAAGGTGCGGTAAGTTGTCGTGCTATGCCATTTTCTAGTGAATTCATTTGATGTGAATTCTCCTCCACGATCGATTCTTAACATCTTTAATGTTATCCTTAACTCCTTTTCTATCGTATTCTTGTATTCCTTGAAAGTATCAAATGCTTGATCTTTTCAGTATTTAGAAATACACCCACATACATCTTGAGTAATCATCTACTAACAAGAATATGTATTTCTTTCGAAGGTATGCGGTGGTGTGATTGGTCCACATAAATCTCCATATACTAAATCTAAAGGTGATGTTGATCTAGCTTTTGGTTTCTTTGAAAATGGCGCTCTACTATGTTTACCAATTAAACAAACATCACAGGTTTATGTTGTATGTTTAATGGCAGGTATTCCATGAACTAAATCTCTTTGAACCATTGATTTTAGTGACTCAAAATTGAGATGTCCTAGTCTTGCGTGCCATAACCAAGTATTATCCTTTAAATTTGCTAATAGGAAAACAGGTGAGCCTATCCTTAGACTTTCTTTGTATAGTCGATTTCTTTGTCGTGTAACTTTCATGAAGATTTTTTTATCCATGTCATAAAGTCGTAACTTTTCAGTCTTCTATTACTAACCTTACAACCAATTTTGGTGAATTGTCCATGGCTCAATAAGTAACTTTTCAAGCTAGGAATGTAATATACGTGTGATATAATTCTTTGCTTCTCGTCATCACATTCTATTAGGATTAAACCTTTTCCTTTGATTTCTATGTGTGAACCATCTCCGAATCTTACTTTTCCACTGACCTTCTCATCTAACTCCTTGAAGTGTTCTCTCACTCCAGTCATATGATTGCTTGCTCCATTGTCTAAATACCATAGACTATCCATATTTGTCTCTTTATATCCTACATCTTATTCATGTAGCGAGACCTTTTGATCTTCAACTTGTTTTATTTGTTTCCCTTTGTCCGAGTCTTCTAATATTCCCATTAATAGGGTAGGTTGTAAGTCCTCTTCAACAAGATTAGATTGCTCATTTGAATTTGTCCTTTGAGGACATTTAGGTGCAATATGCCCTATCTTGCTACATTTGTAACACCGTAATTTGCTAGTATCATAGCTTGATTTCTTGAACTTGCTATGAGAGATTTCTCCATCTTTCCTCTCTTCCTTAAATTTTTCGTGGTTCTTGCCTTGTGAAAATTTATATTTTCCACGTCCACGTCCTTTAAAATACTTTCCTCTATTTTCATGTAGTGCGAACATCCGTTTCTCTTGATTATCCACTTGTTTTCCTTTCTTGTACCTAATTCATTCCTCATATGTCTTAAGTCTTCCAATTGCTTATTCCATTGTCATTTTACTTAGATCAGAATATTTCTCTATTGATGCAACTATTAGCAGATACCTATCGGGTACAACATTTAATAGCTTTCTAACTATTGTTTGATCTTCAATTGTGTGCCCTAGACTAGCAGCTTTGTTTACTAAGGTTGTTATTTTTCCGGTGAAGGTTGTCGATTGTCTCGTCTTCCTTCATATGTAACATCTCAAATTTAGATTTGAGTGTTTGTAACCTTGCTTGTTGAACTCTTTGTTCACCAACGTATCTAGTCTTCAGATCATCCCATATGGCTTTCGCGTTTTTGTGTTTTGTTATTTAAAGTAATTGATATTCGGGTTAAGATTGGTAAAGGAATGCAATAGAAGTTTTATCTTTCTTGTTATCGCTTTGAGTTGTTTCTAAAGGCTCTATCATTTCCGACAAACCATTCGCTTCGAGGATGATTTACATTCGAATTGCTCATAATGAGTAATTTGAGGGTTTTAGCATCATACATTAGAATTGTAGTGTACTAGTAGTACCCACTTCCTTCTTTGAACTTTCTCCACTGTCTTTCATCATATCTCTAGGATATTGACTAAAATCTCCAAAATATCTAACACTAAGTGTGTCGGAATTTTTTTTCCTGGTGAGCTCTTTTGTTTTGTGCCTTAAAGGCTATCAAAAACTTACGGGGGGACTAGGTTTATTCCAAAAACTATCCTTGGAGATTTTAGGGCCCGTTTGGTTCGGCGGAATCCTAAGGATTCTGGTGGAATTGGAATTCAATTCCATTTCATAACGTGTTTGGTTGAAAAATTTAAAGAATTTGGAATCTGAATTCCATTCCTTACTGTGTTTGGTTGGCAAACGGAATAGAATGAAATTCCTTCAAAATCCCATATATAAGGAATTCAACATTCCATGGCAATATGAGAAGGATTGTTTACAATTCCATGGAATTCATATTATCTTTATTATTATTATTATTATTATTATTATTATTATTATTATTATTATTATTATTATTATTATTATTATTATTATTATTATTATTATTATTATTTTATTTATTTATTTTATTTATTTATTTTATTTTTTATTTTAATTATTATTATTATTTTATTTTTACTATTTTTATTTATTTTATTTATTTATTTTATTATTATTATTATTATTATTATTATTATTATTATTATTATTATTATAAAGCGATCATTTAATTATTATTGTTATTATTATTTTTTATAAACAACCATGTTATTAAGATTTAAAAATTATTATTTATTTAAAATTGAATATAAATTATTATTTATTGAAAAAAAATTATTATTATTATATTAAATTTTTTTTTAATTAAATATAATTTATTTATGGCTTACTTTTTTAATTTATACTTTAAAAAATACAATTGTATTTTATATAAAAAATTATTTATTTAATATATTAGTTTATATAATATTATTTAAAAATTATTATTATAATTTGATAAGTAATTTATTTATTAAATAATATTTAGTTTATTAATCTTAAACTAAAATTAAATTTTAAATATTTTAATATAATTGTTTTTCTCATTTCATTCTTCCAACCAAACATCGTTAGTATTTGCGATTTCAATTCCGTCATATTTTAAATCCTAAGGATTTCAATTTCTAACATTCCATTCCTTCACATTCCAATTCCTTAAACAGAATCCAATTCCGTCAAAAACATTCTGCGAACCAAACGAGCCCTTATATTCTCAAATGAATAATTCTAAGGTTAATTACTTCTTAAAAAATTATTCCTAATAATATAATAAGCAGTGCAGACACTAGGTTATTATATTTCTAACAATCCTTGAAAAAGTACTAACTTAAAACTAAGAGGTAACTTTTCCTATAATCTTATATAATATATCAAAGTACTAGTATACTTTTACAAGAAGTAAAAAAAATAAAAGTGGAGGGTTGTTTTGTATCTTTTGGAACCTGGTGGGTTAAGTATACCCGTAGCCCTAATATGTTGGTTCCTTTTGTGATGCCCTTAATATCTCTGCGCCTCTCTCTCCTTTCTTCTGAGATGAAATGCGCCTCTTTTATCTCTTGAGACTTAAACCCGTCTTCAGTATTTTCCTGATGGTTGACCATCGATTAAGTGGCTTGGTTAACCTCTTCTACTCCACGGTTGGTGTGTTCTTATTGAACGCTTAGAATCCATCTGATGCGAAATTTAGGGTTTCGTCAATTTTGGGGATTTTCTGAACCGTGTATAATTTGGGCCTTTATGGATCAATTGAATCAATTGGTGATTCAATTAAGGGTTAGAATCTTGGTTCTTCAAAAACAGGTGTGTTTGTTCCTTGTTTTTGAATTGATATGATTTTTGCCCTCTTTGATGACTTTGTGTTATCTGTTGGTATGGTTTTTCTGTTTTTGACACAGTTGGTTATTGGTTTTTGCAACCATATCTTAACCTTATGATTTTGGGTTGGGTTTTGTGTTCGGTTTTGATGATCTTGACAGAGTTTTTGCAAAAACTAAAATATAAGATGAAAAAACTTTCTGATGCCAGTTGATTGATCACTAATACGTGAATGATCCCTTGGTGACAGAAATGGTTCTCTTGATAAGATTTAGGGAACACACAAAGATGATTTCTTTGATTTGTGTGTTCGTTAGATTTTGCAAAAACGTTTACCGAAACCGAAAATGGTTTCCTTTTGATTCTAAAACAGGAATAAAAAACTTGGTATATGATGATTTGGTTAAACAACCAAACCTGCTATGATACCAATTGTTGGACCTCTTTACGGATCAATGATCTAAACGTAGTCACAATATACCAAAAACACAAGATAAAGATTGAAACTTTACTAAATATAAATGCTTTTATAAATCTGTCATCATCTTTGTTTAGTTACATGTTCAATCTATTTAAACATAATGAAAAGGCACGATTTGAAAGGGTGTGTTGGTTCGTTTGAACCAACAGGCATGTCCCTTCAGGGATAATTGCCATATAACTGTTTTCCTAACTACTTTGTAACTGTCTATAACTGCCGTTTGGTTCAACAGATTAGGATTAACCTAATAATTTCGTCAAACATTTGGTGTGCATTTTCGAGGCTACGAAAAGCGATGTAGACACGAGTGAGTTTGTCTAGGATTACTGGGTTGTGTTTGAGATTGTTGTTAAGGAAATTTTGGTGGATTGTTTTGGCGTTAGTTAGTGAGTTTGATTTGAGGGACTTTTCGAATAAATGGAGGTAAAATGATGTGCTCATTAAAAAGTTTGATTTATTAAATGGAACTGCTTATTTCTAGCTTTTTTTGGCTCATTTTCAGACAGAATTAGAAACAAAATGACACGAAAATAATCAGTTTTGAGTAGTGGTTAAACAGGTTCCAACCCAAAACAAGTCAACCAGTCAAATAAACGAGTCGTGTTCGAGTTGCGCAAAAGTTAAACAAGCCGGTCCGTAAAATATTTAAGCATATACCTTTATTTATTTTTGGGAATTGCATATATATATATATATATATATATATATATATATATATATATATATATATATATATCTGCAAAGCCTCATAATTGCATATATATCCAACCAAAACTCATAATTGCATATATATCATTCCAAAGCCTTAAAATTGTCATATATATCAAAATGATTTTTTTAAAATATTTCCACTAAAAAAATTGTTAAATAATTATCATTGATATATAAAATGACAATTATACCCTTATTCTATTTATTATCTTTTTTTGCAATTACAAAATATCCTTTAATGATTTTTTAAGAAAAGAAAGAGCAACCATGTTCGGTGACTCAACAGTGTTCGGTATCGACGAATTTTGAATAAGAATATCAACAACACCATCCATCATTCCATCTAAACGTAAATTCTTAAATACATAGATCAAATGTGTGGAAAACTAGAAGGGGTGGTTGAATAGTTTTACCGATTAAAACTTTGTTTTAAAATATATAGATTGACTTATGTCAATCTATTTGAATGTGTATGTTAGACGTTGATAGATAGATATATAAATGTGTGATGAAAGATAAAGAGTAAGAAGCACATAACCACGACACGTGTGTTTATAGTGGTTCGGCTACAAGGACACCTTCCTAGCCCTACTCCACTCCCCGAGTCACCTACTCGAGAGTTCGTAATCACTACACGACACCAACTACTTATGGCGGAGAAGCCTTCACAACGTCGATTACTCTTTTTCTGGTACTAGGCTAGACACCGGGTTCTTCCACAAGGTAGAACCACACCTATCACAACGTCGCCTACCCTTTATCCGGTACTAGGCTAGATACCGAGTTCCATTACAATGGAGGAACTACTACCCAACAATACACAACACCTAACTCAGAGGAGACCAACTCCTTATTACAACACCATCAAAGATATCAATATCCTTGGATATAACTTATCTCTATTTGTATATCGATGCACCTCCTTGATTATACACCCTTGGCATATTTCACTAATGCCACTTGACTTGACTTATAGGTATCCTTCACTAATGCCCTTGACACGGACGTTTGGCACCTTTCACTAATGCCTTCGTCTTGACTCCTTTGGCATTCAACACTAATGCCTTTGACACGGACGTTAAGCACCTTTCACTAATGCTTTCGTCTTGACTCTTTCGGCATCCTTCACTAATGTCTTTGACACAACACTTCTATAGAGAAAGAAAGAAGTATCAACAAGATAACCTCAGTAGTCTTGATGATGACAAAGCATGTCAACTCATGGACTTGAGCTTGCTCGACTTCAAGAGGTGGTGATCTCGCCTTTAAGAGGAACCTAGAGAATCACACAAAAACAAAACACAAATTACATAGAGAGATCCTTAGGATCTGAGGTTAGAAGGTTACAATACTTGGAGAAAGGATGTGTGGGAGTGGCAACCCAAAACGAAGAAATGACTCACTATTTATAGAGGAAATTTAGCTACTGTTCCACGGATCCCACGGATCCCTCCCTTGAGGGATCCGTCCAGTGTAAACCTGGGGATCCTTGGGATGTTCCTCTTTGCCCATGGGTTTTGGGTCATGGGTCATGGGTTATGGGTCATGGGTCTAGACTTTGGACCATGGGTATCCAAGTAGATACAATGTATCTACAATATGCAATGCATCTAGTTCATGGGTCATGGGTTAAAAACCATGGGTCATGGATAATATCCATATATGACTTATGCATGATGTCATGCAATGGGTTATGGGTTATGCTCCATGGGTATGGGTCATGGACTTTGAGTTTTTCCCAACAACATTCAATGTATTTGGTCAATGGGTCAAATACTTAAACTTCTACCCATTGTATTACCCATTATGATACATACTAGTTATGTATATATTTGCCCAATATGTAAACACTAGTTGTTATACATATGTATTACTAAATAATAAAACCACTTCTACTTGTTTAGTGTTTTATGTGAAAATGTAAGTGTGTTAGTAAACTATTGGCTCAAACCATTTACGTATTTTATTTGTTTCGTTAAAATGATTTTACGTTTGTTATCGACAAAATATTAGAAGATCGTAAAATATAAATAAACATTTTACACTTATTGGTATTAACAATTTCCCCCTTTTTGTTGATGACAAAACATAAAATTATTTTAAGGAAAAAATAAAATTCGTAAAAGTTTGAATTGGAGTTTTTACTCTCTTCTCCCCCTTTTTGTCGAAACAAAAAGAGCGTCGAAAAAAAACTTACAAAATGTTTTAAGAAAAACATGTAAAGGAAAAAAAATAATGTGAAAGAGTAGATAGCAAGTGACGAGAAGTGTTCTCGTCTTAACTCCCCCTTGACGAGTCCATCCCTTTATGAGGGCGTCAAGCAAGAAGAAAAACTAAACTAGTTCATTTGCAACTATGTTTGAAAAAGATTTCGTCTAAGTGACGAATATGCTCCCCCTTGATGATTGCAACTTTGCAAAGGGACGTCATGAAATGTAATCCTAATGAGAATTATATTGCAAGTGATTTTTCAATGTATTGCTTTGACACAAAGCTCCCCTAACTTAGGGTGTCAAAGTCTTCATGTGTATATTGAAAATCTACAAAACAAAGGTTAGAAAACAAGTATAAAATGCATTATTTTCCTTCAAAATAAGACTCAAGTTAGTAGAAATCAAATCTTCTATTGCACGGATCCCACGGTTCCCTCCTTGGAGGGATCCGTCTAGGAAAAATGGAGGGATCCGTCTGTCTGAAAGCTTAAAATAGCAATGGTGATGTAACAAATGGTTTTAACATCAAAGTGAGATATGAAATTTTGCACAAAACATATACTCAAGATAATATGGCATAAAACATGTAAATTCATTCAATAAAACTATGAGAAATGATCTACAAATCTCAAAAACTAAGAGAATGATTTAACCATGTAAAACATTTTCTACTAATTCTAATAAGTGACCAAAAACTTAAAAAGCATCAAAGTGCTTGAATCTAAGGATGGATAGAATTGTTGATTTGGTCCAATCGTTCAAGAAGATTATTAAACATGAAATGCAACCCATTTCGTACTTCTTGAACAAGTCCTTGGGTGATTAGACAATTAGAGCAATTATTGTCTTGTTTAGGAACCGGAGGAGATTGAATGTTTTGTGTAGGCTCTACAAATGATGGTAAAGGTACATTGACCAATGTAGGATGAGGTTCCACTAAGAATGGAGGTGGTGGTAATGGAAAGTACTCTATATGATCAAGTCCTTGGTGGTTCATTGTCTCCAATGGTGGACAATTTGGTGATGAAGGTGGTTCGCTATTTAACGAGAAGGTTGGTGAGTGGGAAGTTCTCGGTGGTGAGTGCTCTAATGAATAGAGATTTAGATGAGAAAAGGGGTTCAATGAAGGAATGTAGTCTATGTTCTAGGTATGAAGGCTTAGGCGTTTTACTAGAACTAGGTGCGTTTGGTTTAGAGCTTGATGAACCTTTTTCTACCCCAAGAGGTCTAATACTAATTCTTGCGGTTCTCTTGGCAATTGTTGATTGGGACTGTTGAGGTAGGATTCTAGCATTATGGCCTCTTACAGATGATGATTCGGTGGATGATATCTCATGGATCATATGACCATTACTTTTGGATGAACCTTTGGTTGAAGAGTTGTTGTTAGATGCTTTAGTCATAGTGATGGTGAGAATGCAATAGAAGTTTCTAACTACTGATTTTTAGGAATGTGGTAAGAGTGATGACTTAACCCCTCAAGAGTGTTTGGTTTATAAAGGGTGAATTTGAATTAAGGAATTAAATTCATGACCACTAAGGGAATTAGGCATTCACCAAGGTCAACTATGGTGTTGTTTAGCTATAGGGAATCATTAAATGGTAAGTAAAAGTGTTTAGTTTACCAAAGATAGTTTAAATTTTGAAAGAAAAGCTGATTAGAAGCTTTCTGTAGACACGGATCCCACGGATCATTCTCATTAGGGATGCATGCGTCGTTTATAAGCTGGGATCCGTCTGTGGAGACGAGAAATATGGTGTAAGTGATTATGCTCTTGTAAGGTCTAATGCCTATAAATCTTGAGGTTTTGACTTTCCTTAGATGTCTTAAGTGATAGGTGACTTAAATGTCTAACCACAAAGAGTGAGGATACTTAATGATGGTGTTGGGTAGGAAAGTGGACTTTTTGATAGTGTAACAACATGTTTAAGGATGATACTCTTTGATTTGAGTATGAAAAATGGTGGCAATTGATCAGATGATGACTTAAGAGAAATTTGAAAAATTCCAAAAAAAATAAAGAAAAATGAAAAACTAGTTTTAAGCCTATTTTAAGGTAAGAATGACTAAAATCGATAGAAATATCAAACTAATTGTTTTGAGATGTGAGGAGAAACGTGGGAGCATTGGAGCGGAAATATGGTGAGTATTGGTGAGTTGATAAATCAAAAGCACTTAGAATTTGATCCTAAGTTAGCTACGGGTGAATGTGAGACATATTGAGCTTGAGGAAGACTTAAGTGGTCTCAAAGAATCATGTTTAGCTAAGATGACATGATCTAGGAGACAAATTTGATGTAATGTGATCTGTATCAGGTCTCTATTTGCCCGGATCCCACGGTTCCCTCATTGGAGGGATCCGGCTAGTTATAGCCTAGGGATCCGGCTACTGCAGACCAGAAGCCTCTCAGCAATTGTGCAATATTTGCACTCTTAGCAAATGCTTATCCTAGTCATTTCTATAATCAGTAAAAGTATGCACACAACAAGTATAACACATAGCAAGTGTGGGGGAACTAAAAGGTAATCAAAGATGAGTGATGACGACTACTTGAGTGAAATCAAGATGTCGTAAAATCTCATTTTACTCGTTCCTAAGTTAAGGTGTTCAATGCCAAATCATTGCAATTCCTACATACTACATCCTACTCTACATAAGTATTGTTAAGATGTTACAAACCATTGTTTTAGAAATTTTTTTCACAAATTAAGGTCCTATGACCTTAGCTTCCATCTACACCTCCTTCCATTTCACTCCCGTCTTCATCTTCATCTTCGTCCCCTTCACTCTTCATCCCACCATCTTTACTTCTTTTTCTTCAAGAAGTTAGCGACGCACTTGAAGATCCCTTTAGTTTGTTGCCACTCTTATGATGGGCTTGGAATATCCGGCAATTGATTGATGTAATCTA
>OU343222.1:149400870-149543487 GCA_910596185.1 Chrysanthemum makinoi
GGTTTTTGGTTATGGGTCATGGGTTATGGGTTTAAGTCCATGGGTTTTCTTTTAGATTCAATGTATCTAAGTATACATTGTATCTAGCCAACATGGGTATGGGTTATGATCCATGGGTTATGGTCCATGGGTTATGGTTTTTACCCATCCTAATAAACTATTACAACAAATGCTTAATTATTACATTTTTGTATTTAAATGGCTATATGTAAATGCTTTACAAAAATAACATGTATCATTATAATTATACTTAAGATAACATTACATTTGTTATCAACAAAACACAGAGATGAAATATTAATAAAAGCGTTTTACGTTTTATTTGTATTAACAATATCCATTGCGGACATAACTTGAGTGATTTGAAGTTTTGAACATAAAGTTTATGTAACACTTCTAATTAGTAGGCAAAGTCTCATCAAGAACAAAGGCATTAAAGGGGTTTGGTCGTCTTCCTCCGAAAGGTGCAATCATCAAGTGTACCCAGGACCAGTCGTTGCTTGGGTAGCACAAATTCGTAAACAGAGATGGGCCGAGGGATCGGTTCTTGAGGGTGGCTATGAATAGTTGTTCTGTTGGCACAAACAGTGAGATATTAAAGAGGAGCAAAAATGTCATGATGTTCTCAAAAACCATTTATAATGTAAAGATTGCAAAAGGCATTTTTCTTGTTGTTGTTGTTCACAAAGACTCTCACACACACAAATAATACAATCTCCATTTCAAAACTTCTTATCGGCAGAGTGTGTGTCAAAACAACAATATAAGCGGTTTATTTATTCAAGACTGGTTATCAAAGTATAAAAGAAATGGCATTGAATTAAATTCAGGTTGATTGATTTGTAACTCTGTTTGAGCCGATATAATAATATTAATAATTCAAAAGAAGAAAGACTTACACATTATAACGGCCGTTGCGACATCACCGCAGATATAATAGAAGAGGAATTAATGTAAATAGATGGATTTTTCAAAAGCGAGTTGCAATGCAATAATCAAGACTTGGGGACTTTTTGTTTTCGATTACACTGTCTGATTATAAACATAAGCCGCAGCACGTAAACAAATAATCCCCTAAAACTGAAATGAAAAGATATAACTAATCATCTTAAGCCTTAAAATTATTAGTTGCAGCTCGTGTTAAGAGTTCTTATGATGAGGATGGAGGTCGAGCTTAGCTAGAACTTATATCGTAAAATGACATAAAGGACATATTTTAAGAGGCTATGAAATTGGAGTAACCGCCTCAAAATGTACCTAACATGGAACTCTTTTTGACTAAGGTGTAGCCAACTTTATTTTTCATTATTATATACCCAAACTTTCGACTAGAATTTTGACTAGACACGCTAGGGACAAAGGATAGCAAGGGCAAGGAGGGGCTGCCCTTATGTTTTCATTATTCAATCTCCGTCACTTGTAGACGTTTGCGTGTATCTTGTGACCATTTACCCTTATGTTTTTAAGAACCCTATCAAAAGTTTGGGTATATAATAGCAAAAAGAAGAAAAGTGTTAGATATTCTGGCTTTAACATAGGACATTTTAAATCGAATTATAAACCAAATAAGAAAGCTTAATGATGTACATAATACCATGAAGAAAGAGTTTGGATAGTCTTGGGGAAGCTTGAGATTGAGCTTCTGATTACGATTAAACTTATATAAATTCATAATCGTTTGATTACGATTACGTTTATATAAGATCGACTTTGTCGTTTCGTAATATCATCTTCTTTTTCTTCCTTCTGTTCACCATAAACATATATAAAAATTCATTATTATTATTATTATTTTTTTATTTTTTTATTTTTATTTTATTTTATAATTAATTTTATTAGAAACTTATAGGATTTACAAGATGTTAGTGGGAAGCGAGATATTAGCTGGGCTCACTCCTTTAGCTATAGAAAAGCTAATCCTAATAAAGATATGAGCATCGACCTGCGTCCAATGTCTTGGGTCATCGAGAACTTTCGGATTCGCTTTAGTATGGTCCTTGCATCCTTCTCAAGTTCCCCACGAAGAGAAAGAGAATGGGAGAAACCCATATCCAATATACGGCGTACTAGCCTCATACGTTTACGTTGTGCGACCTCTCCAACCGCATGGCCCGGCACAAAGTCAACCATACCGGTTGCATCAAAGGCGGCGACCCGGTCGAGATCAACACATACATCCAGCCTCCGTCCCATGAGTAGAAACACATCGGGCGTAATGGTTTGTCCCTTTCCCCACGAAGCCCAATATCAACCTCTTTACTAAATATTATTATTATTATTATTATTATTATTAAATAATTTTTTTATCAATCGATGTACTTACCATCTTCAACCGTGAGAGAGACAATATGCTCTAAGTGAAAACCTAAAATAGCTTGTTACCCCCTTTTTATAAGCGCCCTTTTTCTCTTTTCTTTCGGACTTTGTTATAAGGGTAATTATATATACATTCATCCAAAGCCTCATAATTGTATATTAGCAGGATATTCGCTGATATGGCATCGAGTACTCTGAAATAAAAAATTTCAATGAACCATGTTTTATAATCACGGCGTTTTATGTGACAATAAATTTGCGGATGCCAAAAGTTTCATGTGCATATATTCAACTATTTAGAATATTATATTAGGGTACGGATGATGGTGTTTCTTGCCAAAAGATTTCGGAATTTCACCACCGTGGCACGACACCTCTGAGTACACGCAGGATTTTCAATGAACCATGGTAGGTTCACTTTACCTATAGCGAAAACATAATGAGTTTGAGTAACTTTTAAAAAAGTGATAAATAATATCAAACTAATTCATATAAAAACAATTGAAAATGGCGTGATTTTGCGTCGCGGTAGTCAATAATATTATGGGGTTATTGTCAAATTAGTTGATTGTGGTCCGTAGTCACTAATAAGTAGAAACATTTTTTATGAAATATATATGTAATAATCAACACATCGTAATAAGTCAATAAAATATATTTTTGAGCATGTTTGTATCATTAATATTGTTTATTCTACTTGTATCATATAGATAAAAGATATAAATAAAAAAGGCATATAATGTATATATCTTGTAAAGTATATATTTATGAAAATGTTTGTATTAATATTGTTTATAACACTTGTCCCACATATATAGAAGATATAAATAAGTTATAATGTAAAAAAAACTTACATGTTTAATTAATCATTTAGAATTATCCATGAAAAGTATAATAATTAATATACTAATATATTAATCATTGAATTAGCACTTTGCACATTTACATCATTTGTCTTAAAAAAATTATCCCGATCTTTACAAAAAACTATTTTTTTGCTTTTCTGATTAATTTTATTTAAAATAATTCAAAGTTTATTTAGATTGGTTATCGAAACACTCTTATAATATAATAATAGTTTTGGAACTTTGTAGTTTTGCATGCATTTTAAAATCATATTCATTTATATGTGCATTTTGCATTAAAACTATACTAATTCTAAAAGAAATAATAAATGAAGCATTAAAATATTGTGGAAGATAAATTAGTAAAAGTTATGTATTGTGTACATTATGCATTAAAATTGTAATGCTTAAAAAACACATTAGTGACATCTTGAAAAAATTTAGGAGAGATAGTGCTAAATACTTTATAAGTAGTATAGATATGTGTAATATGTATAAAAATCAAATAAATTATCACTTGTGAATTTACATCTTTGCATCATTTGTCTTCAAAAATTGTCGATTTTTACAAAAAAAACCGTTTTTTACTTTTGTGGTTAATTTTATTTAAAATAATTCAAAAATTATTTAGATTGGTTCTCGAAACACTCTTACAATATAATAATAATTTTGGAACTTTGTAGTTTTGCATGCATTTTAAAATCATATTCATTTATATGTGCATTTTTACATTAAAACTAAACTAATTCAAAAAAATAAATAAATAAAGCATTAAAATGTTGTGGAAGATAAATTAGTAAAAACTATGTATTGTGTACCTTATGCATTAAAAATTTTAATGCTTAAAAAACACAGTAATAACATCTTAAAAAAATTTAATAAAGATAGTGCTAAATGCTTTATAGGTAGTATAGATAAATTATCACTTGTGAATTTACATCTTTGCATCATTTCTCTTCATAAATTGTCTCGAGTTTTACAAAAAACCGTTTTTTACTTTTGTGGTTAATTTTATTTAAAATAATTCAAAGTTTATTTAGATTGGTTCTCGAAACACTCTTACAATATAATAATAGTTTTGGAACTTTGTAGTTTTGCATGCATTTTAAAATTATATTCATTTATACGTGCATTTTTGCATTAAAACTATATTAATTCAAAAAGAAATAATAAATGAAGCATTAAAATGTTGTGGAAGATAAATTAGTAAAAACTATGTATTGTATACATTATGCATTAAAAATTGTAATGCTTAAAAAACACATTAATGACATCTTAAAAAAATTTAGGAAAGATGGTGCTAAATACTTTATAAGTAGTATAGATATGTGTAATATGTATAAAAATCAAATAAATTTTCACTTGTGAATTTCGTCTTTGCATCATTTGTCTTCAAAAATTGTCTCGATTTTTACAAAAAATCGTTTTTACTTTTGTGGTTAATTTTATTTAAAATAATTCAAAGTTTATTTAGATTGGTTCTCGAAACACTCTTACAATATAATAATAGTTTTGGAACTTTGTAGTTTTGCATGCATTTTAAAATCATATTCATTTATATGTGCATTTTTGCATTAAAACTATACTAATTCAAAAAGAAACAATAAATGAAGCATTAAAATGTTTAAAATCATATTCATTTATATTTTATATGTGCATTTTTGTTACATCACCATTTCTGTTTTAAGCTTTCAGACAGACGGATCCCTCCATTTTGCATAGACGGATCCCTCCAAGGAGGGAACCGTGAGATCCGTGCTGTGAACTTGCTTTCTACTAACTTGAGTCTTGTTTTGCATGAAATTATGCATTTTATACTTGTTTTCTAACCTTTGTTTTGTAGATTTTAAATATACACATGAAGACTTTGACACCCTAAGCTAGGGGAGCTTTGTGTCAAAGCAATACATTGCAAAATCACTTGCAATATAATTCTCATTAGGATTATATTTCATGACGTCCCTTTGCAAAGTTGCAATCATCAAAGGGGAGCATATTCGTCTCATAGAAATCTTTTGCAAACATAGTTGCAAATGAACTAGTTTAGTATTTCTTCTTGCTTGGCCTCACAAAGGGATGGTCGTCAAATGGGAGTTAAGACGAGAACACTTCTCGTCACTTGCTATCTACTCTTTCACATTATTTTTTTTCCTTTACATGTTTTTCTTAAAACATTGTGTTAGTTTCTTTTCGACGCTCTTTTTGTTTAGACAAAAAGGGGGGGAGAAGAGAGTTAAAACTCCAATTCAAACTTTTACAAATTTTAGTTTTTCTTTAAAATAATTTTATGTTTTGTTATCAACAAAAAAGGGGAGATTGTTAATACAAATAAGCCGTAAAAATGTTTATTTATATTTTACGATCTTCTAATGTTTTGTCGATAACAAACGTAAAATCATTTTAATAAAACAAATAAAATACGTAAATGGTTTGAGCCAATAGTTTACTATCACACTTACATTTTCACATAAAACACTAAACAAGTAGAAGTGGTTTTATGATTTAGTAATACATATGTATAACAACTAGTGTTTACATATTGGGCAAATATATACATAACTTGTATGTATCATAATGGGTAATACAATGGGTAGAAGTTTAAGTATTTGACCCATTTACCAAATACATTAAATGTTGTTGAGAAAAACTCAATGTCCATGACCCATACCCATGGAGCGTAACCCATAACCCATTGCATGACATCATGCATAAGTCATATATGGATATTATCCATGACCCATGTTTTTATGACCCATGGGCTAGATGCATTGCATCTTGTAGATACATTGTATCTACTTGGATACCCATGGTCCAAAGTCTAGACCCATGACCCATAACCCATGACCCATGACCTAAAACACATGGACTAAGAGGAGCGTCCCATGGATCCCCGGTTTATCTGGACGGATCCCTCAAGTGAGATTCCATGGAACATAGCTAAATTTCCTCTATAAATAGTGAGCCATTTCTTCATTTTGGGTTGCCACTCCCACACATACTTTCTCCAAGTATTGTAACCTTCTAACCTCAGATCCTAAGGATCTCTCTATGTAGTTTATGTTTTGTTTTTGTGTGATTATCTAGGTTCCTCTTAAAGGCGAGATCACCACCTCTTGAAGTCGAGCAAGCTCAAGTCCATGAGTTGCCATGTTTCGTCATCATCAAGACTGAGGTTCTCTTGTTGATACTTCTTTCTTTCTCCATAGAAGTGTTGTTTTCAAAGGCATTAGTGAAGGATGCCGAAAGAGTCAAGACAAAAGCATTAGTGAAAGGTGCTTAACGTCCGTGTCAAAGGCATTAGTGAAGAATGCCAAAGGAGTCAAACGAAAGCATTAGTGAAAGGTGCCAAAAGTCCGTGTCAAGGGCATTAGTGAAGGATGCCTAGAAGTCAAGTCAAGTAGCATTAGTGAAATATGCCAAGGGTGTATAATCGATGAGTGTGCATATAAATAGAGAATAGGTTATATCCAAGGATATTGATATCCTTGATGGTGTTGTAATAAGGAGTTGGTCTCCTTTGGGTTAGGTGTTGTGTAGTGTTGGGTAGTAGTTCCTCCATTGTAATGGAACTCGGTATCCCTAGTACGGATAAAGGGTAGGCGACGTTGTGATAGGTGTGGTTCTACCTTGTGGAAGAACCGGGTGTCTAGCCTAGTACCTAAAAAAGAGTAGGCGACGTTGTGAAGGCTTCTCCGCCATAAGTAGTTGGTGTCGTGTAGTGATTACGAACTCTCGAGTAGGTGACTCGGGGAGTGGAGTAGGGCAAGGAAGGTGTCCTTGTAGCCGAACCACTATAAACACACGTGTCGTGGTTATGTGCTTCTTACTCTTTATATTTCATCACACATTTATATATCTATCTATCAACGTCCAACATACAAATCCAAATAGATTGACATAAGTCGATATAAATATTTTAAAACAAAGTTTTAATCGGTAAAACTATTCAACCCCCCTTCTAGTTTTCCACAATTGGCATCAGAGCTTCGTTACCAAGTTTCTTAGAGTATGTTGTACTTTAATAACTTGATACGATCCGTGTATGTTTGAAAACTAAAAAGAAGGATTTTTTACAAAAGGTCATGTTTTAAAAATCATCATATTTTATAATGTTGGCAATGATAGAACGTTCTCATATTTTTTGTGTTAAGAATTCTTCATACTTGGATTTGGGCATCCTAAGAAGATCATGAAGAATCCATCTCTAAATACTTTTTTCCTTAAAAAGAATATTTAGCAAAGGTATGATCTTTAATAAATTACAAGTAATTTTTTTTGGTCATTTTATCTTTAATCATGATTAAGTGTTACTAGTATCTTTATGCTCTCTTAATAATCACTAAGGGAAATGATTTAGATGACTAACTTATGTGCCTACTTTTGTGCCTAATGCATTCATTGATTGACACATGGATTCCATAATTTCTCTCTCTTCAAAACTACCGTTGATCTTGCCAAGTGTATGGTGATGTTTGTTAGGCATAAAATTAGGCATGCCAATTAGGCATGCCAATCACTACTCAATCACTAAAGTAGTTATCTATATTGAACTCATCATCAAGAATAGTATTCTTCGTTGATCTCTATAGACAAAACTACAAACTAGTGATAATGATATCTCGGCTATTCGAGAGCCTTGATCATTACTCTCACAAAGGATTATTGACATTTCATCTATGTCAATGAGTATCCATGTGAAATTTCTTACATTATGATAAAATGGGATTTTATCATAATCCTTGAAAACTTCCCTAAGAATTATGATTTATTCATAAAAAGGGAACCTAGTCAAATAGGACTAATATAACCCGTCAAAACCCCAAACCATAAGTTATAGAGCATAAACATTGACCCTAGACAATTTAGAACTCCCAAACCAAGATTATCAAGGAATAATTAAGCAGACTGATTGCAGTTATGCCGGATCGAACTAGCTGAATCCCTCATACAAGGGATCCGTGGGATCCGTGCAACAGAAGACAGCATAAGTAAGAAATGATCATTGTAGAAGTTCCACTATCACTTTCCTCTATCAAAGACTCACGAACGTAAACCTAGTTACTGTTCACAGGAGCAAATTGATCATCTTCTTCAAGCAAAACAATCTCTTGTGTAAGTATAATCTTCACTACATTGTTATTTCCATTCCTTGATTCTTAGGATTACAATTTTCATCTTTAGAAGTTGGATTCAAATGGGTTTGTCATAATTTGTTACCACATTGTTTTCTAAGATAATCTAAATCAAAAAATTAACATTGTTAATACAAATTAAACTCATTCCTTGAATTCAATGAAGATGTTTTGAGCAAAATTGTGATCAAACCCTTTAGGCTACTATTTACACAATTAACACCACATTGTGGTTTTGTTGTATAGGAACAATCATGCCTAGTAACCGCCAACAAGATTATCATGATACCGCCCACTACATCCCAATGTACCACCGAAAGGAAGGCCTAAGCCCGGAGGATAGGAAAGCTTTCAAGTTGCTAGAAAAAAGGATTTTTCATGAAGGTCGTGTGGTTGAACCATCATTCCTCGCAAACACCAACACAAGTCTTTGAAGGAATTGGCTTTGATTGCCTTTTGGACATAAACGAGCAAATTTGTCTGGTGTTCGTGATTGAATTTTACAAGACAATGAGAATCGTTAGGAATCATAACGGGACCATCTCCATAGCCTTCATCATCAACGAGCATGAGTAAACCCTCTCTCTTGTAGAATTTGGAAGAATACTCCGTGTCCCATATCAAGGAGTGTGCATGTATTCCAATGAATGGTCTTTGGCGGAGCTACATGACATGGTAGATCATCATGAAGTCTACTACATGAGAATCCCGAAGGCAACCACGGTAAGGGATACCGTATTCATGGAAAGGGCATCTCCATCGAGGGTCACAAGAAATTCCAAGGTGATCTATAGGGATCCATTTCAAATGGAGCTTTCCGAAATGTTCCCGTTGTACAAGAAATGGGAACTCGTGGTAAGGGAAAATGTGCTTTGCTTGGGAGGGAACAAAGATCATCCCAATGCATGCTTGAGCTTCATGATTTATTGTCTTGTGACCGACACTCGCTTTAACCTCGCATATTACATGGTAAAGAGAATGGCGAGTGTGAAAAGCATGGACAAGATGGTACTCCCTTATGCAATGCTCTGTCCCATCCGTAAACTTCATCTTTGCTTTAGAGCCTTCTCCTTATTCCTTTGATCATAGCTTTTGCAACAAAGTCATGGTGCCGTTATCCGATGGAAAGACTACAAGGTTCATGGTGGATGGCAAGAGATCTCACCCACCAACGGATTCATCGAATGAGTGGGAAAGACAAAGAGAATGAGAAGGAAGTAGCAATCCCCTTGGCAACACCGATCTCGACCCTTTAGATTACATCAATCAATTGCGAGATATTCCAAGCCCATCACAAGAGTGGCAACAAACTAAAGGGATCTTCAAGTGCTTCGCTAACTTCTTGAAGAAAAGAAGTAAATATGGTGGGATGAAGAGTGAAGGGACGAAGATGAAGATGAGCGGGAGTGAAATGGAAGGAGGTGTAGATGGAAGGTAAGATCATAGAACCTTAATTTGTGAAAAAAATTTCTAAAACAATGGTTTGTAACATCTTAACAATACTTATGTAGAGTAGGATGTAGTGTGTAGGAATTGCAATGATTTGGCATTGAACACCTTAACTTAGGAACGAGTAAGATGAGATTTTACGACATCTTGATTTCACTCAAGTAGTCGTTGTCACTCATCTTTGATTACCTTTTAGTTCCCCCACACTTGCTATGTGTTATACTTGTTGTGTGCATACTTTCTTGATTGTAGAAATGACTAGGATAAGCATTTGCTAAGAGTGCAAATATTGCACAATTGCTGAGAGGCTTCTGGTCTAATAGCGGGATCCCTAGGCTATAACTAGCCGGATCCTCCAATGGGGAACCGTGGGATCCGGGAAAACAGAGACCTGATACATATCACATTACATCAAATTTGCCTCCTAGATCACGTCATCTTAGCTAAACATGATTCTTTGAGATCACTTAAGTCTTCCCCAAGCTCAATATGTCTCACATTCACCCGTAGCTAACTTAGGATCAAATTCTAAGTGCTTTTGATTTATCAACTCACCAATACTCACCATATTTCCGCTCCAATGCTCACACATTTCTCCTCACATCTCAAAACAATTAGTTTGATATTTCTATCGATTTTAGTCATTCTTACCTTAAAATAGGCTTAAAACTAGTTTTTCATTTTTCTTTATTTTTTTTGGAATTTTTCAAATTTCTCTTAAGTCATCATCTGATCAATTGCCACCATTTTTCATACTCAAATCAAAGAGTATCATCCTTAAACATGTTGTTACACTATCAAAAAGTCCACTTTCCTACCCAACACCATCATTAAGTATCCTCACTCTTTGTGGTTGGACATTTAAGTCACCTATCACTTAAGACATCTAAGGAAAGTCAAAACCTCAAGATTTATAGGCATTAGACCTTACAAGAGCATAATCACTTACACCATATTTCTGTCTGACAGACGGATCCCTAGCTTATAACCAGACAGATCCCTAATGAGAATGATCCGTGGGATCCGTGTCTACAGAAAGCTTCTAATCAGCTTTTCTTTCAAAATTTAAACTATCTTTGGTAAACTAAACACTTTTACTTACCATTTAATGATTCCCTATAGCTAAACAACACCATAGTTGACCTTGGTGAATGCCTAATTCCCTTAGTGGTCATGAATTTAATTCCTTAATTCAAATTCACCCTTTATAAACCAAACACTCTTGAGGGGTTAAGTCATCACTCTTACCACATTCCTAAAAATGTTAATTAGAGACTTCTACTGCATCCTCACCATCACTATGACTAAAGCATCTAGCAACAACTCTTCAACCAAAGGTTCATCCAAAAGTAATGGTCATATGATCCATGAGATATCATCCACGAATCATCATCACGTAGAGGCCATAATGCTAGAATCCCACCTCAACAATCCCAATCAACAATTGCCAAGAGAACCGCAAGAATTAGTATTAGACCTCTTGGGGTAGAAAAAGGTTCATCAAGCTCTAAAAGCACCTAGTTCTAGTAAAACGCCTAAGCCCTCATACCTAGAACATAGACTACATTCCTTCACCGAACCCCTTTTCTCATCTAAATCTCTATTCATTAGAGCATTCACCACCGAGAACTTCCCACTCACCAACCTTCTCGTTAAATATGGAACCACCTACATCACCAAATTGTCCACCATTGGAGACAATGAACCACCAAGGACTTGATCATATAGAGGACTTTCCATTACCACCACCTCCATTCTTAGTGGAACCTCATCCTACATTGGTCAATGTACCTTCACCATCATTTGTAGAGCCTACTCTAAACATCCAATCTCCTCCAGTTCCTAAACAAGACAATAATTGCTCAAATTGTATAATCACCCAAGGACTTGTTCAAGAAGTACGAAATGGGTTGCATTTCATGTTTAATCATCTTCTTGAACGATTGGACCAAATCAACAATTCTATCCATCCTTAGAGTCAAGCACTTTGATGCTTTTTAAGTTTTTGGTCACTTATTAGAATTAGTAGAAAATGTTTTACATGGTTAAATCATTCTCTTAGTTTTAGAGATTTGTAGATCATTTCTCATAGTTTAATTGAATGAATTTACATGTTTTATGCCATATTATCTTGAGTATATGTTTTGTGCAAAATTTCATATCTCACTTTGATGTTAAAACCATTTGTTACATCACCATTGCTATTTTAAGCTTTCAGACAGACGGATCCCTCCATTTTTCCTAGAGGGATCCCTCCAAGGAGGGAACCGTGGGATCCGTGCAATAGAAGACTTGCTTTCTACTAACTTGAGTCTTATTTTGAAGGAAAATAATGCATTTTATACTTGTTTTCTAACCTTTGTTTTGTAGATTTTCAATATACACATGAAGACTTTGACACCCTAAGTTAGGGGAGCTTTGTGTCAAAGCAATACATTGAAAAATCACTTGCAATATAATTCTCATTAGGATTAAATTTCATGACGTCCCTTTGCAAAGTTGCAATCATCAAGGGGGAGCATATTCGTCACTTAGACGAAATATTTTGCAAACATAGTTGCAAATGAACTAGTCTAGTTTTTCTTCTTGCTTGACGCCCTCACAAAGGGATGGACTCGTCAAGGGGGAGTTAAGACGAGAACACTTCTCGTCACTTGCTATCTACTCTTTCACATTATTTTTTTCCTTTACATGTTTTTCTTAAAACATTTTGTTAGTTTCTTTTCGACGCTCTTTTTGTTTCGACAAAAAGGGGGAGAAGAGAGTAAAAACTCCAATTCAAACTTTTACGAATTTTATTTTTTCCTTAAAATAATTTTATGTTTTGTCATCAACAAAAAGGGGGAGATTGTTAATACCAATAAGCGTAAAATGTTTATTTATGTTTTACGATCTTCTAATATTTTGTCGATAACAAACGTAAAATCATTTTAACGAAACAAATAAAATACGTAAATGGTTTGAGCCAATAGTTTACTAACACACTTACATTTTCACATAAAACACTAAACAAGTAGAAGTGGTTTTATTATTTAGTAATACATATGTATAACAACTAGTGTTTACATATTGGGCAAATATATACATAACTAGTATGTATCATAATGGGTAATACAATGGGTAGAAGTTTAAGTATTTGACCCATTGACCAAATACATTGAATGTTGTTGGGAAAAACTCAAAGTCCATGACCCATACCCATGGAGCATAATCCATAACCCATTGCATGACATCATGCATAAGTCATATATGGATATTATCCATGACCCATGGTTTTAACCCATGACCCATGAACTAGATGCATTGCATATTGTAGATACATTGTATCTACTTGGATACCCATGGTCCAAAGTCTAGACCCATGACCCATAACCCATGACCCATGACCCAAAACCCATGGGCAAAGAGGAACATCCCAGGATCCCCAGTTTGGGACGGATCCCTCAAGAGGATCCGTGGGATCCGTGGAACGATAAATTTCCTCTATAAATAGTGAGTCATTTCTTCGTTTTGGGTTGCCACTCCCACACATCCTTTCTCCAAGTATTGTAACCTTCTAACCTCAGATCCTAAGGATCTCTCTATGTAATTTGTGTTTTGTTTTTGTGTGATTCTCTAGGTTCCTCTTAAAGGCGAGATCACCACCTCTTGAAGTCGAGCAAGCTCAAGTCCATGAGTTGACATGCTTTGTCATCATCAAGACTACTGAGGTTATCTTGTTGATACTTCTTTCTTTCTCTATAGAAGTGTTGTGTCAAAGACATTAGTGAAGGATGCCGAAAGAGTCAAGACGAAAGCATTAGTGAAAGGTGCTTAACGTCCGTGTCAAAGGCATTAGTGTTGAATGCCAAAGGAGTCAAGACGAAGGCATTAGTGAAAGGTGCCAAACGTCCGTGTCAAGGGCATTAGTGAAGGATACCTATAAGTCAAGTCAAGTGGCATTAGTGAAATATGCCAAGGGTGTATAATCAAGGAGGTGCATCGATATACAAATAGAGATAAGTTATATCCAAGGATATTGATATCTTTGATGGTGTTGTAATAAGGAGTTGGTCTCCTCTGAGTTAGGTGTTGTGTATTGTTGGGTAGTAGTTCCTCCATTGTAATGGAACTCGGTATCTAGCCTAGTACCGGATAAAGGGTAGGCGACGTTGTGATAGGTGTGGTTCTACCTTGTGGAAGAACCCGGTGTCTAGCCTAGTACCAGAAAAAGAGTAATCGACGTTGTGAAGGCTTCTCCGCCATAAGTAGTTGGTGTTGTGTAGTGATTACGAACTCTCGAGTAGGTGACTCGGGGAGTGGAGTAGGGCAAGGAAGGTGTCCTTGTAGTCGAACCACTATAAACACACGTGTCGTGGTTATGTGCTTCTTACTCTTTATATTTCATCACACATTTATATATCTATCTATCAACATCCAACATACACATTCAAATAGATTGACATAAGTCAATCTATATATTTTAAAACAAAGTTTTAATCGGTAAAACTATTCAACCACCCCTTCTAGTTTTTCACACATTTGATCTATGTATTTAAGAATTTACGTTTAGATGGAATGATGGATGGTGCTGTTGATATTCTTATTCAAAATTCGTCGATACGAACCTGTTGAGTCTGAACATGGTTGCTCTTTCTTTTCTTAAAAAATCATTAAAGGATATTTTGTAATTGCAAAAAAAGATAATAAATAGAATAAGGGTATAATTGTCATTTTATATATCAATGATAATTATTTAACAATTTTTTTAGTGAAAATATTTAAAAAAATCATTTTGATATATATGACAATTTTAAGGCTTTGGAATGATATATATGCAATTATGAGTTTTGGTTGGATATATATGCAATTATGAGGCTGGATATATATATATATATATATATATATATATATATATATATATATATATATATATATGCAATTCCCAAAAATAAATAAAGGTATATGCTTAAATATTTTGAGGACCGCTTGTTTAACTTTACTTGCGAACCGACTCGTTTATTTGGTGGGTTGACTTGTTTTGGGTTGGAACTGTTTAACCACTACTCAAAACCGATTATTTTGTCATTTTGTTTCTAATTCTGTTTGAAAATGAGCCAAAAAATCTAGAAATAAGCAGTTCCATTTAATAAATCAAACTTTTTAATGAGCACATCATTTTACCTCCATTTATTCGAAAAGTCCCTCAAATCAAACTCACTAACTAACGCCAAAACAATCCACCAAAATTTCCTTAACAACAATCTCAAACACAACCCAGTAATCCTAGACAAACTCACTCGTGTCTACATCGCTTTTCGTAGCCTCGAAAATGCACACCAAATGTTTGACGAAATTATTAGGTTAATCCTAATCTGTTGAACCAAACGGCAGTTATAGACAGTTACAAAGTAGTTAGGAAAACAGTTATATGGCAATTATCCCTGAAGGGACATGCCTGTTGGTTCAAACGAACCAACACACCCTTTCAAATCGTGCCTTTTCATTATGTTTAAATAAATTGAACATGTAACTAAACAAAGATGATGACAGATTTATAAAAGCATTTATATTTAGTAAAGTTTCAATCTTTATCTTGTGTTTTTGGTATATTGTGACTACGTTTAGATCATTGATCCGTAAAGAGGTCCAACAATTGGTATCATAGCAGGTTTGGTTGTTTAACCAAATCATCATATACCAAGTTTTTTATTCCTGTTTTAGAATCAAAAGGAAACCATTTTCGGTTTCGGTAAACGTTTTTGCAAAATCTAACGAACACACAAATCAAAGAAATCATCTTTGTGTGTTCCCTAAATCTTATCAAGAGAACCATTTCTGTCACCAAGGGATCATTCACGCTAGTGATCAATCAGGCATCGAAAGTTTTTTCATCTTATATTTTAGTTTTTGCAAAAAATCTGTCAAGAACATCAAAACCGAAAACAAAACCCAACCCAAAATCATAAGGTTAAGATATGGTTGCAAAAACCAATAACCAACTGTGTCAAAAACAGAAAAACAATACTAATCAGATAACACAAAGTCATCAAAGGGCTGAAATCATATCAATTCAAAAACAAGGAACAAACACACCTGTTTTTGAAGAACCAAGATTCTAACCCTTAATTGAATCACCAATTGATTCAATTGATCCATAAAGGCCCAAATTATACACGGTTCAGAAAATCCCCAAAATTGACGAAACCCTAAATTTCGCATCAGATGGATTCTAAGCGTTCAATAAGAACACACCAACCGTGGAGTAGAAGAGGTTAACCAAGCCACTTAATCGATGGTCAACCATCAGGAAAATACTAAAGACGGGTTTAAGTCTCAAGAGAAAAAAGAGACGCATTTTTCAGAAGAAAGGAGAGAGAGGCGCAGAGATATTAAGGGCATCACAAAAGGAACCAACATATTAGGGCTACGGGTATACTTAACCCACCAGGTTCCAAAAGATACAAAACAACCCTCCACTTTCATTTTTTTTACTTCTTGTATAAGTATACTAGTACTTTGATATATTATATAAGATTATAGGAAAAGTTACCTCTTAGTTTTAAGTTAGTACTTTTTCAAGGATTGTTAGAAATATAATAACCTAGTGTGCCTTACAGCATTATATTATTAGGAATAATTTTTAAGTAGTTAACCTTAGAATTATTCATTTGAGAATATAAGGGCTCGCTTTGGTTCTGAATGTTTTGACGGATTGGATTACGTTTAAGGAATTGGAATGTGAATGAATGAAATGTTAGAAATTGAAATCCTTAGGATTTAAAATCGGCGGAATTGAAATCGCAAATACTAGCATGTTTGGTTGGAAGAATGAAATGAGAAAAACAATTATATTAAAATATTTAAAATTTAATTTTAGTTTAAGATTAATAAACTAAATATTATTTAATAAATAAATTACTTATCAAATTATAATAATAATTTTTTAAATAATATTATATAAACTAATATATTAAATAAATAATTTTTTATATAAAATACAATTGTATTTTTAAAAGTATAAATTAAAAAAGTAAGCCATAAATAAATTATATTTAATTAAAAAAAAATTTAATATAATAATAATAATTTTTTTTCAATAAATAATAATTTATATTCAATTTTAAATAAATAATAATTTTTAAATCTTAATAACATGGTTGTTTATAAAAAAAATAATAATAACAATAATAATTAAATGATCGTTTATAATAATAATAATAATAATAATAATAATAATAATAATAATAATAATAAAATAAATAAATAAAATAAATAAAAATAGTAAAAATAAAATAATAATAATAATTAAAATAAAAAATAAAAATAAAATAAATAAATAAAATAAATAAAAAATAATAATAATAATAATAATAATAATAATAATAATAATAATAATAATAATAATAATAATAATAATAATAATATATATAATAATAATAATAATAATATGAATTCCATGGAATTGTAAACAATCCTTCTCATATTGCCATGGAATGTTGAATTCCATATATATGGGATTTTGAAGGAATTTCATTCCATTCGGTTTGCCAACCAAACACAGTAAGGAATGGAATTCAGATTCCAAATTCTTTAAATTTTTCAACCAAACACGTTATGAAATGGAATTGAATTCCAATTCCACAGTCCTTAGGATTCAGAACCAAACGGGCCCTAAAATCTCCAAGGATAGTTTTTGGAATAAACCTAGTCCCCCCGTAAGTTTTTGATAGCCTTTAAGGCACAAAACAAAAGAGCTCACCAGGAAAAAAAATTCCGACACACTTAGTGTTAGATATTTTGGAGATTTTAGTCAATATCCTAGAGATATGATGAAAGACAGTGGAGAAAGTTCAAAGAAGGAAGTGGGTACTACTAGTACACCACAATTCTAATGTCTGATGCTAAAACCCTCAAATTACTCATTATGGGCAATTCGAATGTAAATCATCCTCGAAGCGAATGGTTTGTCGGAAATGATAAAGCCTTTAGAAACAACTCAAAGCGATAACAAGAAAGATAAAACTGCTATTGCATTCCTTTACCAATCTTTAACCGAATATCAATTACTTCAAATAACAAAACACAAAAACGCGAAAGCCATATGGGATGCTCTGAAGACTAGATACGTTGGTGAACAAAGAGTTCAACAAGCAAGGTTACAAACACTCAAATCTAAATTTGAGATGTTACATATGAAGGAAGACGAGACAATCGACACCCTACCGAGAAAAATAACAACCTTAGTAAACAAAGCTGCTAGTCTAGGGCACACAATTGAAGATCAAACAATAGTTACAAAGCTATTAAATGTTGTACCTGATAGGTATCTGCTAATAGTTGCATCAATAGAGAAATATTCTGATCTAAGTAAAATGACAATGGAATAAGCAATTGGAAGACTTAAGACATATGAGGAATGAATTAGGTACAAGAAAGGAAAACAAGTGGATAATCAAGAGAAATGGATGTTCGCACTACATGAAAATAGAGGAAAGTATTTTAAAGGACGTGGACGTGGAAAATATAAATTTTCACAAGGCAAGAACCACGAAAAATTTAAGGAAGAGAGGAAAGATGGAGAAATCTCTCATAGCAAGTTCAAGAAATCAAGCTATGATACTAGCAAATTACGGTGTTACAAATGTAGCAAGATAGGGCATATTGCACCTAAATGTCCTCAAAGGACAAATTCAAATGAGCAATCTAATCTTGTTGAAGAGGACTTACAACCTACCCTATTAATGGGAATATTAGAAGACTCGGACAAAGGGAAACAAATAAAAGAAGTTGAAGATCAAAAGGTCTCGCTAAATGAAGAAGATGTAGGATATAAAGAGACAAATATGGATAGTCTATGGTATTTAGACAATGGAGCAAGCAATCATATGACTGGAGTGAGAGAACACTTCAAGGAGTTAGATGAGAAGGTCAGTGGAAAAGTAAGATTCGGAGATGGTTCACACATAGAAATCAAAGGAAAAGGTTCAATCCTAATAGAATGTGATGACGAGAAGCAAAGAATTATATCACACGTATATTACATTCCTAGCTTGAAAAGTTGCTTATTGAGCCTTGGACAATTCACCAAAATTGGTTGTAAGGTTGTAATGGAAGACGACGAGTTACGACTTTATGACATGGATAAAAAAATCTTCATGAAAGTTACACGACAAAGAAATCGACTATACAAAGAAAGTCTAAGGATAGGCACACCTGTTTGCCTATTAGTAAATTTAAAGGATAATACTTGGTTATGGCACGCAAGACTAGGACATCTCAATTTTGAGTCACTAAAATCAATGGTTCAAAGAGATTTAGTTCATGGAATACCTGCCATTAAACATACAACATAAACCTGTTATGTTTGTTTAATTGGTAAACATAGTAGAGCGCCATTTTCAAAGAAACCAAAAGCTAGATCAACATCACCTTTAGATTTAGTATATGGAGATTTATGCGAACCAATAACACCACCGATACCTTCTGGAAAGAAGTACATATTCTTGTTAGTAGATGATTACTCAAGATGTATGTGGGTGTATTTCCTAAATACGAAAGATCAAGCATTTGATACTTTCAAGGAATACAAGAATACGATAGAAAAGGAGTTAAGGATAACATTAAAGATGTTAAGAACTGATCGTGGAGGAGAATTCACATCAAATGAATTCACTAGAAAATGGCGTAGCACGACAACTTACCGCACCTTACTCACCGCAACAAAATGGAGTAGTTGAATGAAGAAATAGGACAATTATGTCTACAACAAGATGTATGATGAAAGCAACGAACATGCCACAAAATTTTTGGGCTGAAGCTGTTAAACACGCTATATACATCTTAAATAGCATTCCTAAAAAAGCATTAGCAGACATTACTCCATATGAAGCAATTAAATGAAGAAAGCCAAACTTAGAGAATCTAAGATTTTTCGGCTGCATAGCATATGCAAAGGTACCATTACAACACTTAACGAAGCTGGATGATAGAAGCAGTACAATGGTATACTTAGGAAATGAACAAGGATCAAAAGCTTATCGACTATTTGATCCAACAACACAAAAGATATGTGTTAGTAGAGATGTGAAGTTTAAGGAGAATGAGACATGGGATTGGAAGGATTACATGAATGAGCACATGCAGTAACCAGTGGGGTGACGACTTCAAAATAGAAAATCTTGAAGCCA
The DNA here is from genome assembly GCA_910596185.1 of Chrysanthemum makinoi. Classification (NCBI taxonomy): domain Eukaryota; kingdom Viridiplantae; phylum Streptophyta; class Magnoliopsida; order Asterales; family Asteraceae; genus Chrysanthemum; species Chrysanthemum makinoi. The sequence continues at coordinate 149,420,782 of OU343222.1, forward strand.
CAAATGAACCTCATAATCAAGAAATCCAACCAAGCGATGAAGAAAATGATTTCCCTAACAATTTTGATGATGGATATACAACATCAACAACAAAGCCTCCACATTCACAAACACTTCACACACCATCAACAAATTCATCACAAGTAAATTCTCAAGTTACACTAAATTCAATACAATAAATCTATCAAAGTTTGGTTTCAATTCACACACTTTGATCACGAGGGACATTAAAACTTATACGAGAATACCGAGGAATTACTATTGGCTGAAGATTATGAACCCAAGAACTACAAAGAAGCATCAAGCAATCAAAAATAGATCGAAGCAATGAAGGTCGAAGTTAAGATTCCATCAGTAGGAACAACACATGGGAATTAACCACACTACCTAAAGGACATAAATCAATTGGCTTAAAGTGGGTATTCAAGACCAAGAAAGATGCTAATGGAAACATAGTCAAGGATAAAGCAAGACTAGTAGCAAAAGGCTACATACAAGAGCATGGCATAGACTTTGAAGAAGTTTTATGTAGCAATGATGGAAACTGTCCGATTACTACTAGCCATAGCTGCTAACAACAAATGGGAAGTACATCATCTCGACGTCAAATCTGCATTTCTTCATGGAGATTTAAAGGAAGAAGTGTACGTTACTCAACCCGAAGGATTTATAAAAAGAGGAAAAGTCTATAGACTTATGAAAGCTCTATATGGACTAAGACAAGCACCACGTGCATAATATAATGTTAGACAACATCTTGAAGTCATTAGATTTCAAGAAATGTGCACTAGAACAAGCGATCTACATGAAGGCATCAAAAGACTCAATACTACTAATAGGAGTCTATGTAGATGATCTAATCATCACTGGTATACCAAAGAAGGAGATCGACAAGTTTAAAGCTCAAATGGAAGAAAAATTCAAAATGAGTGACCTAGGATTACTAGCTTACTATTTAGGAATGAAGTCACACAAACTGGAGGTGACATTTCAATAAAACAATCCGCCTATGCAAGCAAGATTCTAAAGGAAGTTGGTATGATAAACTGCAATGAGACTCTAATACCAATGGATCCAGGAACAAGACTGACAAAGAACACTGAAGCAACACTGGTCAACTCAACCGAATATCGAAGCTTAATTACATGTTTAAGATATCTGCTTCACACAATACCTGACTTAAGTTATCCTATTGGATTACTTATTCTTTTTATGCAGGACCAAAAGGAGAAACATATGAAGGCCGTAAGAAAAGTACTACACTATGTAAAAGGAACAAAGGATTATGGTATCACCTACAAGCATAATGGAGGAAACAAGATACAGGGTTTCAGCGACAGTAGTTATGGAGTCAACACTCATGAAGGAAAAGGAACTACTAGAATAATATTCTATTATGGAGAATCACCAATTAGCTGGAGCAAACAAAAGCAAGCCACCGTAGCATTATCATCATGCGAATCTGAATTTATTGCAACAACAGCAGTAGCAAGTCAAGCATTATGGTTGAAGAGACTACTAAGCAAGTAAGCAGGCTTACACACTCAAAGGAAGAAAAGGTTACAATAATGGTTGATAACAAATCTGCTATAGAACTGAAGAAGAACCCCGTATTTCATGGAAGAAGTAAACATATTGATACAAAGTACCACTTCATAAGAGAATGCGTTGAAAGAGAAGACTTACAAGTTGAGTTCATAAGTGGAGAATATCAAAAGGCTTAAATACTCAAGAAAGCACTACCGAAGATCAAGTTTCTAACAATGAGACAACTTATTGGAGTTAAAGATCTATGTCCAAGTGATTGTGATTAAGGGGTTGAATATTGGGTTAATCCCAATCCGGAAACAGCGGCGATTAGGCGAGTTACAGAGTAGTTAGGAAAACGGTTTTATGGCAGTTATCCCTAAAGGGACATACCTGTTGGTTCAAACAAACCAACACACCCTTTCAAATCATGCCTTTTCATTATGTTTAAATAGATAGAACATGTAACTAAATAAAGATGATGACAGATTTATAAAAGCATTTATATTTAGTAAAGTTTCAATCTATATCTTGTGTTTTTGGTATATTGTGACTACGTTTAGATCATAGATCCGTAAAGAGGTCCAACAAAAATACCTTACGTCAAAAAAAAGGAAAATGTCTTATTATGGAACCAGTTAATTAGAGCTTATGCATGGTAAGGACCCTTTGAAAATGTCGTTAAGTTGTATGATGAGATGGTGGAAAATGGGTTTGTGCGAAATAAGTATACGTACCATTTTGCTTTGAAGGCGTGCTCGGGGTTGAGGGATGTTGGAGTTAGGAAACGGATACATGAGTATGTGAAAAGGGAAGGGCTGGATGGTGATGTGTATGTTTGTAAGATGTTGGTTGATTTCTACGTGAAATGTGGGTTCTTGGGTGATGCGAGGATGGTTTTTGATAATATGGGGAGTAGAGATGTTGTGGCATGGAATGTGAGGATTTCAGGGTGTTCTTTATATGGGATGTGGAGTGAAGCGATGGCGTTGGTTAAGGAAATGCAGAAGGTGGGAGTGAGGGTGAATTCGTCTACTGTTGTGGCAATTTTTCCGACTATTGGGGAAGGTAAGGAATTAATGTGATGGAAGGAAGTGCATGGGTTTTGTTTAAGGAGGAGGTATGATTGTGATGTGGTTGTTGGGACCAGGTTGTTAGACATGTATGCTAAATGTGAGTGTCTCGATTATACAAGGAAGGTTTTTGATAGTATTAAAGTAAAAAAAGGGGTAACTTGGAGTGCGACGATATCAGCATGTGTCACTTGTGGTTCAAATATGGGGGCACTCAAAATATTTGACGAAATAATGGTACAAAATGAAGCAATCATATCTCCTATTATACTTGCAACTGTTCTGCGTGCTTGTGCTAATCTTACAGATGCTAATAAAGGAAGACTAATTCATGGGTATTCTATCAAATTAGGTTTTGATTCTTATTTAATAATTGGTAACACCCTTGTTTCATTCGACACTAAATGTGGAAACTTGACGGATGCAATGAGGTTTTTAAACGAAATGAGTATAAAAGACACTGTTTCGTTCAATTCTGTCATATATGGTTGTGTGCAGAACGGTGATGCAGGAGTTGCGTTTATATATTTTGAAAAATGAGGTCATTAGGTATCACTCCTGATATCGAAACCATGATAGGCTTCTTTCCTGCATGCTCACATTTAGCAACCCTACAGCATGGAACATCTGGCCATAGCTATTCAATTTTAAAAGGATTTACCGAATCTACCAAAGTTTGTAATGCTATTATTGACATGTACTCAAAGTGTGGGAATACAATAATGGAGAGATCAGTTTTTGATCAAATGCATAAAAAGGATTTGATATCATGGAATGCTATTATAACGACATGAAAATCCGAGTTAGTATTTGAACTTTGATACGAATATAACCTAAATTGAAATCTACATTAGGAATTAAAAACCACAAAATATGAAACCTAATTCCTAAGTAAGTATATTTATCTCACATGTTACTCGGCACTTCCCTAATTTTTTTTTCTCTCCAATCGTTATTCCTTCCCCAAACGTATATGCAATCTCCCCTCACACTCAAAACTCTAAAAGAACAAAAAAAAAAACGCAACATCTATACTTTTCTCTCCAAGAAAACCAAGGTGCGAAGCAAAGAATAAAGTTGTAATCAGATTCGTGGGTGGTGATTGTGGTGGTCTGATCGTAGGTTTGGTTCAAGTATAGATTTGTTTTTTAATGCTCTCTTGATTCGTAATACTTTTGTGTCATGTTGGTGGCTGTTCTGTGTCATGTGTTACCAGCCCTATTTCATTCGAACAAAACCCTAAATGTGCATAAAAACTTGATTTATTCATCATTTGTGATACATGGCTACATATACATACACAATACGCATCTTTTGCACTTTTGCAACAGTTATGAGTAAATATAGCCGATTATCATGCACAAAACCAACAATAACGCTACTAAAAACATGTTCATTTTAGGCGTTATCAGTTAAGCTCACAAATTGGTTTGAACGAATTTGGAGTTGTCTAAGTCGTATTTTCGAATTTTATGGGATCAAGTGTCAAAGCTGAGAAAACGGGTCTGAAATTCAGTTGGATTGTTTGATTTTTCATTTTCAAACTAAAGGGAATTTTGAGCTCTCCTTTTACAGGATTTATATTTAGGATATAAGTGAATTTCTGGAATTTTTAGGAATTTTTCCAAGGTGTTTAAACAGGTCTAATAAACGTAAAATTTTGAGTTGTACTTCCTGAACACTTAGACTCTGAGATAAAATCTACCAAAATTTGTGAAACTACCTAACTAATGTGCGAACCTCTCGGAATTTTCTTATAATTTTTGGAATACTTCTGATGGGTCTTTAAATTCGTGTAAAACTGGTCCAGATGTGAAGTTAAGAAAATAAAAGACACAATGATGATATCAATAAGTAAAACACTTATAAATGTATGAGAAGCTTATAAATTGAATATGTTGGTGATATGTGAGTATATTTACTGTAGATCTTGTGAAGAGGGAGAGGTGATTGGCTTTGTGTGCTTTGCTCTCGTGCACACACTTTGAGGTACAGATATTCCGTCAGTTCAGTAATGACATATCTTTTCTCTCATGACTCTTGTCCATTTTGATATTCGATTCGTGTTCTCCTTGCTTTGATTTGATATGATCCATTTTATATGATTAGTTTTGGTATGATCCTCTGATTTGATATTCGACTAGTTATTCGTTTGATATGTTATCCGTTTGAAATCCCTTATTGATATGATTCCATTATATGATCAGTTTGATATGATATGATTCGTTTTGTTTAGTTGCCCGAGCTAACTAGCCATGGAGGTACCATGGCTATTTCATTGATGCACCAATAGCATGACACTATCTGGGGTGGTGTGATTAGCCCCTGGCATTCCCTTTTGATATGATTATGATATGTGTGCACTTGGCCATTATGATTACGTATGTATAGTCTCGAACTGGCATATGTATATTTGATTTGTTTTGCAGGGAGCTTATGGATGCATCCTATGTACTCAGTTCAGTTTTGGTGATGTGGTGCGTATGTGCAATACACCCCCTCACAGTTTGGTACATTTGGGCTAGCTACCCATGTACACTTTGACATGATTTGACAGATTTGATATGATTTGGCAAATATGGGTTATGATATGTGATTTGGTAGAAATGGCTATTGGAGTATCTCCTTTAGTATTAGGTGCTCGTGGCAACATTATGATTTTGGTTATTATGTGACTATCAGATATTCTGATTCATTAATTTGTTATGCCTATTTAGTCATTCAATTGACTACTTATTCACTTAGTATTCTTATGTGATTTGTTTGACTATCGGACTCATGCTTCAGTTCATTTGGTTATTATACTCAGTCTTCAGTTCATTTGATTTACTATGCTTTCACTCTATTTCGGTTGGCTGCCAAGCTTATACTTCAGATTACCACTTCACTCGTTTACCGCGCTATTATAAGATTATTGGATTCAAGTGTTGATTATGCTATTATATGATTATTTGATCCATCTGTTTACCATGCTGGTATATGATTACATGATTTCTCTGTCTATTATGTAGTATGTGGTTACCTGATTATCCGCTTACCATGCTATTATGTGACTATATGATTCGTCTGGTTGCCATGCTATTATGTAATCATTTGATTTATCCGTTTATCATGTTATCCTTCGTTCAGTTGTTTCGTGGGCTATGATTATCATTTAGTAATCCTACCTGCTATTTTTGATTACCATGTTTGTACTTCTAGTTGGTATGTTCTGATGCTTATGTTATCGGTTTGGCATACTAATTGATGTTTACCAGACTTGTTGATCTGCCATGTTTACACTTCTGTTCATGTTACTGGTTGATTAAGTAATATGGTTCAACTTATGGCGTCCATGTTTATCGGTCCATACTTTGACTTGTAATTCCATTCTTCTAGTTTGTCATGCTATATTCTTGCTCAGTTACTCTATTTAATTATGATCTTCGTTCAGTATTCCAACTGGTACATGTGACTGATATGCTTATATTTATGTGAATATTTCCGCTTGTTATGATATTTGTTCTGTTCATTAATTGTTGATTATCTGACGTGTGTGATTGCCATCTTATGTCTGTTGATTTCCATTATCCCAGAATTCTGTTAGCTTATGTTATATCTGAATCTGATTTCTTTGTTTTGCCATATTCATGTTTAGTTGATCCGTCCCTACTGATATGCTTGTACACTGTTTGGTTGCTTATTTTGATTATGATATTGTTCATCAACTCTTATATGATTATGTTTCGATACTTGTATGTTGGTATTTATATGTGCTTATATTTGTTCAATGATTCGTTGCTTTGTTTCGCTTTGGTCTTCTTTGATTTTTGTTCCTTCTGGATATCTGTTTATATTGTGTTCTGCAGGTTCCTCATTGACTCATAGACTCATTGTGCTCATTCGTTACGATTTTGTTATCAGTCTCCTTTGATTCGTTTTTGAATTTTGATTATGTTTGGCTTTTGTTTTGTTCACTGGGATTTTTAAGCTCAGCCGCATTTCTTTTCCATGCGGCTGGTACTAAGTGGTACGCTGGGCTTTGATGGGCTGAGAGTAGGACCATTTGAGTGGACCGACCCTGTTCCTTTATTATTTTGGACTCTTTTGGAAAAGTATTTGTTTTGATATTTCGTATCTTTTAGTCATATTGGATTACGTATTTTTCCTTGTAAGTCACTCGTTTATATGACTTGGTATTTTATTTGATAAGACTTCCGCCTGGAATTTTTATTAGTATGTTCTGATATGACTCCATAATGTGACATTTGGACCCTTGTCGGGTTGGGGTGTTACAATTATGGTATCAGAGCCTAGGTTTTGAGACCCTTAGAGCTTAGGCTATGACCTGTGAGGATTTGGGTAGACATTAGGCTTCCGTTTATTTCGACCTATTCCGTTTGGTTGGACCTTTTCATTCAGATTTGATTTTGATATCCGTTTGTCTTCGCTGATTTGATCTTCATCCTCCCATATTTGATTTTATCTATTTGTCTTCGCGGGTTAGTTTGTCGATCGTTTAGATGGTGACTACTCGTAGAATCAAAGATGGTGATTCGTATCCTGAGTTGCTATAATAGTCGCTGAGATAGAGAGGTTCATGAAGAAGCCACATCCGTTTAGTACAGCTGCCACTCCAGTTAAGTTGAAGACAGGATTGCTCGTGTCAAGATGATCGTTGAAGTATGGCGACGCTGCATGGAACATCAAGATGCTGCAGGAGAGAGCTGGAAAGAACAACAAGAGGAGCAAAGTCGAAGGTAAAAAATTTAACAAGCAGGCACACAGAAGGCGTATGAGTAGAAGAACTATGACCGGCGTATTGCAGATAGGCGGAGAAACTACTACCAGGAGTTTGGGCGTGTAGATGGTCAGCAGTTCAGCAGAGCTACTAGGACGTCGTATCAGAGAAGAGATCTGAGAAGATTTCATCCGCTCCGTCTGGTTTGTGGGGCATCGGGCCCATGATTATCCTGTGAAGAGTGGAAGATAGAGCTACCGCAATTCGTTGTCCTCTCATTTGTTTCGTCGCGCGTTTTGAGACAGTCTGATATTTTGTTATGTGATTTTGATCGATATTACTTTTTTTTTAATTGTGAAGTTTTATGATTTGACATTTCGGTAATACTTCAGCTTTATATCTCTTTGAGAGATTTCGATTATCATCTGTTTTGTTTAGGTGATTCGTATCAGCAAGATCAGATTTGTGATATTTTGGCACTATTTGTGAGCCTGGGACTGTTTTGGATCGTCAGAAATGAGTCATGAGGAACCTTCTCAAGTAAGGCAGCCACCTTCATTCTTTTCATGGATTGGTAAGTTTTTGTTTAGTCTTCTGAAAAAAAATTTGGGGTTTGATTTGATGAATTGCTTATCACCAGTATGTGAATCTGATTTGATTTGGTATTAGTAGAATATTTTGTCACAACTCAGGATAGAATATGATGGCAATAAGGGCATGTTTATATGATGCAAGTATTATGACGTCTGATCAACGTGATAATACCGAGATCATATAACTTGAATTTATTGGGATCATATGATGTCTCGAGAAGTGCCTGAGTTTAGTACGTTTGATGAATTAGAACTATATCTGTGCGTCGGCTTTTACATTATTCTCGACCTTGCGAGTATCCCACCTATTCAATCTCCCACTCTGATATGTGCTCTATTGATCGTCAGTACAAATATGTTAACCATCTCTTAATGAAACTCTTGATACGTTTGATAATTCGATATGTCCTTCTCTGAATTTTAGCAAGTTCCTTAGTTCGTTCAGAACTTGATTGGATTCGTGAATTTCCTTACCGTCTGGCATCACTTCCGTATTTGTTCCAAATTCATCTGATGTTCACGTATCTCCTTGTGAGATTCCGACTATCATCTGTTTCATACTTATTTCGTATCCGTTGGATCAAATTGGTTACAGTTGTGTTCTATTGGAGAGCCCGAGGCTATCCGAGTTTGTCTGAATCGAGTCATGAGAAACAAACACTTCTGTTCGTTGGAAATATTTTGGAAGAACCTCTCCGATCGTGAGGCTATTTATTGGCATTTCTTTTCGCGAAGTGTTATGTCTCCGTCTACCTTGCGACTTCAATTTCGAGGACGCAATTTTCTTTTTAGAGGGGAAGAATTATAACGACCTGAAAATCCGAGTTAGTATTTGAACTTTGATACGAATATAACCTAAATTGAAATCTATATTATGAATTAAAAACCAAAAAATATGAAACCTAATTCCTAAGTAAGTATATTTATCTCACATGTTACATGTTATATTGGACCCATTTCTAGACTTTGCATATATGGTATGATTTAAAAAAAAAATACTGAAAATGTTTTTGGAAGTATGGAAAGAATATGTTTCCCCCCTAATCCTCCCTTAGACTTGGCACTTCCCTAATTTTTCTCTCTCCATTCGTTATTCCTTCCCCAAACGTATATGCAATCTCCCCTTACACTCAAAACCCTAAAAAAAACAAAAAAACAAAAAAAAAAAACAAAAACAAAAAAACGTAGCCTATATACTTTTCTCTCTAAGAAAACCAAGGTGTGAAGCAAAGAAGAAAGATGTAATCATATTCGTGGGTGGTGATTGTGGTGGTCTAATCGTAGGTTTGGTTCAAGTATAGATCCGTTATTGTCTTGTTCCAATTCGTTGTGTATCCGATCCTTAGGTAACCCTTAATCATTTTAATGCTCTCCTGATTCGTATATACTTTTGTGTCATGTTAGTGGTTGTTTTGTGTCATGTGTTACCAGCCCTATTTCATTCGAACAAAACCCTAAAAGACACATTAATGATGCATTAGATACGACTAATAAAGATGGGAAAACCTGATATGTATTTAACGAGATTAGGGTTTGTTGACTCATTGAAGTTAATACGAAAATGGTAGGTAACCGGATTAGAATTAGGTTGTTATGAATTTGTGTTGGTGTGATGTTAATATGAATGTGTGCATACGTTAAGGTAATGATTAAAAGCAGGTCTCGTAAAATATATAGTCCTCGTGTGCGTTGGTATAAAGTAACATGTTATATGATGGCATTAAACGGGTTTATGGAATGGGATTGTTTTGGAAGCTGAATTTGGGAGCATTGTAACTTGAGTTTCATAATTGTTAAAATCTAGTTTTTGTTGGAAAAACTTATTTTATGTATTGGTTAATGATGTGCTTATCGTGTGCAAGTTTTAAAAATTTATTAACACGATTTTATCCGTCTAATACTATAAACACAAACGAGCAAGTATACTCGTTCGCGATAGCAAAGGTGGGTAAGTCGAGATCGTCCCAAGAGATTTTGTGTTTGAAATTGTTTTAAAAGATTAGTAACAAGAAAGCTTTGTCAAGGCTTCTTCCAAAAGTGATGTTATAGTGAAATTCAATATAAAGAAATATATATACTTGTGTGTAGTCTATAGGCAATCATAGTAAGTGTTCATGAAGGCTTGGTGTAAACTCTTGATGTGATGCACAAATCATAAGCAAATGATTTCCAACCATGGTTTATGTTTGCAAAAATAATTCTAAGAACAAAAACATATAGGTAATCCTTTCGGTCCTTATCCTAATGATTATCCTTTAGAAAATACATTTGTTTGTAAAATGTTCTTATTAAACTCGTTCCTACGAATCTTTCGACCTTTCGTGATGAAAATGTTTCTAGTCTTGTTTTAATAAGTAAACATGGTGGTTGTCAATCACTATATCCCCATACTAGTTTGTCACTTAACTTTGGAATAAAACACAAGAGAAATCCTTTCGGTCCTTTTTCTTAAAACATGTTTTACCGACAAATCAAACAAGACTAGTATTTTTCCAACAAACTCATTTAAACAAAATCATATATACATGCATCACATATGAGAACACTAGTATGATTTTCTACATCCTAACACATAAGTATATTCAAAAACTACTCCATACTAATAATAACAAAACACAAAAAATAACAAAGTAATTCCAATAACTCAAGAGAATAGAAATCCATAACAAAGTTCATAGAATACCTAAACTTTTGCGATTACAAGAACTAGAAATCGTGGCTTATAGCAACCACACACCTCCAATCACCTAGCTTAACCGTACAACTCCGAATAACCAAAACAATGGATGAGAATTGCTCTCTCCAACCTCCTGGACGTTTTATAGTGAATACTAAACTTTTGGGATGAATAAAATGGTTGGTAATAGTTTTGGTGTAAACTATTACACTTTGGGTTGTGTCACACCTAGTAAACTAAGTCTAGGTTCAATATATAGCCAAAGAGACTTAACTAACTGAACAAAAATGTTCCCAACAAGTTAATAACAAGAAATGATCGGCCTCTAATGATTATGGGGAGTTAAGGCAACATTAAATTCGTTTTTGTGTAACTCCAGTCCATGCAACCGAACCGGTTACGAGGGGCTCCAACCGAACGGTTGGGCGCCTCAGCTTTGACTTTTGTTGACTTTCTTGGTTTGCGCCTCTTTCTTTGTTTTCGCTGATGATTTCCAAGACGAAACTTGATCTTTCCCTGCTGTAGATACTTAGAAATCATTGCACTTCCTAATCATTGAGTCCAAAAGCTTCCTTGTTCGACTTCCTTCCTTGGGAATTCTCCAAATGTGCATAAAAACTTGATTTCTTCATCATTTGTGATACCTGGCTACGTATACATACACAATACGCATCTTTTGCACTTTTGCAACAGTTATGAGTAAATATAGCCGATTATCATGCACAAAACCAACAATAACGCTACTAAAAACATGTTCATTTTAGGCGTTATCAAATTCCCCCATACATAAGTTCTACTCGCCCTCGAGTAGGTCTAACATTTGCAAAAATCGAATTCAATGGTCATGATTCCGTGGTTCCAAAAAATTTAACAATCATCCCAAAAGAGATAATCATTAATTTGCTTTTAATATGTGAAAAACTTTTAAAATGAACCAAACACTTTAGATAACATAACTAGAACACCTCACGAATGATTTTAAGAATTCACTCAACACTCATTATTGGTGGGTATATGTAAATCACTCAATGCCTAGTCATGATCAATGCTTTTTACCATAAGCTTGTACAAGTATCAAAACAAAGAAAATAAATTCATCAAAGAGGGCTTTTATTCGGGTTATATCGTTAAGGCTTCAGGTTTATAAAAGGTATGGATAAGGCATGGGATGGTTTATGAAATTGGTGTGAAGAGAAAAATAAAGTCAAGTTTAAACCTCCATGTTGCTAGCCAAACCACAATCCCGAAAACGATTATATCTTCTTCCTCTTCACATATCGATCTCCAAATATATGTATAACTCAATTTAGCTCATTAGCTAATCAATATTCTTCATATAGCTCATTGGATAATCAATATTCTTCATATAGCTCATTGGCTGTAACCACATTTTTTTTTCAAGTTCCCCCACACTTAGTGTAAGCATACACCACAAAAAATACAAATGAGAAAGACGTCTCCTTCGTCTTTGTTGGAGAATGGTACACACTATAGACAAAGTGTAGCTTCTTCATAATCAACAAAAATAATCCAACACTCCAAACAACTAGCAACAAACCGATAGACATGACATGGGTTGGGTAAGGTTTAAGGTGTAAAATCTTTTTGTATTTTTCTGGATTTAAACAAGAAAGAAAAGATTGGCTCGAAGGGTGTAACTAAGGGTATCTAGTGCTAAAGATGAGCACTAACAAATGGGTCCATATAAGGTGGTTAACTAACCAATGTGTTTAGCTAATATATCATTAGATGTAAAATGGAAGGCCATTTGGGTTAAATCCTACGATGCCTCTTATCACTTGAACATATTTTTATCACTCGAGAGTGATTTTAACCGTAATGCATAACTAGTACAAGTTCTAGAATTGACATAATCACCGACACACTCATAGCAACTATAAAACAAAAGATGTGTTTTATACAAAAAGAAACCTCACAATTAAGTGGAAAAAGGCTATAATGCGCACTAGAAAATGCTATTGAATCCAAAATGAATTACTTCCGTAATTTGATACAAATCAAAAATATTTCAAAAACATCATTTTACCATTGAAATACCCAAGTTGTTTTTAATATATCCCAAAAATGTGTGAAAACAACTAGACAATCAATGGCGATTCCCTGCTAATTACTTACATCCAAAAGTTTATCTAAAAATAAGACTAAAAGCTAAAAATTTAAAAATCGTATCATTTTTCCTATTTTCTTCCCTCCCCCATGCTTAAGTTTTGCATTGTCCTCAATGTAATAAAAATAAACTTTAAAATAAAGAAAATGGGAAAAAGAAATAGTCAAAAGATACCACGGGATAGAATATGCAATACGCATATTGGGTCATAAGCAAGCATGTGAGTTATCCAACTCCAAATATTTGACCATCAATAAGCTTCCAACAAATCCATCCTGCAAACAAAACTGCAATACACAATATACACACAAAAATCAAAACAATCCAAATGCTATTGAAAATATGAAAAACAAACAAAGTATGATAATCATCCTAGAGAAATAGTTAAGAGATAGAGATAATATTGTTTAACACATGATAACCATTGTTTTTGAAACCATAAATCAAGAATGATCCACGATCATTCGTCGTCCTCACTCATCTCATCACCTTCTTCATCATCATCATCCTCGTCATCATCATCACTCTCAGTTACATAGTTCTCATCAATTAACTCCGAACGAACTCTCCTCTTCTTCTTCGTTCCTCCAACTCCTGATGACGATCCTCCAACATCATAGCTTGATCCACCAACCTCGGGTAATCTATGATATGCGGGTATTGGGTCAGGAAATGGTGCATAACCAGGATATGGGTACGGATATGGTCCAGGATAAGAAGTGTATGGGAAAGGATATGGTGGAACATTGGGTGAATTGTAGGGTGGCAACTCGTAGTTGGCTTCTTGAGCCATGTGTTGAAAAATAGGCATTGAATAATCATTGATGTAATTGTTTCTCAACATCATCGAGTTTCTCCAAACTTCCCTACACTCAATTTCATTCAAATGTTGGTTCCACTCTCCCCAACCTGAGTCAAAACTACTAGACGTACCCGTTTGCACATTCCCCATCGATATATTTCCCATTGGCACATTTCCTCGTTGTTGTGGTGGTTGTTGTTGTTGTGGTTGTTGCGGTTCAATCCATGCTCCTAATGTTTTCGATTTCTTATTCAAAGCATTTCCAAAACCACTTGCACTCCAAATCTCACTAAACTTTGGCTCTCCACACTTAGCCAACTCACTACTATTGTAATACCCAAGATTTCTTGCCAACCTCATAACAAAATGGCCTCCACAAATGTTGCTATTACCTTTGATTCCCGGGGCTCTCCTAGACAAATACTCGGTTATTAGCCAAGCCGCATTTCCGTCCTTAGATTCCTCCAATAACATCATAACCCACAAGTTCGGCTTCTGACATTTGTCCCTGCTTCCAAATCTATGAAACGGCCCAGTTACTAGCAACTTGTGTAGTATTCTCATCAACGGATTCCTAATGGTTGCAGCATTCCTCCTAGTACAAGAAGAATCTCCCACTCGATTCCAACAAGCGGCCACACTAGGGTATTCTTTTTCAAACCTCCGAAGCCTCGAAAAGTGAGCTTCAAATAATCGATGCTTAACCTCATTCGGTTCATACAAGCCAAGAGCAACAGCGAAATCCGGCAAAGTGTAGGCGTGATCCCGCCCACAAAGCCTAAACCAAACACAAACTTCTTCCATCAAGTTCCGAACATTGATCTTCCTCTCAAAATACATAGTCGAAAAGAACTCCATACACCACTCACGATAAACCTCTTCATTTATGCTAAATGCTCTTTCCCATGACAAATCATCAAACGAATCCCCATCAGCCAGATACACATAAGATGTCCGCATCATTTTCGCAACTCCTCTTCACACTCATATTCGGCAAACAAATCCCAATCAATCACCCTCGGAACCAAACATGTCCTATTTTGCAATTTTGACAATCGTTCCCGGAAAGCATGTTTCTCCTCGTTGGTGAGATCTTTGAACTTCAGGTTGGCATTTGCTTCTGTCTTCACACTATACGTGACTTTCTTCCTTTCGTTCCTTTGGCAAAACTTGGTAACAAAACACAAGAAATAACAAAGTAATTCCAATAACTCAAGAGAATAGAAATCCATAACAAAGTTCATAGAATACCTAAACTTTTGCGATTACAAGAACTAGAAATCGTGGCTTATAGCAACCACACCCTCAATCACCTAGCTTAACCGTATAACTTCGAATAACCAAAACAATGGATGAGAATTGCTCTCTCCAACCTCCTGGACGTTTTACAGTGAATACTAAACTTTTGGGATGAATAAAATGGTTGGTAATAGTTTTGGTGTAAACTATTACACTTTGGGTTGTGTCACACCTAGTAAACTAAGTCTAGGTTCAATATATAGCCAAAGAGACTTAACTAACTGGCCAAAAACGTTCCCAACAAGTTAATAACAAGAAATGATCGGCCTCTAATGATTATGGGTAGTTAAGGCAACATTAAATGCGTTTTTGTGTAACTCCAGTCCATGCAACCGAACCGGTTACGATGCAACCGAATCGGTTGCGGGCTCTAACCGAACGGTTGGGCGCCTCAGCTTTGACTTTTGTTGACTTTCTTGGTTTGCGCCTCTTTCTTTGTTCTCGCTGATGATTTCCAAGACGAAACTTGATCTTTCCTTGCTGTAGATACTTAGAAATCATTGCGCTTCCTAATCATTGAGTCCAAAAGTTTCCTTGCTCGATTTCCTTCCTTGGGAATTCTCCAAATGTGCATAAAAACTTGATTTCTTCATCATTTGTGATACCTGGCTACATATACATACACAATACGCATCTTTTGCACTTTTGCAACAGTTATGAGTAAATATAGCTGATTATCATGCACAAAACCAACAATAACGCTACTAAAAACATGTTCATTTTAGGCGTTATCAGTTAAGCTCACAAATTGGTTTGAACGAATTTGGAGTTGTCTAAGTCGTATTTTCGAATTTTATGGGATCAAGTGTCAAAGCTGAGAAAACGGGTCTGAAATTCAGTTGGATTGTTTGATTTTTCATTTTCAAACTAAAGGGAATTTTGAGCTCTCCTTTTACAGGATTTATATTTAGGATATAAGTGAATTTCTGGAATTTTTGGGAATTTTTCCAAGGTGTTTAAACAGGTCTAATAAACGTAAACTTTTGAGGTGTACTTCCTGAACACTTAGACTCTGAGATAAAATCTACCAAAATTTGTGAAACTACCTAACTAATGTGCGAACCTCTCGGAATTTTCTTATAATTTTTGGAATACTTCTGATGGGTCTATAAATTCGTGTAAAACTGGTCCAGATGTGAAGTTAAGAAAATAAAAGACACAATGATGATATTAATAAGTAAAACACTTATAAATGTATGAGAAGCTTATAAATTGAATATGTTGGTGATATGTGATTCGTTTGACTATCGGACTCATGCTTCAGTTCATTTGGTTATTATACTCAGTTTTCAGTTCATTTGATTTACTATGCTTTCACTCTATTTCGGTTGGCTGCCAAGCTTATACTTCATATTACCACTTCATTCGTTTACCGAGCTATTATACGATTATTGGATTCAAGTGTTGATTATGCTATTATATGATTATTTGATCCATCTGTTTACCATGCTGGTATATGATTACATGATTTCTCTGTCTATTATGTTAGTATGTGGTTAACTGATTCATCTTTCAACATGCTAATATCTGATTATCCGCTTACCATGATATTATGTGACTATTTAATTCGTCTGGTTTTCATGCTAGTATGTAATCATTTGATTTATCCATTTATCATGTTATACTTCGTTCAGTTGTTTCGTGGGCTATGATTATCATTTAGTAATCCTACCTACTATTTGTGATTACCATGTTTGTACTTCTAGTTGGTATGTTCTTATGCTTATGTTATCGGTTTGGCTTAGTAATTGATGTTTACCAGACTTGTTGATCTGCCATGTTTACACTTTTGTTCATGTTACTGGTTGATGAAGGAATATGGTTCAACTTATGTTATCTGTCTAGTTGACTTGTCTAGTTTGTCATGCTATATTCTTGTTCAATTACTCTATTTAATTATGATCTTCGTTCAGCATTCCTACCTGATACATGTGACTGATATGCTTATATTTATGTGAGTAGTTCCGCTTGTTATGATATTTGTTCTGTTCATTAATTGTTGATTATCTGACGTGTGTGATTGCCATGCTTACATTCTATTCAGTTGATTTCGCCTGATTATAGAATTTTGCTTAGCTTATGTATATCTGATTATCCGATTTGTTTGTTTTGCCATATTCATGTTTAGTTGATCCGCTGACTGATATGCTTGTACACTGTTTGATTGCTTATTTTGATTATGATATTGTTCATCAACTCCTATATGATTATGTTTCGATACTTGTATGTTGGTATTTATATGTGCTTATATTTGTTCAATGATTCGCTGCTTTGTTTTGCTGTGGTCTTCTTTGATTTTTGTTCCTTCTGGATATCTGTTAATATTGTGTTATGCAGGTTCCTCATTGACTCATAGACTCATTGTGCTCATTCGTTACGATTTTGTTATCAGTCTCCTTTGATTCATTTTTGAATTTTGATTATGTTTGGCTTTTGTTTTGTTATATCTTTTCACTGGGCTTTTTAAGCTCACCCGCATTTCTTTTCTATGCGACAGGTACCAAGTGGGACGTTGGGCTTTGATGGGTTGAGAGTAGGAGCATTTGAGTGGACCGACCCTAGTTCCTTTATTATTTTGGACTCTTTTGGAAAAGTATTTGTTTTGATATTTTGTATCTTTTAGTCATATTGGATTACGTATTTTTCCTTGTAAGTCATTCGTTTATATGACTTGGTATTTTATTTGATAAGACTTCCGCCTGCAATTTTTATTAGTATGTTCTGATATGACTTCATAATGTGACATTCGGACCCTTGTCAGGTTGAGGTGTTACATGGTCTAGGTTTAGAGGCAGTTTCATTATTTAAAGATATGCTAACATTTGGTTTAAATCCGGATGATGTTACGTTTATGTGCCTACTATCCGCTTGTAGCCATTCAAACCTTGTTGCAGAAGGGAAACATTGGTATGCAGCCATGATTGAAAAATTCCATATAAATAATGGAATAACTAAAATCCATATCCATATTTAACGTGGTATTAGAAACAAAATGAAAAGTATAATGATGATTCATTAAAAGTTTTTTTCCAGGGAACCACACTCGGGTTGTTCTTGTGGCATTGGCGTGTTGCTAGACGCTAACCAATGTCGTTACACTTATTAAGATCTGTCCAAGTGGGAGCTGTTAGTTTATGGGCATATTTTAATTTGAGTATAACCGAATTCGAACTCGAAACTATGGAATTGCACACTTTACGTATGAAACTCGATATTTAAATAATTAATATAAAATGTTATGTTTAATTATTAATTCACAATAAACGACTAATGAGCATTAAGTACTTAACAGAATTGACTAACGGTCAATAAATGTCAACAGGATACAAAGAAAGGATACAAGTCAAAGAGAAGGTTCTTGAAACACTCTCTTGGGCTTATATTTGGCAGAAACTATGGGATCTCACATGGGAATCCATAGTAAACTTGATATCTACCATAAAGGTATAAATACATCCTCATATCCTTGGTACACTTGATTCAATATAAGGCCAAACTTCTTCTTTTCTCCCCTTGGTCGACGAGTGAAACCCCACGAAAGGGATTTACGAGTGACCTTGAGCTGTTGAGCATAACAAAGGTGTTTGGTTAATCTATTGTGATCAAAAACTAGCATTCGCATCGAATCGCTAATGCTACGTATGTACAAGACTATAGATAAATCTTATTTTAGATTTTTGGTGTTTCCCCAATCGATTTAGGTGTTATTCGATTACATAAAACCTAATTATTTAGGGTTTATGCTTCTTGATCGTTTGATTGCTTAGAGTTGCTAAAAGGTACGCTTACTTTATGTTTCGGTTAATTAATTATGAATATTTGTTTAAGTCTTCCGTTGCGTGCTCTTGTGATTTCTTGTTTATATATTATGATTGTCAGTTTATATAATTCCAACAGATCGCCAGGGTGAATAGAAGACATCTAGTAATTGGTATTCGATTTAATCAACTATTGTTGGAAGAAGTGTTCCTGGCATTCGTGTGAATCAACATATTCGATTTGTGTTATCTCGTTTTTAGACTACATCACCATTACTCTCACTGACACATGGTACTCATAAATCTTTATCTCGGATACATTTTTCCAGTGAACCGTTCAGGTGTGGAAAGGACTGGAGTTGGGTGCTCAGTGGAACTCTTCCGGACAAGTTATTACATGACAAGTTAGACATGCTTGATGGTAGACATGCTTGATGGCATCTCTCTTGATAACATATTTTTAGACAAATTCAAAGTTAAAAGCTGTGTCATTTGACCAATATTTGGTGGAATAGTCCGAACTAAAAAGTTGTTTGACAAGTCTAGCACTAACAATTTATGTAGATTAGTAACTTCATTTGTGCTAAAGAAAGAAACTTTGAAACATATATGATTATGCACGTGCAACTCTTTGCAATTTTGCAATGAACAATGCCACCTTTGAAAGGTTTTATGGATATTTAAATATATGTATGTCCGGATTCGAACTCGAGACTTCGGGATTGCACACATTATGTATGAGAATTGATGTAAATAATTAATATAAATAAAACGTTATTATTATTAATTATTAGTCACGAAATAAAACATAACGATAGTTAAATAATTAACGAGGTTTGGTTAACGGTCGTTAAATATTAACTATAAGGACTAGAGATGAAATTACAAAGTCGGGAAAGTTCTAGAATCCTCTTGGGATACTTTGGCCGATCGGTTTGGGTTTCCAAACCCTAACCCACACAAACTTGGTCACCAAGTTAAGTTACCTATAAATACAAACCCTTGTATTCATTCACAACTTAAATATTGGATTACCAATAACCTAATTTCTCCTCTCCTCTCCTCCTTCTTTGTTTGGCCGATCGGTTCCACCCTCACCATAATGGTTTCGATTTTCCAAGCTAAAGAAACGAGTATTGGGTTTTATTTGTGATTCAAGGAACTAGCTTTTCCACATCAAATAGCTATTAGTACGTGTGTACAAGAACGAAGGACAAGCACACTTGAGCTTGGAATCTTGATGGTCGATTCTTTTGTTTGGGTCGAATTACACAAACCCTATAATTAGGGTTTTGGGTTTTGTTCTTGTTTAATCATCGTTTGATTCTTGAATTGCTAAAAGGTACGCGTTTTCTTGTTTGGTTAATTACTTACATATATTATTCCTATTTACTTCCGCTGCATGCTTTGATGATGTTATTTGATTTATATAATTGTTATGAGTATTAAATCCCAACAACCTTTACATACACCCAATCCTTCAAGCAATTATGAAAGTGGAAAAAAGCATGTCTAAGACGGCGATTGAGAAGTAAAGTGCTACATGCTATCCAAAATGCAGTGGCAAAACCTGTGGCCCCTCCAATATAAAACCATCTTTGAACTTCATCTGTACTTTCCCCGTCACCGTCACTCTCAACGATAGGTGGTACTTCCAAATCATCATCTCCGGAGCATTTTTTGGTCAGGGGGCGTCCACATAGCCCCTCATTCCCAATGTATGTTGAAGCGTCAAAGGTTTGGAGTTGAGTGCCCAATGGTATTCACCCAGAAAGGTCATTAAATGACATGTCTAGATTATTTAGTAGAGTCATCTCTGACATGGTTGGTGGTATCTCTCCTGAAAACATGTTTCTAGATAAATTCAAAGTTAAAACCTGTGTCATTTGGCCAATGTCTCGTTGAATCTCACCAACTAGAGAGTTGTTTGACAAGTCTAGCACCAACAATCCATGCAGATTGGTAACTTCATTTGGGATTTGTCCTGTTAGATTGTTGCTTGACAAATCGATCGCCTTTAGCAATCCCAAAATGCTACTAAACTCCTTTACCTTTCCTTGCCATTCGATCATAAGATGATCAACATAGCTATTAATTTCAACACTTTTACTAGTGGAATAATCAAAAGTTCTCAAATTGGCATCACTAAGATAGTGATGTACATTTTGTTCCAAAAGTAATCCTTTTTGAACCATGGAAGTAAGATTATTCACACACGATGGGATTGTTCCATTGAGATTGTTAAATGACAAGTCTAAGATCTGAAGACTTACCCATTGACATATTTGTGAAGGGATGGTTCCGAAAAGGTTGTTTGATTTTAGGCTAAGGACATACAACCTTGACAAGTTTTCCCCTATCCAAACAGGAATATTACCATATAAAATGTTGGCCCCCAAGTCCAAAAGGCTTAAATTTGTGCAATTCTTCAAAGACAATGGCAATTCTCCAGAGAAGTTGTTGTTGTATAAACACAACGTCTCTAGTTGACCCAAATATTGGGTTAATCACCATCGACCCACTCTGACCCATCACAACCCACTACGACCCGGTCAACGAAAGTCAACTAAACAAGTCAGACTTTAAAAAGTCAACAGAAGCAGTTATATAAAAACGGTTATATGACAGTTATGAAGTGCTGCCATATCCTGAACCAACACAATGGTTTATTTGTGTCTTTTCAGTATGTATAAATAGATAGGAATTATGTATGAACAAGGATGACGATTTATTACAGTTTTATATATATAAAAGTAGTTTACGTTTATAAAGTTTAATCCTTTTCTTCTATTTGGTATATTTTGATTAAAGATCCGTAAAACTGGGCCAACAATTGGTATCAGAGCCACAAAATCATCATATACCATCTTTCGTTTTAGTTTCGAATCAATTAGAACCGAGAAGATCTCTCGACAAAAATATTTCTTAAAACAATCTGAACACAAAATCAAAGATATCATTTTTGTGTTCCATATACGTTTGTCGCACCAAGGAACAATCACATAAGTATTGCTCATACCCGGCAACAAAATCTTTCATTCGCATTTTTTCTTTCATCGAAACTGTTTTTTTTTCCACAAAGGATAAGAAACAAATCAAAATCGTTTAAATATTGATTCAAAACAAAAACAAAACGAAGTCATCAATTAGGGCAAAATTAAAGATTCAAATTAGAACAAACACACCTGTTCCGAATCAAGAATCAAGCCCAGAAGTTTAATTGAGTCACAAATCGACTCAATCTCAATCTCCAAATCATCCAAATCACTCACGGATAAAAACCCCAATTCAACGAAACCATAGTTTTCATATTGAGGGATCCTAGGTGCTCTGCGAAGAACCTGCTCGCCGAAGAACCAGGCGGTTAACTTTTGGATTTGGAGAAGAAGAAGAGAGGCAGAGATCTATTCTTAGTCTCAAGAGTGATGAATTTTTCCTCGAAGAAGAGATATAAAAGAGCGTTTATCTCAAGAAAATACGAATATAAAGAGGCTCAAAAATAGGGCAACACAGGAATACTTAGGAAACCGGTTTAACAACCCCCCAGGTTCCAAAATTACAAAACACACCCTCTTTTTATTTTTTTAGTATTTACATATATAGATTTTGTTTTTTTTTGAAAAGTTTAGTTTTAAAGTATTTTTAGATTTAAGTTTATAAAGTAGTTTTAGATTTAAGTGTTTTTAAGTTTTTAAGGAAAAGTGTTTAATAGTTTTTAAAAGTTTAAGTTTTTTTAAAGTTTTTTTGTTTGGTTTATGACAAGAAAATTCCAAGATTATTAAAGTTTTAAGATTTTCTTATTTGGTTTACGGTAAGAAACAAGTTTTTAAGATTTTCTTATTTGGTTTACGGTAAGAAACAAGTTTTTAAGATTTTCTTATTTGGTTTCGGCAGAAACAAGTTTCTAAGAGTTCTCTTATTTGGTTTATGATAAGAAAACAAGTTTTTAAGTTTTAAGTTTTATTAAGTTTAAGATAATAAATAAATAAATTTTACGGTTTATAAGATTGAAATTTCTAAGTTGTTTTAAGTTTTTTTAGTTTTAAAGGTTTAAAAGTTTTAGGTTTTAATTGTTAAGTTTTTTAGGAATTATAAAGTTATTAACAAAGTTTTATAAGAGTATTTTATTAGATTTAAGACATTTAAAAATAAATTATGGGAAAAGACGACGATAATAGTAGTAGTTCAAACAACGATAAAACTAAAGGGATGGGATCGAGCCCTATTTCCAATGCCCCTTGTTAAAGGCAACAAACTATATGATATGGTCGATAAGAATGAAGATCATTTTACAAGCAAATGGTCTATGGGAAACGATTGAACCTACCATTACAACTCAAGTCGATGAAAAGCAAGATAAGACTGCAATGGCATACCTATTCCAAGGACTATCGGAAGAAATGACATTACAAGTAGCAAATAGCAAAAGCGCAAAAGAAGCTTGGGATTCATTGAAGACTAGAAATATTGGAGTGGAACAAGTGCAAAGGCAAAACTAAACTCTGACTCAAATCCGAATTTGAGATATTGCAAATTGAGAATGATGACTATCGATTCATTCACATAAAGATGACAAGTATTACTTCAAAGATGACAAGCCTTGGATCAACACTTGATGAATCAACTCGCGTACGAAAATTGCTGAATTCTGTACCTGAAAGATTCATTCACATGGTCGCATCTATAGAGCAATATTCTGATCTAGATAAAAATGACTCTAGACGAAGCTATTGGTAGATTGAAAACCTTCGAAGAAAGAGTAAAGGCAAAGAAAGGAAGAACATTCCAAGATCAAGATAAACTATTGTTTACAAAACACAACAACAATGCTCAAATACATAATCAAGGAAAAGGAAGATACATTCCACCACATAGTCAAAATCATGACAAAGAAGAAAATTTCTCACAAGATTATAATGAAGCAACGCAAAAGCCTAGAGATTTTAGCAAAGTAAAGTGTTATAATTGCAATGAATATGGACATTATGCCTCACATTGCCATAAACGAGATCGAAGATATCAAAGACAAGAAGAGACAAACCTGCGTGAAGATTTAGAACCAACCCTCTTGTTGGCGTTCAAGCACTCTGAAGATCTACGGCAAGACGATTGTGATTAAGGGGGAGAATATTGGGTTAATCACCATCGACCCACTCTGACCCATCACAACCCACTACGACCTGGTCAACGAAAGTCAACTAAACAAGTCAGACTTTAAAAAGTCAACAGAAGCAGTTATATAAAGCGGTTATATGACAGTTATGAAGTAACTGCCATATCCCCTGAACCAACACAATGGTTCATTTGTGTCTTTTCAGTATGTATAAATAGATAGGAATTATGTATGAACAAGGATGACAGATTTATTACAGATTTTATATATAAAAGTAGTTTACGTTTATAAAGTTTAATCCTTTTCTTCTATTTGGTATATTTTGATTAAAGATCCGTAAAACTGGGCCAACAAATATCCTACGGAGGGAGGAATAATTCCTGATAGAGTATTCTGTCCTAGATTAAGAACTTTTAGATATGTCAAATTCCGAATACAGTCCGGAAGTTGCCCGGTCATTGTGTTATGTGATAGATCAAGAAATTCCAAATTTCTATACAGTTGGCACAAGAAAGAGAGTCTTCCATGGAATTTGTTTCTGGACAGATCTAAAAAATGTAGACGTGGTGGAAAAGCACGTATTGGACCATAAAAGCAGTTGAAACTTAAATCTATGAAATCAAGGCCGTGATTTGATAATGATTTTGGTAATTTCCCACTGATGTTGTTGAAAGAAAGATCCAAATAGCTCAAGTGAGAAGACCGCCACTGGTTCCAGTACTCTGTAGAAACTGTGTCTGAAATGCTATTGTTGGAAAGATCAAGATGCGTGAGATTTTCTAATTTTTGTGTCCATTTTGGGAAACGAGGCCCTAGCTTGTTAGAACTGAAATCTATATATTATAAACTCTGAGAAAGGTTTGACACATCATCAGTAAAAAGAACTCCTTCAAGTGAGTTGTATGAAAGATCTATATAGAAGAGATTTGATTTTCCAATGTTTTCAGAGATAGCACCTCTAAGAGAATTGGAAGATAGATCTAATTCTAAGAGAATTGGTAGTTGCCACAGTTTGTCACTTACAGTTCCATCTAACTGATTCGAAGATAGATACAAGTTTTGTAGGAATGAAAAGTTTTGGATCTCATCAGACAATGACCCTGTGAATTGGTTATTCGAAGCATCCAAATATCTTAACGTAGTAGCTGATGTGCATCCAGACAACTTGTTCAGAAATTCTGAAAATTTCCCGTCAAAATTGTTGCCCGAGAGAGAAAGAATTGCAAGCTTATTGCCAGTTAATGGGCACAAGCAACGGTACATGGATGAGTTGAGATTGTTGTTATCGAGATAAATGTAATTAAGATATGAAGAAGAATTGACAGATGGAGAATATGGATGCATGACTTGTGAGAGGTCACATCCTTCTAAACTTAACTCTTCTAGGTTTTGGAGACCTATAATTACATTTACCCAGTTACTTGTTTTGGCCACAGAAGTTCCATCCATAGAGAGGATAAATAAAGAAGATAGAGAAGACAACCAATTTAGATTTTCAACTAAACAACTTCCAAGGTAATCTAGATAAAGGTATTCCAAATTAGTGAGGTTTCCAAATTCCGGAGGAATGGTTCCATAGAAAGAGTTGTCTGAAAGGTAAAGGAGTTCTAATTTGGTCAAGGAACCGATGGATCTGGGAATGATTCCACTGAAATTATTCCCTTCAAGGTTGAGGTTCATTAATTTGGTCAAGTTACCAATGGACATGGGAATGATGCCAGTGAACTGGATTCCTGTTAAGTTCTAATGAGGTTAATTGAGTCAAGGAACCAATGGACATTGGAATGGTTCCACTGAAATTATTTGCATGAAGGTCAAGATGAGTTAATTGGATCATGTTACCAATGGACTCGGGAATGGTTCCATGAAAAGAGTTGTAAGAAAGCTCAAGAATACTCAAGTAAGTTAAGTTAAGCAAAGAAAGGCTAATCTCACCTCCAAGACCATAGTCGTATAACTTAAGCTCTGTCACATGACCTGTTTGATTATTACACATAACTCCACTCCATTCACAGCAATCATCATCTTCTTCATGGCTCCATGTAGAGAGCATGTCCAATGGATCTTTAAGGTGAGCTTTGAAATCAAGAAGAGCTTGTCTCTCCTTATTGATGCACGATTTAGCAGCTCCTCCTGCTGCAGCAACAAGTTGGAGGCCAAAGGAAGTGGCAGTTGTAGTATTAAACCACAGCAAGACAAGGGACAAAATAAACAAAACATGAATATGCATAAAGTAAAAGTAAGTATTTTCTCTCATTATGTTAGTTGTGTAATATTCTATTGATGTGTTTTGGTCTGACAATGAATACATATGCCTCTATGCAGCTATATATAGACTTTGCAAACTAGACGGATATAAATTTGTGTGGAGAAGACAATACTTAGCAATAATATCGTATAATAAAATCGTAGTCCCACATCAGACGCCCAAAGTCCTTTGCAATTATTGTGTGATATAGATGTAAATCCAAAGAAATAGACCCATTTAAAGCAGGCTGCTGGAATATCAAGTCAGCGACTCTGGTGCAGCTGGCAAAATTGACCCAAATATGTAAAAATAAAATGGCTAGGGAGTAACTAGAATGGGTTAATAAAAGATGTAATATTGTTTTACGAGGGAAGATGTGTTACATAAAATTTTGCTTGAAGATTTATAAAAGAAATTTTCATAGTACACTTCCAACTTAGCTAGGTTTTATCGCTCTACTAAATTCTTACGAGTTTTATTTTGACTCGTTTATTGGTTCTATTTAATTGTATTCGTCCAATGGTTGAATCAGTTCTTCATGCATCATCATCATCATCATTGATTTCTCATATATTGCATACAAAAATTTGATGCTCAAGATAGTTATACACTTTAGAAATTCAAGGTTCTCTTATAGGAGGACATCATCTCCGTCCAGGGCGACAGGGTTGTTGATTGAGGTCGGGTAAGGAGTGATACTCGCTATTATTGCTCGCAAACGAGTATTTTCTCTTTTCTCTGCATGTAGCTGAGTTTTTGCTTCAAGTGGTTGTTGGTGAACGTTGTTTAGTTCGCGTCGAGCACCACCTAAATCTTCCTTCTCAAGATCCCGACCGATTCTCGTTATTCTTATCTCTGTTTGCCTTTGGTCTAGTTGAGCCACGAGTTCTGTGACTCTAGCTTACTCTTTACTTGATGTTTTTGTAACATTACCACTATCGCTACTAATTATATCATCATGAATTAATGTTCATGTTTACTGTAGTTATTATTTTCTTGATTTATATAAGTTACGTTTGGTTGCGTCGTGGTGTATCTTTTCTAAAAAAGTAATTTATTTGTTGTTTTTAATAATAATATTGTAACTAAAGTTTTAATCTTTGCTAAAATCTTTTTATTTTTTTATTTTTATTTTTTTTAAATAACGGTAACTAACTATCTCACAAGATACACTTACAAACTATCTTGTATATCCTAAGCCGGACTTGAATCCACAACCACAATCATTTAGATGGGGAGCTTCTCACATAACAAGAAGTATATCATTGAGATACAAACCTTTTAATTTACACCTAATAATATAATTTAGTTTCAGTTTAGGTACCACCAAAAGTACCTAAATTCATTTAAACTACGAATATTTCACCATGTAAAGAATATTATTATTAGGGGCATTTAATTGTTTTTGGGTAGGTTATAAGGACCCCTTTTGAATTATCTATTTTGACTTTATGACGATACCTCTTCTCTTGTTGCTATCGATAGACTTGGCAATCTTTGTTACGCCAGTTCAATCATAATTAATTATATATAAAATTTATGTGATCCAGTTGTGCTAGAGATAATTATTATCGGTTCAAATCTTGGCATTTATGTTTAGAAGAGATTATTTAGAAAGAATAATATGGATTGTTAATACTAGTACTCTCTTTACGTAGGGTATGGTTGGTACGGAGCGGTGTGAAGCTTTTTGGAGCGATGAGCGGTGAGCAATGAGCATTTTGATTTTTATTAGCCGTTTGGCAAACGAGCGGTGAGCAGTGAGCTGCACAGCTACTTCTCACTACTACAGCTCACAGCTACTTTTGCCAAACACACCGTATAAAGCTGTAATTACGTTATTGTAATATATTTTATACAATTCGAGCATGGAGGTTATTAATAAGTTATACACATATGAGTATATGACTATACATTATTGCTTTTTAGTCTCTAAAAAATTTCATCTAATCACATAATTTATTATGGAACCTAATAACATTTATGCTAAAGACTTGTTTGTGTTTTTATGCTATTCATTTCTAATTACATAGGTTGGAATGATTTTTATTTGTATATATATTCAACCAAAACTTATATAATTGTATATATTTTCTTTTAAAGGCTTAAAATTATTAAATATATCCAAATAATTATTTTAAATATATTTAATAGAAAAAAAAAATGTTTAATAATTATAATTGATATATAAAATAACGATTATACCTTCTTCTTTTTTTGTAAACCCGGTGAATATATATTATTTCAAACAAAGAACCACAAATACAAAGCATTCAAAAAGTGAAAGGACAAACCCAAACACCCTAAAGAAGCTAAACTGAAACATACAACCAACATACAAAGCTAGAAGCAAACATGATCAATCAAATTGAACAACCAATGCACTAATACAATCCAAGCATCCACCCTTAGAGCTCTATTCAACACTATCATTTTGAAATTTTCAAATTCTTCAATAATGCTTTCGCTTTCTTCCATTGTAAACTATCCACATTCCACAACTTGACTCCCAATTCTTCCAGATTATTCTCAGTAATACATTTTGCAATTCCATCCAATTCATTTGCTATTATCTGTTGAGCAATACCTGAACTATCTTCAAATACATCTTCTTCTTCAACATTCTTTCATTGGACTTTCATTTCCCATTGCTCTTTAAAATACATGCGTGTATCCTGAGACCAATTCTTAGCGTCCTCAAATGTAGGTTGGACTTTTTCCTGAATGAATACATCAACTGTTTCCCTGCTTTCTTTGCTTAATTCTTCATTGATTTTTCCTTCTTCATTTATTAAGACATTAGGTTCAACTTCCTCCAAAAATGAGTACTTATTTGCACTCCTACTTAATGCTTCAATAAGACTCTCATCAACATTCCAACTCCCTCTATTACTCTTAATTTGCTCATGGTTTTGATTACCAATACCTTGCCTTTAGTTTGAGGACTTCCATTATTCAAAACTACATGATTACTAGTATCAACTGGTATAACTTTCTTCTTGTTCACATGCTTGTATTATGTATGGACCTTACTTTTATTGTTTTCCATCACCGTTGTTCCATTACTCTTCTTACTAGGATTATTTTGCAGGCCACCATTAACAACTTTTTTATTTCTACCCACATTACTCATCCTTTGATTCCATGTATCTGTCTTATTAGACTCTTCCTTTCTTCTTAATTCCTCTGCACTTTTGGGTCTCACAAAGCAGTTGGAGTATGAATGGCCAAAAACTTTGCAATGTGAACATTTGGGAGGTTTCCAATCATATTCAACATTAACAAATTTCTGACAGTACTTGACTTGATTAGCATTATTATAGCATATATCCACTTTATCCTTAAACTCATTTTCAGCTTTAATTTCCACCAGAAACTCTAGCAAACCCCAATCTTCCTTTTCCTTCATTACACATCATGGCAGTAGTTTTGTCCATTATCAATGGATTTCCCAAGCTACTTGCAACAGCACTTATGCCTTTGTTGTTCCATGCTTCCAAGGGCAAATTTACTAACTTCACCCACACAGGCAATACCTCAGGTTCTTTTTTTTATCAATTTGCAGAGTTGGGTCCCATTTTTGCACAAGCAAAGGTTTATTTCTAACAATCCAAGTTTCACTTTCTAAAACATGATTAAGTCCATCCTCATTCTTAAATTTGAACAGGTAGACTCCATTGTACATTATAATGTCAATTAGCCCAAATCTTCCCCACATTCTTCCTAAATTTTACTTAATCTCATCATAATACATCTTATAACCAACAAAGTAGCCACATAGTGTCAATTCCCATTTCTTACTCCCTTCAGTCACAAACTCATCCTCAAAAATCACTACTCTCTACCATCCTCAACCACAGTAGGAATTAGACTGAGCTTATCATCAATTACACAATTCACTTTCATACTTTGAGCAAAACTTTTAGTCATTCTATTACTTTGACTATCATTATATGCATCATTCCTAATCACCTCAGTATTATTCTCCTTATGCATAGAATCACTACTTATTCCATCATCACATTTATTAGAGTTACTTACAATATGAGGAAAAGCATCTTGAAGTGAAGGAAAATTCTCAATGCTATTCTCCCCAATAGTCTCCTTTTCAACCAAGCATTTGCTCTTATTACATTCTTTCTCCAATATTACATCACTTCTCTTCTTAGTCTCAATTGAAATATTCCCAGCCACACTCTCTTCAATCATCTCATCTCCACCATTGATGACATCATCACACTTATCATTCCCAACTACATTTGCTTTATTAGCTGTATTATTGTCATCATTCTTGTTACTTTTACCCAAATCACATACAGTATTATCATACGTTTTGATTTCTTTTTTTTTTTTTTTTGACATTATCAATCAGTGATCAATTAGGTCTAATTAAATCCTGGAAATTAGGGGAAAACAAGAAATAGCTCAAAAACATGACAAACTCAAATTTGAATGAAATGAGGGATATCTCATATCCTAGCGAAAACATAATTCAAACTCATCCACAAAAGGTGTAGATTGGCGGGAACACCCTGACCTCGGGTGTCTTTTGGCACCAGCCATTGTCCACCCCACAAGGAATAGCTCCGGCAACTCTCCTGGCCTAGTGGAGCACCAACTGGAGTGAACACGAGCCAAGACTCGGACCCCTGAGCTCTTATTCCACAAAGTCTCTCCAGTGTGCCCATAGGTTTTGCGGATGTGGGTACCTATATGAAGCAAATGCCAAGGATGAGACTTAAACATGAGTCAATTGACTCAAGCACAAGTGCTCCAACCATTGGACTAATGCTCCATTGGTCATAATTCAAGCTCATCAATGCGTGCGCAATGATGAGCTGAATCAAATGCTAATTTCATAAATGAAATTCGTTTAGAATTTGAGTAGAAAATGAAGATTTTAGGTGAATTTTTAATGGTGGAATAATATGGTGGGATAGTTGGTTACGAGAGAGAAATTGGAAAAGTTTCCTATTAAACAGAAGTTATAAGGGTGGTGGCAACCATGTCAATCTCAAATTTTCATACCTAATCACCCACCAATAATATCCTTCCATCTCATCTCATACCTATCTCATACTTAACAATAGATTTTTAGTGGCAACCATGCCTAACTCATACCTCATCTATATATATATATATCTATATATATATATATATATATATATATATATATATATATATATATATATATATATATATATATATATATATATATATATATATATATATGTATATATATATATGTATATATATATATATATATATATATATATATATGTATATATATATATATATATATACATATATATATACATATACATATATATATACATATACATATATATATACATATACATATATATCTACATACATATATATGTATATATATATATATATATATATATATATATATATATATATATATATATATATATATATATATATAAGGGAGGGTTAATGTGAGATCAAACTTAAAGTTGTAAAAATAAGATCAAGTCTAAAAAACCACTAAAACGTTTATAAATAACAATTTTAGCAATAATACACAAAAATATAATATTTTAATGCAAATTAACATTTTAGAAACTAATAACCAAATGATACATGAGTTTGAATTAGTGATACACCTGATACACATTACACTAACAAATATTCCAAAATCGATACACATACAAAACACGATACACATTACACTTATAATCAAAGTGTATCACCTAGGTTTCGTAAATTTTAAAAAGAAATCTATCAAAACTTTAACATTTTTAGTTGTAGCTAATAAAAAAATTATTTTTGTTATAAGGAGAGTGTCACTTGTCAAATTCTAGATTGATCTCATTTTAACAACTTTAAGTTTGATCTTATTTGATCTAGATTTTATATATATATATATATATATATATATATATATATATATATATATATATATATATATATATATATATATATATATATATATATATATATATATATATATATATATATATATATATAGTGTCAAAACCGTCAGATGGGCCGGTATGATTTGTGGTTTTTATTTTTAGGTTTTAGTAGAACAAATATATACTAAAAAGTAATTAAAAGTTAAATTAAACAATATACAACTATAATTGATGTTACCGTAATATATATATATATATATATGCGTTATTTATTTTTTTATAAGTTAGTTTTTTTATTAATTTTTATCTACATAGTTTAACTACATAATTATAATTTTCTTTTCGAAGCCCGCCCACTGAGCGGGCATAACTTGTGATTATTCTTTGATTGTACTACTTTACGAATAGAAAGATATGTATATACGATTTTGTATTTTTGTATTTTATTAGTATGTTCTACAAATCAATTATATTTATCTAGGAAAATATTACTTTTTTATTTTTGTTGTTATTACAATGTGTTTGTATTATTAAGTTTTGATACATCATGATAAAGTTAGTTATGTACGAATATAATTGTTTAAAGATACGGTTTGTGTTATATCTTTTTTTTTTAAGTATGGATTGTATTATTTTTTTACGTTCATTTATGTTGGCATATTTTTTTTATAGCGAAAGAAGGGTGGTAAATGACGTATATATAAATATCGTTGGTGCGGGTTTTTTGGTTCATAGGCGGGCTAGACTTATTATGATTATCGTTGAAAAAAGTAAGTTAACAAAAAAAGATATAAACATACCGACATTATTATTGAATGCATTAAGAACGAAAAAAAATAAACGTTTACTTTAGGATATATCTAACGACCTCATGAGTTGATTGTTGACATATTTACTATAACGAAAGTAGGTGGTTAAAAAATGCCTCGAAAAGTGTCCAACGAATAAATTAAGTAACGGTTAATGAATTTCGAACACCGTAAACTTTTTATATAGTGAATAAAGAACCCAAAAAAAAAATGAATGGTAATCAGATAAAAGGAAATAAAAGTTAATAAATTGTCCGCCATTACAAAGTATATCCTTCGAGTTTGTAGTTGAAGGTCCCCAAAATACCCAATTTAACAATGGTAGCCTAAGATAGCTTTTACATCTATGTATCTTGTAAGATTTTGATGAGAATAAATAATGGTAGCCTCAGATAGCTTTATGTTCTTAGGAAGTGTCTTTAGGTAGTATCCTTACAAACCTCGCATCCAAAAAGTACAACGAATTCGACCTTGCATTGGTAGATTTTGCATTTAATTGTCCCATTATAATAATTTGATTATTTAATTAACTTTTAACATCATTATATCCATGATATTAGTATGGTTAATGAAATAATAAGAGTTTACCTTATATACTCACTTTAATGTGTATAGGATGTGTATATACTCACTTTAGTGTGTATAGGATGTGTATAAGCTTGATATCATCACCAAATCCCTTGTACCACATGGAATCATCTTAACCTCCGTCAAAACATGTACCTACAAATATAGGAGATCAAATACTTGATAAAAGAAAATGACCATGGCACCTCAGTCAACCGAAGAACTCTTTCACAAGTTAAGTGTTTCGATTATTTTTTGTGATCTGCCACACCGAATAACATAAAACACAAATCATAAATAATACTAATAGTAGCTATAATAGGAGACCCAAACAATGTTTAGTTGTTGTACACATTTATTCATATTCCAAACGCATGCTGAAGATCGTCGATTTAATGTGGCTAATCAACACCTCAAGTTTAATTAGATTATGTAAAGAAAAATTGACTCCACTAAATAAAATCAAATAAAGATGGACAAAGAGCAGCCTAGAAGGAAAATTTGAAAGAACAAGGGAGCTATTGCGTCGTCGACTAAATTTCATGACAAAATTTGCAAAACTATAATGAGTCATATACTTAATTACTTATATCTGCAATAATCATCCACGTCTACAGTGTTTCCTTATGTCTATTATGAGCATAACATCTGACCTTTCCATGACAAAATGAAGCATAGATGAAGCATAGCAAGTGAGTTATAAAAGTAAAGAGTGTTACTGACTTATTTCTATCCATTAGCTTAAACAACTATATTAATTTTCAGTAGATGGACACCTACCACTTTCTACAACTATCAACCACAAACATACTAAGAAACATCTCTTAATTCTTAACAAGTCACATGACATGAGAGGGAATGGAAATGGGGTCAAACGTGTATAGTAACAAAAAGAGAGCGTGAATGGAAATGGGGTCAAACAGGTTGAAAGCTACAAAATTGTACTTATGATGCATAAAACTACCTTAATCATATTTGACAAACTATGCACAAAAAAAATAATAGATAAATTCAGCAAAAAAGATTTCGGGTCAACCTAATCTGACCCGCCCATTTTGACTGGTACAAATTTATTCATATCGAATGGTTATCCAGCCCGCCAGACTATCATTTTGCCACCTCTCCAATACTTAGATCAGAAAACCATTGCTTACCAATAGCAGCTTGAAAACGTCCCACAAAGAATGAGGAGTCTCGCTGCAAAGAAAGAGTTTCTCCGTGTTTCAAAAGTTCCAAAGCCTCGATTTTATTTCCTATCAACTCTAGAATTGTTGCTTCCTGATTAACAAACCACAAATGTTTTAAAGTTCTGATTTTTTATTTAAAGCTTGTGAAATAGTGCATCAAAAGCTTACTTGGTCATGCTCATTAGGCAGCATATCAAATTATTATTTGGAGGTAATAAAAATCTTACAGAAGTAAGTGACGATTCATGTGCAGGATTCATAAGCAGGGCCCAGAACTCTCCTGAATAAGATGATATCAAACTCTATGACCTTCCCTCACGTACTTAAGGGCCTAATAGAAATCATACATGATTAGTTTCAAAATGAGCTAATTCAGCCATTTCTTGCTCTGTCCCATAAAGGTAAATGTTTAAGTGTTAACTCCATATATCCCTACTTAAAAACCTTAAATTGTCACAATTATCCAAACAAAAATCATAATGTCATATATACCCAACGTAAACGTCATATTTGTCATATTTACCCATTTTATCAATAAATCATGTAAAACTAAACTTACATCATTTAGTACCCTTGATACAAAATTATTATATCTCAATTATATTTAAATCAAAACATATATTCTTCCTCTTGAACAGGTTACCAAAAATACACTACCAGCACTAAAAAACATTAAACAGATACTTTGGAGCATTGGTCTTTAGCCACTCAATGAATGTTAGAATGTAGCTGGGTCATTGATCCCATCACTAACATTCTTTCACCCAAATCATTCAACGACCTAGGATCCTGAAATACAGAAGCGATAAAGACACCCGGAAATTTAATGTAAGTAAACAGATGGTCTTTTTCACATGATCATACTATTTCACAGATATAGGAAAGCATCTTCACTTTTGACCCGTTAGTCTTTTTAGTATGTTTTTCTCACATATTGCGGTCGAACTTTTTTTAACATGTTCCAACGTAATTATGGATGGTTTTATCCAAAGAGCACTTTATAATCCCGTGTGAACTCTCGATTTCAAATTATACGTAAAATATCTTTAAACTTGATCGACATAACTGACAGCACCCCAACGCTTGCTGTCAAGATTTCTCTTTGCCAGCTTTTACATAGTTTTTGATCTTTTTTATATCCAAACATATTATTATTAACAAGATCTCGTTAAATTTCGCTTTCTAGTTAGGACTATCTCAATCTTTAAAGTACAATTATACTTTTTAGTTTATAGATCATTATCGACTAACTTATTTGAAAATTGCTTTATTGATAATGTATGCTTTATTGATAATGTATGTATTGTAATTCTAAACATAATTGCTATCTCATTACAATTATGATATTCTTTATCGCCTTCATTCTGTATTTCACATTCCTTGGTCAGTAAAGTTGTGTAGCCCAACTCTACTATGATCTAGTTGAAAGAATGTTATCTCTTTTGTTTACGTTAAAAGTTTTTATAATATATCTTATATGTTTATCTATTTTGCTGACATGATGTAGTTTACATATTATCAAATAAGTTATAACATATATGCTCAGTTATTATACAAGTGTCATATATTGTTTACTTTAAAGTAGACTTTCATGTAAAATTGTCATATTATATAGAATGGTATCGCTCGCCAACAAATTACTCCAAATGTTTCACTTAGAAGTTCAAATAATAATAGGTAACATTAAAAATAAGCCATCATTACCTGAACTATTATCTGAAGGTTTCCTTTCAGATTGACGAGTAAAAGATCCTTCATGCACTCTAACGCCCATTCCTTTGATAGAGTCCCAAAAAACTATGCAAGAGACTATAAAAAGGAAAGCTATTTCATCTCAACACACCTCCATATAAAAAAACTATTCCTGCATTATCTGACACTATTGATTTGTAACCTGATCAACAGATTTCATTCCCACAAGGATGGTAGAAGTATCTTTGTTGCACAAGATGTACTACATAGCTAGTTTCGATATTTTTTCCACTCAAAAATTGTTTAATGCATAATTTTTTTCAATACCTTAAAGGGCCATAAGTAAGACCAGCAACATCATAAAGCTCATCAATCCAGCCTGCATAGCCGCTTTTTAGTTCTGGTCAAACGCAAGCTACTATGGTTGTTCTTACATGTTCTTACAAATTACAACGCTATCTACCTAAGTTGCAGGCTTAGATAACTAAGATAGTTACATGTTCATATAATAACAGGAAAAGCGAAAACTTGCCTAGTTACAATGCATAGATGTGCTGCTTGTAACATGCATCTACATTTCTCACACCTGGATTAAGAAATAGTGAGGCAGTCATAAGTTTCAAACATAAATAAGCTGTACATGACAGAAGTTGGTAACAACATGATATCTCATTTTTCCATATGAAACTCTTTATTGAATAAGAGCGTGTCTGTGAGCCATAACAAACTCTAATCCAAACTTGTTTATAAATTCACTCATGTAAACAGTATATGCAAGTATTTCTTCGTGACTAACCTGGGATCGTATCAAAATGACTTATGATCAAGCTTTGCAGCTAAGTATCATTCAGAATACGCGCATCAACAGTAATTTGTGAAACAAATATGATAACTAAAAAAATTCGAATCATCATTATAGATGCGTATACCTTATATTTAAAGTCCAAAGATTTGTATATTACAAAGCTTTCCTTGTTCAACCACTAAATTCACAATTAACTTCGCTTAACTCACAGCTAACTTGGTGTTAAATTTCTTGAGCTTTCAGCTTAAGGTAACCAATCTATTAACAACTTCATACAAAACGTTATTGCGTACATAATTTTATCAACAACTTCCCGCCAATTCCTTAAGTTCACAGTTGTGTAAATAAAAAGTTTCTTATTTACTTCATAGTTTAATAATACACAGTTGCCCAAGTTCATAGTTATGCAAATCTGCAGTTACTTAATTAAGTTCACCGTTTTGTTAATTCAAACCTACTTAACTTCACAGTTTAATAAACCTATACATTCACTTGAGAAAATATATGATCAAAGTCTTACCAATAACCACATATTATCAAAGGCTTAACATTACTCAAAAAACCCTAATCATCTTTAAACATCTTTGCAACATATAATTAAAGTAAAACTATATATTACAGATGATTACCTTGTTCAAATGCTAAAATCACTGTTAACTTCGTTAAATTCATAGCTCCTATGAAGTTAATGTTAGTACCCATTGAATATAAATGCAATATCTACTTTCTGATAATGTGTAACACTCGACCCAATACTCAATATGGCTGCAACATATCCTATTATATGCACACAAGAAAGACATACCTATACCACCCTAAGCAACACCATTGCAAAGAAATCTCGTGGATTAGTCTGCGACACTGAATTAGTACTGCAATAAAGTTATTACTTTTTTTTAATAAAAAGATTTGTACTTTTGTTTAATCCGAGGAGATCTGAGAGGGAGAGTAGACCTCCTTTCCCCATTGAGTGTTGTGTTCATAGCTACAGCTTGCATGGGGTTTCCATTTCTTTTCAAGCACGTGGGTGGCTTCTGCTGCTCGTATCAGTTGTTTACAATTCTCTTTTTCCCAATCGAATAGCATGTCGTTGCTATAGCTTATGCCACATAGAGCATCTCTTGTGAAAGCACCCACTTCCAATATATAGACTCCCTTAATGGTAGTCAAAACATCCAATTTCCACCTTTATTAGATAATAAATTAATTTAGTCATAGGTACAAAGAATACAAATGTCATCCTAGATGGTATTGCAACTGCTATATATACAGAGTCTTACCTCATTAATGACCCATAAAGAATTGCCATAAACATCGTTTCTTGTAAGGTTGTCAAAGTTCTGTGGAACCTACACAACACGAGCAACAGGTATATGAGAATCATGGCTAATTCTAAGTTGGCCGTGATTTAGTTATTATTGTTTGTTAACCATCAGATGATATTCAGGTTTGATTTAATAATCATGCATCATGGTTATGAGTTAGAGGTGACTTGCTTTAGTCACTAAAGTGTTTCGTGATTCACAAGATTCAAGATCCAAGATCCAAGTTTGATCACCCGAGCAAAACCAATAGGTTAGTACTTTATGTGCTTATGTATTAATTCATATACATCAAATGGGATCCCTAATGGGACATCATTTAAGTGCAGCTTAAAGAAGTAGCTTTAAAGATTAACCTGACTAAAGATAGAATTTTTTCTAACTCATTTGAAAAATTAAGTAAAATATGTTTTCGCAATAACATGGAGATGTAATAAAGATATACCTATTTCATACAAACGGCTTGAAAGAGCAGAACAACCAGGGCCTTCTGTGAGCCAAAGTAAATGAAGTAGTAAAACAACTACACATCCTTAGATTCCAACTCCAATGCCTAAACCATATTGCATAACAGATTCCTCTTCATAATGGTAGGCAGTAGTAGGAACTTTATGTTGCCTTTAGAAAAAATTTAGAATAATAGGTACATGTTTCATGCAATCTGATACAAATTATAACCAAATGATAGCATATTCCTACCAGCTGTTAATTAAAGAGCATATGTACCTTATTGGGAACAAAGTTGCAAGGTTTTTGAAATAGAGTTCCAAGAGGTTGTTTTGGGTGGCTAATCCATCTTCACCGTGCTTGTATACCCACACATCCATAAGCGTTGTAGCGACTATTTTTTATCTTCAGGAAATGATCCCATGCCCATATAACATTGCTTGATTTCAGGTTGATCCTTAAACTGATGCAATGTTTTTTTAGAGAATGTAATATATATAAGATCATGCTTTTCCCAAACAGATAGGATTCTTTTAGACAATTCACTGAACAGGCGTTGCCATCGTGCAATTGGTTTCCCCTTTAGCGAACCACCAATAGACTAAGGGCCAGCGAATGATTCTTGCAACACTTGACCAACTACAGACATAGAATATATTTGTTAGTTACATATTTGAAAAAAAAACCATTGCTTGATCGTCTGATTAATTTGCAACCCCCTGCTAACAAAAATATCATTAAATGATTACAAACATAAAAAAATACATCAAGAAATAAAATGCATCAAGAAATATGCAATACCTGTGTCATGAATCATGTTGTGAACGGGACGGGCAAATTCGTCTCACTTTTAACAAAATATTTACATTACTGGGATGCGAATTCCACAAGGGCGTAACTGCCATTTTAAAAATTGACACGCAAATTCGTCTCACTTTTGCATGATCATCAGGGACTACACTTTCTTTATATGCTGCTAACTGAATAAGGTAAAGGAGATTCGGTATTATTGCATGAGTTAAATTTCATAGTTAATGAAACATAATAAATACAGTAACACTTAGAAAAATAAATGTAACTTGAGAATATTCACACACCTGTATTCTATATAGTACATACTTGTTCTTTTAAGCATCCTCAAATAGCTAATTATTCCACATTAAGCAACGTTTTGGAGAATACTTTTATGTTATTTTAAAACATAAACCACCATACTGCATTTTGGTTGGTTCTCATGAAATTCCTATACAATCAAACAGAGGATAAAGAAATACACAACCTATAGGTTAACGCCTTTAATACCGTGGCTCACACTGTCTCCTACTGTAGCAACTGCTGAATCATCCATGTATATTATACATGAAAGTCATAAAAGACAAGCAAACAGAAAGCTGATTGTAAAAATATGATACAAAAAAAATTAGTAAAATCTTATACAACTAAAATCACAGGAAAACATCCAATAGTTTGCACTTGTACAATGCAATGCGAAAAGGACATTCTAGGCATAGTAATTAAAGCTTGCTTTCTTCTTAGCCTGAACTTGGATGATCCCTTCGATAAAGTCTTCATGGTTCGAAAAAAAAAACATGTTAAACTGAAACTCGATAAAAAAAAAATTAGGGATTCTTCTAAGAAGTCGATTATACTTTTTAGGGATAATTATGTTTAGGAATAAGATAATAGGGTGTATTTATAAAAAAAAAATAAGTTAAAAATATATATGGTATACTTATCTTCTAAGTAATATATATCATAATTTATTTTAATTGTTATCTTCAAAACATACATATCAAAAATACAAATTCCATAATTTTTTTATAATCTCCTTATTTGTATTGATTTGAAAGATATAAATCAAAAAACAATTTACTCTAGTGGTAAGTTGTTTACAAAAAACATGAATAACCCAAGTTCAACTCCAACAAATGTCTTCTTTTTAATAAAAAAATTTTAAAATTAAAAATAACAAAAACAAAAGCAATTTTAAAATTTATTAAAAAAAAATTGTACATATATTAATTAAAACACCACATGTCATTTAAAAAATAAAAAAATAATAAAAAAATTTAAAATTAAAAAATAACAAAAACAAAAATGAATTTTAAAATTTATTAAAAAAAAATTGTACATATATTAATTAAAAGCACATGCCATTTAAAAAAAAATGCCACATAAATACAATGATGACATGGAAATATGACATGGCATTATGGGATGCCAAGTGGCATTATGACGTGGCATGCCTCCTCTTATATATAATGTATAGATATATGTATATATATAGGGAATATATTAGCTACAATTTATTGTAGCCAATTGGCTACAATTTTGTACTATATAATGTGGATCCCTGATTCTTTTTGTGAGTCCTGATTCTTTTCTGCGGGTCCCAGATTCAATGCTAGTGTATTTTTTATGAAGGATTGTAGCTAATTGGCTACAAAAATTGTAGCCAAGCTATCCCTATATATATATATATATATATATATATATATATATATATATATATATATATATATATATATATATATATATATATATATATATATATATATATATATATATATAGGGGGCCGTTATTGTGGTGAACAAGCTTAAAATAGATAAAATAGGTACACATGTGGACCGTTAGATCAAGCATCATAGATGAGATTAGATATTAAATCATTGAGTGGCAGAATTGTAATTAAGTGGAACACAAATGGCATTTGTGTACTAAATTTATAATGTTGGTTTATATGTTGGTTTGACTATCATTAATATCCAAGTTTCAAGAATTAGGTAGCAACAATAATTCATCCGAATTCAGAATTAAAACCGTAATCCCTCAAATCACTCGCTCAATCAAGAATCCCCAAATCATAGTTCTACTTTTGTTCTTTAAATAGCATAAGCAAAGGTGTATTTGCATTGCATAACAAACGAATATGGTTGATTTATTCAACGAAGTGATCGACAATGAAAGTGAAGAACATATATTGTTTGGTAATTGATACATTGTTCTGCTTTTTAATATTTTTTATTCAATGAAGATAGTTTGTTTGTTAATTTTATTTATTGGTGTTTGGTGTCATATCGTCGAAGTGGAAGGCTGTCAAATAGGCAGCGACCAAAGCAAGATAATGAGGAGTATGAAACGATCAGTCAAACTATTGATGGAGATAGTGAAGACGAAAAAGGTATTTCTGAGACCAGAACTGTGTATGAGTTGGTTTATATGTGTAAGCTACTTTGTAAATTTTGTATCTTAGTTGAATCTATTAGTTGATTATGTGTATTAGTTGCGTATGTTGCTTTCAGTTTATGTATGTGTTGATTATGTGTATTATTCGAAATAAACTTTTCAAATAAGGTATTTGTTGTTTATGTGTGTTAGATGAGATAAATTATTGTGTATTGGTTGATTAGGATTAATGTGCGTTAGCTGTCTATATGTTTTGTAATAAGCTATTAAGCTACAATGAATTAGCAGTTTCAACATAGGTAAGGGTGTATGAGTTGCATACATGTAGTATAGCGAGTTAAAGCTGATTTGAAATAAGCTATTAGGTGAATATGCATATTTGTCTCATATGGTTGTTTTGGAATAAGATATTAGTTGATTATGTGTTTTAGTTTTATATATGTTGTGATAGTGAAGGCGAACAAGGTATTTCTCAGACCACAACTGTGTATGAGTTGGTTTATATGTGTAAGCTACTTTGTAAATTTTGTATATTAGTTGAATCTATTAGTTGATTATGTGTATTAGTTGCGTATTTTGTTATAACTTTATGTATTTGTTGACTATGTGTATTATTCGAAATAAACTTTTCAAATAAGGTATTCGTTCTTTATGTGTGTTAGATGAAATAAATTATTGTGTATTGGTTGATTAGGATTAATGTGCGTCAGCTGTCTATACGTTTTGTAATAAGCTATTAAGCTACAATGAATTAGGGGTAATAAACTATTAAGCTACAATGAATTAGCAGTTGCTACATGGGTAAGTGTGTATGAGTTGGATTATGTGTAGTAGCGAGTTAAAGCTGTTTTGAAATAAGCTAGTAGGTGAATATGCATATTTGTCTCATATGGTTGTTTTGGAATAAGATATTAGTTGATAATAGTTTGGGCATCTCTTATGATTTTTTTGTTTAATTTATGTTATAACAAGGCAATTGGCTTTCAGCTAGTGTATGTTGTGTGTTTAATTTAATGTGCATTCCATTTTTTTGTTTAATGTATAGAATAATAAATGGTCGCATTTAAGCCATATTTAAATCGATGTGCAGTAGAAACTTTGTGTATGAGTCAGTGATGTTTGTATATAATGATATAGGGTAGAAACTTTGTGTATGAGCTGGTAGAAATTGGTTGTATAGAATGATAAAGAGTCGAGTTATGGACCAGAACGAGGGCGAACAGGTGGATATGTACGATAGTGATTCGTTTGTTCAGTTGGTTATGTCTGAACAGGTGGATAGCTACAAGAAGAGCTTGCACAAGCACATAAACAGGTGAACAAATTTGTGGATAAATTGGCATGAGTATATAATTATTCAATCATATGGAGTATTTATCTTGTGGATCACACAAATTTTAGGTACACATTTTAGAAGCAATGGTTGGTGCAACTTTAGATAAGCTAGCATACATGAATACCTTAGTCAATGACAACCATTAGGAGGACAAAAACACAACAACATCAGAAACAACAACTTTATCTCGCCCTACTAATACTCAACCTTTAAAAACGGCCAAAAGTAAAGCTGACATGAAAAGCATAAGGGTGTTTGGTCCAGTAAAGCTGACAGTAGCAGTTAAAGGGTGTTTGGTTATGTCTGTATCAATAAAATAAGGGGTGTAATGTGTGCATTGGGCGTTTACATATGTCTCACTAATGGCGTATAGAAAAGGAACGATAACGAGTGATATGCCTCTTTTCTTTTTCGATTAATAGGATTCGTCTAAATCCATCATATAATTACCTCTTTGAAAATCATTTTTCTTTGTATTTAAAACCTCAAAGTAGCCTTATCTTATCTTTACGTAAGCTTCATTTCAAACCATACAAAAATGGCCCATTTTAAACTCAACCCGTTTAGACTGGACCAATATTGCCTGCTGTAATAATGATGTTGAAACTCTGAATGTGTTTTTCCCATTTATATACTCATAAATGAGCCGAATGGGGTTATTTATATACTCAAAAGTGTATTCAAAAGCATAAAAACCACGTACATCACTTTATTAAACGAAACCTGTTTTAACCGAAAACTATTTTGAAAATTTCCCCTTCCCGCTTATTGATATATAGGTGCTTTTTTTGTATTAACATCTGCATACCTCTGATTTAGAGTATGATCGGTGTTCTACAGTGACTCCAGTAAGATCCCCCAGGCAAGTGATTGATGCCCTGAACGTGAAGGGGGCCTGGCATAGATATTATTCTTTCTGAAGTTAATCTTCCCATGGCTAAAGGCTTCAAGATGTTGAATTACATTATGAGAGATAGAGATTTGCGACGAACTATAGTGATCAGTAAGACTATTGAAATTTATGTTTTCAGTTACTCATTTTGTTCTTCAGGATCTTTGGAGATTGTTTTATGTTCCTTGTGGGGTTTTTTTTGCAGTGATGTCTGCTCAAGATGAGGTTATTGTTGTTTTCAAATGCTTGAGGCTTGGAGCAGCTGATAATCTTATGAAACCCTTGTGAACGAATGAGTTCTTGAATTTGTGGACACACATGTGGAGGAGAAGACGCATGGTGTGTATCAGTTGATCAAAGAAAGACATGTTTCCTTTGAATCTATTGTTACAACCCACACTAATTATAAATTGGTTCAATGAGCTATTCACCACACCACACAACTCACATCCAATTCATATAAGTATGTGTATTGCAATCCAGAATTCTTCCTTTCAAGGTAAAGAGTATGGTTCCTATTTAAGTCTAATTTATTCTTAGATTTTTGATGTTTAAAACTTAGTTTCTTTCTTCATTGTCTATATTAACACAAAAGGTAGCAACTGTCGCACGTGGCTTGAACCAAAAAAGTATATTGCTATAATGTTAGCCAACAAGCCAATGAGGATGTGCGCTTCGTGGCAATTACGCATACCATGGTGCAAGGCGCCCCGAAAGGAAAAA
The DNA here is from genome assembly GCA_910596185.1 of Chrysanthemum makinoi. Lineage (NCBI taxonomy): Eukaryota > Viridiplantae > Streptophyta > Magnoliopsida > Asterales > Asteraceae > Chrysanthemum > Chrysanthemum makinoi. The sequence continues at coordinate 149,465,569 of OU343222.1, forward strand.
ATCGAAGGACATGACGTGTACCGGGTTGTGTTCAAGGACATGGATGTTTGACAGCGAGTAGTTATTTTAGTTTGTTAATCACCTTGTACTTGTTTTGAACTATTTAATATGTTCTTGTTATCTTAGACATGACTCATACACAAAGTTTCTATTATATTGGGATTTGATCTGTATCAATCAATTTATTTAAAATATGAATGATAGAATATTTGAATGTTATAATGGCTAATAATGTGAAGATTTTTTTAGGATATCAAAATGGGTATGCAAGTCCTGTGAGTTTAAATGTGCTGTCAAAATGTGTATGTAGGTCCGATATGTAGTTACATGTATATGCAGATCAAGTCTTTTACACTACTGGAACATCTAATGCAAGTAAACATATCCGCTTTACATGCCAATACAAGTAGCCCATGTGATATAATAACAAACTCTTAGAATAACAAACTCTTTTTATTAAACAAAAAAACGTATGAAAAATTAAACAAACTAACGTATGCCAATACAAGTAACATATGAATAATTAATTTGTAAGGATTGTGGGGCGTTTAACATGGGATTAGAAAGGGAAAAAATCAGATAATGGGAAAAACAAAGATTACTATATTACCCTTATAGTAAATATCTAATTAATTAATATTATTTATTTTGATCTCATCTATCAAGATTGATCCAACGGTCCACATGTGTACCTATTTTATCTATTTTAAGCATGTACACCACAAGAACGCAAATCTATATATATATATATATATATATATATATATATATATATATATATATATATATATATATATATATATATATATATATATATTATAATTATATTAATCAATTTAATAAAAACATAATATTTTATTAATACTTAAAAGAAAATTACATCAACTAAATCGCATAAATAAAAACAACGAACTAAAACATATATCTAAAAATCGCAAGTCCATCCATATTTCGTCGCGAGCTCACGTTTTTTTGTCAAGAGTGAACTTTAGTATATTTGGGTCGGTTATGTTATCGTGCGGTTCCTTATAGAATTTCATCGCCCTAAACATATGCTTTTCTTCAAGGATACGGATTTTTGTCGCCAAGAACTTTTCGGCCATTTCATTCTTTGCAACTTTTGTCGCCACCGCCGTCTGCAATAGTTGTGTCTTATTTGATGTGTATGTGTCGAAGCTCGCAGCTACACTATGCATTGTCGACGAATCGCTTTCGGCCTTTTTGCCTTTTCTTTTCCGCATAGGAGTATTGTCGACATTCAGATCCGAAGCCGGTGTTGTTGTCATTGCTTCCGGACTCGTAGTGGGCGGATTCCGACGACTTTCTTCGTTTGTCGGAATGAGAAGAAGATCCTTGCGCTACATCTGGTTGTTCCAACCATTTGTCTTCTTGCTTAACAATGTCCCAAGCATCAATATGAGTAAACGACTTGCCAGTTTTGTTCTTGTAATCGGCCAAGGCATTTGTCATCACGTTAACATCACTACACCCACTCTCACGAATACGTTTCTACAATTATAAAAGTAAAAAGTATAAATTAATAAAAGTATACAATTATAAAAGTAAAAAGTATAAATTAATAAAAGTATACAATTATAAAAGTAAAAAGTTTAAAAATTACTTGTTGGATGTATAGCCCATTAAAGACACCCATTTCGCCGTTCATAGTTTTCCACTTTGTGTTCAAGGCATGAAAAGTTCTAGTTGTGTCTTTCACGTTTTGCTTGAAATGCTCAAGAATTCTTTTCCAAAAACTATCTCTACTTTGTTCATTTCCGACGACTCTACATGTCGAGATATGAACCCAAGCTTTTGCCAAAGCCGCCTCTTCGACCGGCGTCCAAGATTTTTTTTCCGCTTTATTCGGTTGTCTTCTTTTTTGCACATCTTGGACTTCTTGAATTTCTTCATCATTTTCTAACAAACACAAAATTTTAACAAATAAAAATTCTAACAAATAAAATTTTAACAAATAAAAATATACCAAATAAAAGTGTAACAAATAAAAATTAAAACAAACAAAATTTTAACAAATAAATATTCTAACAAATAAAATTTTAACAAATAAAATTATACCAAATAAAAGTGTAACAAAAAAAAATAAAACAAACCAAAATTTTAACAAATAAATATTCTAACAAATAAAATTTTAACAAATAAAAATATACCCATCGGAGTTGGTTGTTGCGTTTCGGGAACCACATCATCCAAGTCATATAGCGGTAGCTCTCGTTCAACACTTGGTTCACGCCGCGAAGGAACGTCACGGTAGTCGACGAACGGGTCAAACTTACTTGTAGGGGACAACGTGTATTGAGTTGGAGTCAATGGTAGTGGTTGGTGAAAATATTGGGGTTGAAAGTACGGTGGAGAAGTCATTTGAGGATAATATTGAGGAGGATTCATTTGAGGAATGTATGGAGCGGGTTGTGATTGAATTTGTGGACGAATGGAACGAGAACCTCGTCCACGGCCTTTGGATGACGACGAACCACCTTTTGATTTTCTTGGATCCATGAGAATGTTTTTTAAAAGTGTAAAGAGATGTGATTGAATTTGTGATAAAAAAATAGAATTGGGTTTGTTTATTTATATAGGGGGAGTAATTTTTTTTTTTTAGCATGCAACTGCTAGAACAATTAAATGCCCAACGACTATTTTTTAAATTTGCAACGGATACATTGTCCATGCCAAATCGGTAAACAATACCGAATTACCACACCTCACCCCGATACCGAACCATGCCGATTTAGTGGCAATGCATACCCCGATCGGCATTGTTCATGGCGTTGCCACCCCCTAACGACGATTATACCCTTATTCTTATTAATTGTCTTTTACAATTACAAATTATCCTTTTATTGGTTTGAATTTTATTATGTCATTTGATCTATATATATAGAAGTTTACGTTTAGATAGAACGATGGATGATCTCTGTTGATATTCTTATTCAAGATTCGTCGATACCGAGCACGGTTGAGTCACCGAACATGGTTGCTCTTTTTTTTTCTTAAAAAATGGTTAAAGGATACTTTTGTAATTGTAAAAAGAATAATAAGAATAAGCCGTCATTTCATATATCAATTATAATTATTATACATTTTTTTTATTGTAAAATATTTAAAATAATAATTTTGATATATATGACAATTTTAAGGCTTTGAAAGAATATTATACAATTATGAGTTTTGGTTGAATATATATGCAATTATGAGGCTTTGCATGGATATATATGCAATTCTCAGGTATATGCTTAAACATTTTACTGACTTGTTTAACTTTTGCTCAACTCGAACACGACTCGTTTATTAGACGGGTTAACTTGTTTAGGGTCGGAACCTGTTTATCCCCTACTCAAAACTGATTATTTTCGTGTCAGTTTGTTTCTAATTCCGTTTGAAAATAAGCTAGAAATAAGCAGTTCCATTTAATAAATCAAACTTTTTAATGAACACATCATTTTACCTCCATTTATTCGAAAACTCCCTCAAATCAAACTCACTAACTTACGCCAAAACAATCCACCAACATTTCCTTAAAAACAACCTCAAACACAGCCCAGTAATCCTAGACAAACTCACTCGTGTCTACATCGCTTTTCGTCGCCTAAAAAATGCACACCAAGTGTTTGACGAAATACCCTACGTCGAAAAAAAGGAAAATGTCTTGTTATGGAACCAGTTGATTAGAGCTTATGCATGGGAAGGACCCTTTGAACATGCTGTTGAGTTGTATGATGAGATGGTGGAAAATGGGGTTGTGCCGAATAAGTATACGTACCCTTTTGCTTTGAAGGCGTGTTCGGGGTTGAGGGATGTTGGAGTTGGGAAACGGATACATGAGTGTGTGAGAAGGGTGGGGCTGGATGGTGATGTGTATGTTTGTACGGCGTTGGTTGATTTTTATGTGAAATGTGGGTTGTTAGGGGATGCGAGGATGGTTTTTGATAAGATGGGGAGTAGAGATGTTGTGGCGTGGAATGCGATGATTGCAGGGTGTTCTTTGCATGGGATGTGGAGTGAGGCGATGGCGTTGGTTAAGGAAATGCAGGAGGTGGGAGTGAGGGTGAATTCGTCTACTGTTGTGGCAATTTTGCCGGCTATTGGGGAAGGTAAGGAATTGATGTGTGGGAAGGAAGTGCATGGGTTTTGTTTAAGGAGGAGGTATGATTGTGACGTGGTTGTTGGGACAGGGTTGTTGGACATGTATGCTAAATGTGAGTGTCTCGATTACACAAGGAAGGTTTTCGATAGTATTGGTGTAAAGAATGAGGTAACTTGGAGTGCTATGATGTCAGCATGTGTCGCTTGTGGTTCAAATATGGAGGCACTCAAACTATTTGACGAAATAATGGTAAAAAATGATGCAATCGTATCTCCTATTATACTTGCAACTGTTCTGCGTGCTTGTGCTAATCTTACAGACGTTAATAAAGGAAGACTGATTCATGGGTATTCGATCAAATTAGGTTTCGTTTCTTATTTAATAATTGGTAATACCCTTGTTTCATTCTACACCAAATGTGGAAAATCAACGGATGCAATGAGGTTTTTAAATGAAATGGATACAAAAGACACTGTGTCGTTCAATTCCGTCATATCTGGTTGTGTGCAGAATGGTGATGCAGGAGTTGCATTTAATATGTTTTGCAAAATGAGGGCATTGGGTATCACCCCTGATATTGAAACCATGATAGGCTTCTTTCCTGCATGTTCACATTTAGCAGCCCTACATCATGGAACATGTGGCCATAGCTATTCGATTTTACAGGGATTAACCGAATCTACCAAAGTTTGTAATGCTATTATTGACATGTATTCAAAGTGTGGGAACATTATGATGGCAAGATCAGTTTTTGATCAAATGCAGAAAAAGGATTTAATTTCATGGAATGCTATGATTTTGGGTTATGGCATACATGGTCTAGGATTGGAGGCAGTTTCATTATTTAAAGATATGCTAACAGTTGGTTTAAATCCGGATGATGTTACGTTTATCTGCCTATTATCCGCTTGTAGCCATTCAAGCCTTGTTGCAGAAGGGAAACTTTGGTATGCTGCCATGACTGAAAAATTTCATATCAAACCCCGAACAGAACACTACTGGTGTATGGTTGATCTTTTGGGTCGGGCAGGGCTTCTGAGTGAGGCTCATGGGTTCATTCTTAAAATGCCAATTAAGCCCGACGTTCGTATTTGGAGTGCATTGCTTGGTGCTTGTCGAATCCATAAGCATGTTGAGTTAGGTGAAGAAGTTTCAAGAAATATTCAGATTCTTGGAGCCGAAAGTACCGGAAACTTTGTTCTTTTATCCAATATATATAGTGCAGCAAAAAGATGGGATGATGCAGCTCGGACCAGAGTATTGCAAAGAGAAAAAGGCTTCAAGAAAATCCCGGGGTGCAGTTGGGTTGAAATAAATGGCATCGTCCACACGTTTGTTGGTGGAGACAAATCACATCCACAATGGCCATTAATAAACAAAAGGCTGGACGAACTGCTAGTGGCAATGAAAAAATTGGGATATGGTGGAGATTACAGTTTCGTCCTTCAGGATGTTGAAGAGGAGGAAATGGAACATATTCTTCTTTATCATAGTGAGAAATTAGCTGTTGCTTTGGGTGATCTTAGTTTAAGTCCAGGAAAGCCTATTCTTGTGACTAAAAACTTACGGGTATGTGTTGATTGCCATACAGCATTAAAGTACATAAGTACAATAACTAAGAGAGCAATAACGGTTAGGGATACAATCCGCTTTCATCATTTTAAGGATGGTATTTGTAACTGTGGAGATTTCTGGTAGGCTGGTGATTTTGATGAAAAATCCGGATCCATTGTTGTTTAAAGTGCTTTGGGTGAAAGGTGAGTTATTAAATCATTTTTCGTTTGAAGTCTATTTTGTTTAGATGAATTTTGGCACCTGTATCGTGTTTATGTGACTATATAAAATGTAAGTATATTTATAATCACCTTGATGAATAGACTTGCAAGAAGTTAACTTTATTGTAATAATATAAGCAATACTATGAAGTTATAAAATGAAGATGCATTTGCCATCCATGCTAGTTGAAGTTTATGAGTGTACTGTATGGTTATTCTGAAATATTTATGCGATTAGCATGGGTCTGTGTAGGTGAACTCAGATTTTAGTGTTTTGTAGGTTGCGGTTTGGCGGCTGCACAGATTGCTAAAGGGAAGATACATGATTGAGGGATTAGTTTGTGTTGCGACAAAGAATTGCTCAGCCATTTGACGCTTTTGATTGGCATGGTAATACTTGGATGTGGCAAACAGGCATGTTTTATTAAACCGGTCAAATTGATCAACTCAAAAAACTTAGCTAATAGCGAATGGGTCAAATAGATTAAACAGGTCAGCAGGTTAAAGTCACCCAAATTCGACCGGTTTGAACCGCCCGACCCACCCAACTTGCCACCTCTTGTAATACCAAACCACCTGCTAGTGCCCTGGGCGGATCCCGACTGCCATCAGTTGAGTTACTAGTGAGACAAGCATATATTTTGAGCTATTGAGGTACACTGCAACTGGTTTAGTTCACATATAGTTGAAACTCATCTGTGCTGCTGGCCATTTCCGACTGCCCATGTTTTGGTATGATCATAGAGGCATATATATCATCTAACATGATTACATAACCATATAAACTTGATGATTTGAAATACTTTCCTCCAGTCTTTATAAAACCAAAAAGTCTAGGTGACTCCATATGTGCACTTTTACCAGCAACTCGAATGGGCATCTGAGTTCAATTCACAATTCATGCTTTTAGAAATATTTGACGTATGAGAACGAGGAAAAAATGGACTTTCTTCTCGGATGCCTTAGCATTTCTAACGCGTTTCAAATGTTTTACTCATCTTTGTTATTATTAGTTAAAAATATATATTTCCAAAAAGTCATTTTTGCCCATGTTTTCAAATTTCTAAGATAACAGCTATGTTTTTAAGCTAATTGAGCTAGCTTTTTAAGATTGAACTTAAAGCACAACATCTAAAGGCATGTAAGCTCACTTTTTAATTACATAAGTCTAACAACCATAAATAATCACTGTCGTGATTCTGTTTAAGTCTTACCTTGCAAGGATAAACTTCATCATGTGCATTATCTTTTTGGGTCCCTTGGGTGTCAACACATGTAAAGTAACTTGGGAAAAGTTTGTCACAAGCTACTGAGGAGTAGTAAATTTTATTCATTAAATGGAAATTGTTTCATTTTTATCATGTCTATAATGGGTGGTGTTATTTTAATGTATATGTTACTTTATAGTTAATAGTTTATGATTGCTATGTGAAATAGCCTTTACAAGATGAAATCTTTATCGGTTCATTGCGGGTACGATGGTTGTTGCGATTTTGACCTGTGGAGGTATGAGTTTGGAGTAAGCAATTGTGATAGCTATTCAGATTTAGGATTTACATTGTCGTAAATAGATTCGATGACGAGTTATAACAAGTTTTACTTGTCTAGGTGACTCGAATTAGTTATAAATAGGTACACTAAAGATAATCAACAAGTTAAAAATAAATAAATAAAAATCGATGAGCTTATTTTTTTATAAATAATAATGATTTCATCACTTTTGTTCTATCTTCTCTTAACAATAAAACAAAATAAAAAATCTCCAAAATCGATTTTATAGTTAATATCGCCCAACCAATGGCTAAATTAAAAAATGAAAATGGTATTTTATTTTGTTATTTTGTCACTTAAGGACATCAAATATTCCAAAACCCTGCTTTGGGATTATTAATCAAACCTTTTTATGAAGAAAAAGTGCTTAATAAAATAAGTTTAGAATTAACAAATTTTAATAGAAACAAAATTAGAGAATTTGAGCCGTTTTAAGGATCCTTGCTAAAACCAATGCTAGTTTTCCACGTGTGCAATTTGCAAAGAAAATAAAATGACTCTATATAATAAGTGCAAAATGAACCCTTTTATATATTAAAAATATCAGAGAGACTCCTGTGTTTTAATATTAGTGTTTGTATCTACTTGTTTGGTAAAAAAAGTGCTATAATGCTCAGAAAAAGTAATTAGTTAAAATTTTAAAATTAATTTATGCATAGAATGATAGAAGGTTTAGGGTCATAATTGTTGGCAATAAAAATATAATAATTAACTAAAATAAAGACTTTGAAATTTCTCCTTACAGGCTAATCATAATGCTTATTTAATCTCAAAATAACCGTATAAACAAAAGCACTTCGAATAACACCACACAGTTTCTGCTTGAAAATAAGCAGAATAAATAAGCAATCTTAAACACCCCTTACAATTACAATCAAGCTTATTACTAATCAATCTGAAAAACTTAAGTAGGTAAAAGTCAATTATGAAACCATAAGGGGGTGACTTTGTATTTTCTACATGCACAAGTGTACAACATGATATATTTAAGTAACTCATAAACTTTTGCAGGCTATTTTTTGTGTTGTGAATGGAGTAAGATATCATAAAAAATATAATATCAACAGATTTTCCTTGTTAATGTCACAACATTGTGATCAATCATTTCTTAGCCAATAACAAGAACATAAACAAAGTAAGAAAAATAATGTGTTGTGTTTGTCTAAGGTGGAAATGGTTTTGTTGGTGATCATAGTATTAGACTTCGCAAATTTTATAGAACATTATTGACTGACGTTCGATAAAGATGTTTAGAGCACAAAGAAATGGGAAGTCGCCGAGTTCAGGGGAGAGGGTTGATTTCAAGTTTTCGAATTTGCAAGCTCTTCAGGTGAAGAATGATAACTGCTTTGATCATCTATTTGAGTAGTTACTTATTTAGTGTTTGTGGTATTTTCATGCTACTTTTGATAAAAATGGCTTTTTTGTGTAACTTTTAGATACCAAAGTATGCACTTTAAGTTTAAGGTGGTAAGTTTATATTTGAAATTGCATGAGTGAGCTTTGCGGAACGAAAAGCAAACCAACAGATTTTCTGAATGGTTTGGAAAATAACCAGGTTTCGCATTGATCCATCTTAGTGTTAATGAAACTTTTTTGATGGTATACTCACAATCTGAAATTGTCAGTATGATTTTTGATGATGATTCCTCTTTTTTATGTTCTTATGATATGAACATAAAATGTGTTGTGATATGAGAAAATGATTGCTGATCACTTCATTATCCTTGTGATTAATTAGCCTTTTTGGTTGGGGATGTTATGTCACAGGTACCAAAGGTATGGGACAAACTTTTAGTGTCGATAATCTCTGTGGAAACAGGAAAAACAATTGCTAGATCAAATAAAGCTCTGGTGCGAAACGGGACTTGCCAATGGACAGAAACTCTATCGGAATCCATCTGGATTTCAAATTATGAAGCTTCAAAAGAACTTGAAGAACATCTTTTCAAATTCGTTGTTTCTATGGTATAAATCGAAATCATGATCCTAACATTTTCGAAATTTAACACTTTGTCCTTAATCTCTTTTTTTGTTTTCATGGCCGAATTTGGGATTGACAAAAAAAGTTTTTGTGTAGGGGTCCGCTAGATCTGGTATTCTTGGGGAAGCAACCGTGAATATTGCGCGTTACTATACAAGTTCAAGATCATCTGCTCCGGTTTCATTGCCACTGAAGAAATGCAACTATGGGACAGTTTTACAGGTGAATGTTATGTTTTGGAATGTATCATGATATATTACATTGATTTTGTGTAACAAAATCACAATTAGTCGATTTGGGTTGTATTTTATCTTAAATGGGTCACATTGGTAAATAAAATAGTTTATGGGTCAATACACAAAGTTTAATTGTAATGCACATAACCGCCTACATCGTTTATTTATTTATGAATTTCTTGTGCTGTAAACAACATGTGAAATTCTTTGACTCAATGTTTCACACAATTTTATGCTGTCATTTCAGGTCAAAATCCAGTGCCTAACACCAAGATCAAAACTCAGGTACATTTTTATGAGAAGTTATATCGCTTGTGTGTAATATTTGAGTGTTTTACTTGTTATTGAATGTTTTTAATACATATAAAGGGTTGAAGGATCAAAATACTCCGGATCCAATCCAGAAGAAGAGGCCCTTGACGAAGATTATGATGATGCGGGTAGCCGATCACTTGGATCAGAAGCCTCACCTAACCTCAGTGCTAAATCTGCTTCAAGTCAAGACATGCCTCCCACTTCACTTCTTGGAAGGATTAAGATCATGGTATATTTTCAATTCTCTCACTTCTAAAAATTGACCTTTTTGGTCAAACAACTTAGTTTCAACTTCAAATTCGATATGCCAACAATACATCCATTGCTCAATAAACATATTAGATCATTACAAAAACTTTACAATAGATAACAAAAGCTTAAGTTGTAAGTTGCTTGATTTGTACGATGATTCATATCAGTTTGAACATGAGAATATATTTTTTGACTTTAACTTTAAAAGTCCATCCCGAATTTTGGATCCTGCTATATGTTCCATCGCCGCTTTATGAAAGTGATTATGTGATATAGAGTAACGATAATCGGCTGTTTAAATAATTTGGCTAATTCTAGTTGTAACATTTATTACATGTAAATTTACCCATTAATAACAAGAATAATCTACGGATATTAATATTGTTTCATTTTATTGTTTCTGTCAACGCAGGAAAGAACTTACGAACCATCTGGTTCAAATCAAAACATTGATTCGGCTGAATATTCATTAGAGAAAGAGAGATTCTTTCAAAAGACTCACATAAACGGAATCAAGCAGAATCTCAATGCAAACTCCAAAAACAGCTCTCCTAGAAGCAATTACCTTTTTGAAGAAGATCTTTCCGTTTCAAAGTCAAACAATTCATCATTCAAATCAAGAATAACTCACGATGAACAAGAACATGAGTACTCAGACAGCCCATCGCCTGTTCCTCCCACAACATCACAAATGAACGTTACTTCTTCAAAGAACCTTTTAGAAGCAGCTGAAGACACCATTGAAGAGCTTCGTGATGAAGCCAAACTGTGGGAAAGGAGAGCACAGAAGTTAATGCTTGACTTAGAGATTTTAAAAGAAAAATTCTCGGATCAGTCCAAAAGTCTTGCAGATTCTCAGATGGAACTTTCGGCCGCACAAGCGGAACGTGATGGGATGAAGAAAGAAGTTGATCATATAAAGATGTTGTTAAAGGAATCAGTTGTCAAACAGAAGGCCACAATGGAGTCAAACTCAAGTTATAAATCAGAAAGTCAAAGCCAATTTGTGAAAGAACTCGAAAATGAGCTAAAAGCTCATAAAGAAGCGAACGTTGATTTGACTCAACAACTGAAGAGAAACCAAGAGTCGAATATCGAGCTTGTTTGTATTCTTCAAGAACTTGAGGAAATGACAGAAACACAAAAGGAGGAAATTGAAGAACTTTTAGTTGTGAAGTCAAAGTTGACCGCTTTAGAAAAATCTTTCAATTCCAATTTGGTCGAAACTCGAAGCTTACAACTTAAGTTACAGCAAATGGAGGAGTCAGAGAAGACTTTACAAGCAAACATGCAGATTCTTGAACAAGCGTTGGAGAATAAAATCAGTGATTTAGAAAACGAGCGGACTTCAAATAGTCAAGCTCTCATAGTACTCGAAAAAGAATACAAAGACACATTATCTATCAAAGAAGAAGATATCAACAATTTGGAGGTGAAGTTATCGGCATGTATAAAAGAACAAAAGGAAATCAAAGCAGATCAAATGCAGGAAGTCCAAGGGCTGAGATCAAAAGTTAGTGAATTAGAAAAAGAATGTAGTGAGCTAACGAATGAAAACTTGGAACTTCTTTGTGAGCTTAAAGAGTCAAAGAAAGTGGTCCAGGAAAGAAACGTGACAATCGAAGAAGATCAGAAGCTTCTAGAAGACTACAGTTTGAAAATTAAAGAGCTCGAGAGTCTGAAAGCAGAACAAGAAGCTCAAATTGCTGATCTTGAAAAGGAAAAAGAAGAGTTACAAGAAAACATGGAAATTGCTTTGAATGAGAGCAATATAACCTCTAAATGCTTGGATAACTTGAGAAACGATTTGATGGTGCTAAGCAGTAGTGTCGATTCACAGGTTTCTGCTAATAAGTTACTTGAACGAAAAGCAAAGGAGCTTGAAAAAGTTAAAGGTGAAATGGAGCTTCGTTTGTTTGAAATGGAAGAAGAAAATATTAAACTAACGGAACGTGTGTCTGACTTAGAAAACCAACTAAGTCGGGTCAAAGACGAACATGAAAACACTTTGCTAGAGTTACAGAAATCCGAATCTGAAAATACTGATCTTCAGAAAGAAGTCGAGAACTTAAAGAATGTGGAGAAGTTATTATTGGATGCTCAAGAGGAGTGTGAATATGTGAAATCCGAAAAGGATAAACTGCAAGAATCTGCTGAGAATCTGATTGAAGAATGCAACGCTCTTCAGAAGTCGTATGAAGAGATGACAAAGGGAAAGGCGGATTTATATGAGCAATGTTCACGTTTGGAGATTGAATTATTGGAAGCTAAGGAGAATGTGGCAAGTTATTCCAAAAGGGTAGCTGATTTAGAAGAAAAGTATTCTTCTATGTTGGAAGAGTATACGTTCAAAGAAAAGAGTCTTTCTTCACATTTGGATGAACTTAATCAAGAAAACTGGAAGTTAAAAGAAAAGGTTACGTTAGAAGAAAGTTTGTTAAATCAAATGTACTTAGAGAAGACAGCCGAGATCGAGAATTTCCAAAAAGAAGTCGAATATCTAAAAGAAGAAATTTCTCGGGTTCATGAACAAAAGTCAAAGTTGACTTCTGAGAAATCCAGATTGGAATCTTCTCTTAAAGAGGTTAATTCAAGAACCAAATTTATTGAAAGCGAGCTTCAAACAGTTCGTGAAGAATCTGAGCTGAAAATTCAAGATTTGACAACGGAACTTGCTACCGTCAAACAAAACCATAAGAAACTGACAGTTGATTACGAGAAAAAGTCAAAGTTATTGTCTGGTTACAGGGCGAGAGAAGAACGACGAAAGACAATAGAGAATGATCTTGAACTTAAGCTAACAGTTTCAGAATACGAGCGCCAACAACTCATTGAAGAAGCTGCAAGTTTAAAAGAGAAGATGCATAAAACTTTGAATCTCGAAAATGAAGTAATTGACTATAAGCGAAAGCTTCATATGCTAAAGAACGAAAAGAGTAACCTAGAAGCTTCACTTCGTTCGGTTTCTAGTAGTTTTGAAGAGCTTAAAGCTGGGAAGAATTCGTTTGCTGAAAAGATGTCTGAGTATGAGAATTGCAAAAACGAGAAATCTGCATTAGAAGAGAAGCTAACGAGACTGGAGGGTGATCTTACGGCTAAAAATGCATCACATTCAAATAATGCTGATATGAAAAATGAGATTAGCAGGATCAAGAGTACAAATTTGCAATATCAGCTGAAAATTCAACAACTTGAAGGCGAAAAGAACGAATGCTTGAAGAAAATGGAAGATCTAAAACTGCAGTTGGCTAAAAGTAAAACGGTTTGTGCTCTAGTCTCCATTTTTACATTTTGTAACTCAGTATGTTTGGTAAAAAAAAAAAAACAAAAACCAAATGGGATAGAGTATCTTCGAATTTTCATTCTTAGTGCCTTATGTTTATTGTATCAGGGTGCTAATGAGACTCGTTCTCAAGAAGATATCGATTATGCTGCAAAGATAGAGATGCTTGAAGCAGAACTTGATGAGGCTCTTGATGCAAATAAAAAGTACAGACTTCAACTTCAAAGGTAAAGTCAACTGTTGACTTCTGGGAGTCAAATATCACTATGATAGCTGACAATTATAAATATTTATAATAAATTGTTAATGATGACTCTTGTGCAACCTGTTATTCATGGTTACAATCATATCTCTTCAGGCTAAAGCCCGAGGGGCGTAATAGTCTTTCATCAGCTCCTGGGAAATCGAAGGCGGAAAATGAAGCGGTAACAAAAGAAAGGTTTGAAAGAACAAAGTCGTCTTTGGAGACAGAGCTAAAAGACCTTCGTGACCGTTACCTTGAAATGAGTCTCAAGTATGCTGAAGTAGAGGCCGAAAGAGAAGATCTTGTAATGCAGTTAAAAACAAATAGTACAAGAAAACGGTTCCAAATCCTTGACAATCCATGATAGTGCAAGCCATTCGTTCTATTATGATTAGCAGTTCATATTCTTACTTATATACGACACTAATAATCACAAAGTCACGGGCTGTCACGAATGTTGGCATGTGCCTTGCGAGAACATGATACCACGCAACTGAAATAACATGCCATTTTTTAAAAGTTTGTTAATGTTCTTTTGTCTGTTTTTCGTAATTTTAACCATAGAATGTATTTCATATCGAAAAGAAGAGATGTTTATGAATATTGAACCAAAGGCTTATAAGTATAGAGTTTATTAGTTCATATTAGTCATTGTACAATGTCATTTTCACTAGGTGATGCATGCTTTTTTTTTTGCTACCTAAATCACCGCAAACCCACTTTTGGGCACAAATGACAAGTTATGGACGCCATTTATGCCGTTTTTCCATTTGCCCACACATTTCGCAGGGGAAAGTATGTACCAAACGAAATGCATGTGGCCCATTCAGAAGAAGACACGTGGCCATAGTAACATTTGTTGTTTATAAGAGCAAGGGTGTGGTGAGGAGCAAGCTCGCTCTTTGGCAGCTCGCCGTTGCTCGCCACCACACCAAGTTCACTCACCAGTTGTTGGCTCGCCGAGAATTCAACGAAGTAAAGGACAAAAAACTTTTACAGAAGGGGCGTCCGGTTTTTGTGGTTGTTTCTGGTTGCTAAGGCCATCCACAACGCTATGATGTGGCATCATTCAATCAAAACTATTAAACGCCATCTCACCATATAATAACATTGTGGGTTTGGTACGTATAAAAATGGTTCTTTTCTGTTTGCACCTCTATTATACATTATTGGTGGGCTCTTTTTTTTATTTCTGAGTTTTTCTAAAAGGAAATAAACACATGAAAAAAAAATGGTAACTGAGGTTGTATAAAAAAAAAAAGCTACTCATTTCTACACACTATATTACTAGAGCATAACATATATTTTTATAACTTAGATAAATTAAAGGATAAAATTTGTTTTTTATAAAAGTATATCGTTTTAACTCAAACGTT
The DNA here is from genome assembly GCA_910596185.1 of Chrysanthemum makinoi. Classification (NCBI taxonomy): domain Eukaryota; kingdom Viridiplantae; phylum Streptophyta; class Magnoliopsida; order Asterales; family Asteraceae; genus Chrysanthemum; species Chrysanthemum makinoi. The sequence goes on from OU343222.1 coordinate 149,480,690, forward strand.
ATATATTGGGTGTAGTTTAAGTTACATAACATTTATTTAATAACTTGGATAGTTTGAAAATTATTGTATGTATGCAAAAGATATATCAATAGTAATTTATAAAGGATAAATAAAATGGGATGATGTGGAAATCCATTAAACCATGTAAGGTACGATAGATTGCGGGTACTTTTATATAAAAAGATTAGATAATGATGTGGAAATGTATTATACTCAAAATAGTTTGATGCATTAAGGATGCCATAAAAAGAAAAAGGGCGTCTCGTTTTTGGGTTGAGAGCATGATTAGTGTATTAATATTAGAAGTTATATATCCGGAAATTAGGCCAGAATTTTGGGCCATTATTGACTTGGCAAAAGTTCAATATAGAACAAAAATTTACCATAGATCCAATCAACCAATAATAGCCATTCATTTTTTTATTATGATAAACTTTCACCTTTTTTTTAAAAAATTAAATATCTCGCAAACCGTTAATCGTTACGCGATAAAAATTATACCATCGTGACGAGAATTAAATTATATTTCTATAGATATGCACTACTATATATTTTTAACAACTTTTTATTTTCAAAATTTCGGTCAACAAAAATCATATATGATTTGTGAAAATCATATATGATTCGATTTTTACTAATCACATATGATTTTTGAGAATCATATATGATTGTAAAAATCATATATGATTAGTAAAAATCGAATCATACATGATTTTTTAAAATCATATATGATTCGTAAAAATCATATATGATTTTTCGGACGGAATTTTTGAAAAAATGTTTGTCGAAAAATATGTAAAAGTGCATATCTATAGAAAGATAATTTAATTCGTCCACGATTGTATTTTTTATATTTTGAAGATTTACCGTTTATAAAATATGTTGTTTTAAAAAAAAATGTGGAAAATGATTTTGTATTAATTTAGATAAAAAATGGAGGGTTATGATTGGTTCATTTGTTCTATGACAAATATGAGTTCTATATTGATCTCAACTCTTATTTACTTAATGGAATTTTTACTTTCGGTATTTGTTTGACTATACTTGGACTAGACACACATGCTATTTGTATACTTGAGCATTTGGACTTTGAGCTTGCATAAACAATTTTTGGGTTAGGTTATAACTTTTTTTATTTTTTTTCACGTTTATTTTCGCAAGTTCTTTTCTTTTCTTTTTCTTTTTTTCGTATTATAATTTTTTTTTAATGACTAAATTTAGTTTGTTTGGAAAAATAAAAAAGTAAATAAAATTGTGTGTGGGTGAGGCCCAATGGTTTGTTGAGACTTGTTATGAGTGAGAGGGTATTTTGAAGTGGGAGTGTTGAAATGAGGTCGCACCCGGTGGGGCCCAAATGAAGAGGCTCTTCACCACACCCTTTGCTCTAATTAGCCGACACAAAAAACAATCAATCCGTTGGGCACCATTGCATAATCTTTGGCGTGTTGGTGAAATGGTTCATTAGAGCAAGGGTATGGTAACGAGCAAACTCGCCGTTTGCGAGCTGGAAGCTCGCCACCACACCAACACCTCTCGTCACTTGGTCTCTTGTCAGGGAAGTGAGAAAGAGAAAGACAACCAAAATTTGCAAAGTACCTTATTTTTTTTTTCTTGGTGTGTTTGTATGTATTTGCGATGAACAAGATGAGCCAGTCACACTGGTTTACAACTTTTATTTTTTATTTTTTTTATTAGTATTTTTTTCTAAACCTTTTAAATATAAAAATCTTTAAATATATATCTTTAACTATGAAAAAAGTAGTTTATACCCTTTAACATCTAGAAAGTTTTAATTTATACTTTTAAATATTTAGAGAGTCTATTTTTTAATTTATATAATTGCATTTTATTTGAATGAATCAAATTTAGTTTGTTTGAAAAAAAATGAAAAAGAAAATAAAATTAGAGGTGGGTGGGGCCCAATGGCTTGTTGAAACTTGTTATGAGTAATGTGTTATTTTCATATTTTGAAGTAAAAGTGTCGAAATGAGGTGGCACCCGATTAAGCCCAATGAGGAGCCAAAGCTTTTACCATACTTAATGCTCTTACGAAGGAGCAAAACTTGTGTAAGGTTAATATAAGTTACTGTGAAAAACTAGAAGGGGGTTGAATAGTTTTACCGTTTTAAAATTTGTTTTCTTTGAATAACTTTGCATGAATTCAATCAATATGGATAATGAAGAATAAATAATATGCAAGTAAAGAAAGAAACGATCAAACCACAACACGGTTGTTTATAGTGATTCGGTCTACAAGGACTCTTTTTCTTTGCCCTACTCCACTCTCCGAGTCTCCAACTCGAGAGTTATCTTCACTAATCAACAAGCTCCTTTAACCGGCAGAGAAAACCTTTACATGTCACTTACACAATATTTCCGACACAAAGCTAGATGTCGAGTTCTTTTACAAGGGCACAACCACTCTCAACACACTATGTATTTTAAGGACTAAAATACCAACCGATCACTATCAGAGGTTTATGATGGTTTGGTACAAACAATGATGTATGAATAACAACAATTCACACAACTATAAACAAACAAGACTTGCAACAATTCGTTGAAGCTTGAAATACCTTGATCTTCTTTGCTACAAAAAGAGGATCACTAAAATGAAATGAGAATGAGTTAGATGAAAGAGAATGAGAGAATGTATGTGTTTTATGCTTGTAAGTGATGAGAAAACAATTTGGTGTGGCTTGCTATTTATAGGGAAAGTGATCAGCAAACCACGGATGGGACGGAACCAAAAAGAGGGTTCCGTCTGTGTATGGTTTTGGTTCCGTCGTCCCTGAAAGAAAATCTGCACAAATCTTACCAAGATCTTAACATATCTTACTAAGATTACATTTGATATGTTGAGTGACAATCTAAACAAAATATCTAAGAAATCTTCTAAGGATTTCTAAGATGATGCAATACATGATGTAATATGTATTTTCATTTTTAGTTTTATATGTTTATGTAAATAAACATTGTAATGTAAATGTTAGCAAACTAAATAAATTTAATTAGACAAGTGAAAAACAATGTATGATAACATGTTTTATTATAAGGTATATTTTTGTTTATTGTAAAAACTAATTTACTTGTGAGAACTAAAAATGTAATGTCATTTTATTTAACATCTAATGGTAGCATTTTTCTTAAAATGACAAACTACCATCTTGTGAACAAATGTTGAAAACAATTTGTGTTTAAGAAAAACTTGTAGCTATATGTAAAAGTCTTGACAAGATTTATACTTTTGCTAAAATGAAATTTATTATTGTTTACAACAAAATATAGCAAAGATCGTAAAATATAAATAACGTTTTTAGACGATATTTGTATTAAAAGTTACTTTTAAAAAATTTAGTATCCATTAAATCTTACACAAATTTTGCTCCTTTCCTATAAACAATTTCGCTGACATGTCATCTATGCGCGGTGTGGCCAAGAGAAATGGTTGTCTTTTTTAGGTGGCTTATTATAAAGTAATTTACCCTTTCATTTATGTGAAGAACATTATTAGGCTTTAAGTCAGCCGTATCAATATTTACTCGACTTTAAGCGTCTAAGGGTTTTCATAATAGTAAAAGGCGTCTCGATTATTAAAAGCTAATTTTCCATTAAATCCTATTGGTGATATAGCCGTATAAACAAAGCGAGTTATCAAATGATTGCAATGAGAAACAACATCCTTTTTACAACACAAGAAGATGGTCAAACACAAGAACATTCTTGGTATACAATTATTGGTAGTTATGAACGCGTAACCAAATGTGGTGGGTTTCAAAACCCATTCCAATTATCATACCAATAGTGATTCCCAATATAAACCAAACACCCAAGACTTCCATGTATGATATACCAAAACGATGCTAAGTATGCAAACGTTTGACATTTTAGGCACTAAAAGCTTTTTGTCCTATCATGTAGGATTTTGTTAAAGTAACATTTTTCTGATCTCGTTTACCTATATTTTTAAATGGATGCCTAATGCATGGTAAATCAAAAAGCCTTTTGAAAGCGTATTTGCAAACGACACATTCAAAAATCATGAGCGCAACTTTATGGACCAAACAAATTACTAAGGTATGATCTAGATATGATGTTAGTTTAACAACACAAAATTCACGACGAAAAGATATTTCACAAGATAAAAGAAAGTCATTTAATTACTTTTTTCTTAGTGATTAACTTTATATTTACATCCAACTACAAGTTGCTAGCCTATCTTTTTTAGATAATTTCTTCATGTATTTGGAATTTCATTCATTCCATATCTTTTAAATAAGAAGTCAACATAAGTGACATAAGTAAATTGTTATATGTATTCTTTAACGGTTTGTAGAAAACTAGAATGGGGGTTGAATAGTTTACCAATTAAAAACTTTGTTTTGAAACTTATTGAAAAATCAATTGATATTGATCTTAGAAATGTTAATGAAATATGCAAGCAATATGTAAAGAGTAAATAAGGAAAGAAATGATCAAACCACAACAAGTTGTTTATAGTGGTTCGGCCTACAAGGACTCTTTTTCCTTGCCCTACTCCACTCCCCGAGTCTCACACTCGAGAGTTCAACTTCACTAGTCAACAAGCTCCTTTCACCGGCTGAGAAAACCTTTACACTTCGCTTACACTATTTCCGACACTAAGCTAGATGTCGAGTTCTTTCCAAGGGTACAACTACTCCCACACACAATGTATTTTGAGGACTAAAATACTAACCACTCACACTCACAAGATTATGATGGTTTAATATAACAATGAAGTATGAATCAACACAAGATCATACAACACTAAACAAACAAGACTTCCAACTTCTCGTTTGAAGCTTGAATGTGACTTGATCTTCTTTGCTACAAAAGAGATCACTAATATGATATGAAACTGAGTTAGAAAGGTTAGAGAGAAGATATGTAAGAGAGTATGATAGAAAGGGATGAAAAACTACTTGGTTTGGCTTTGCTATTTATAGCCAAAACCATCAGCAAAGATTCACGGACCGCGGACCCCTAAAAGGGTTCCGCCCGTTGATTTTGGTGACGCCAGGTCGACAAAGAAGATTTCAATATCTTGCCAAAGTCAACCATATCTATGCAAGATTGTGTAGGATATGAAGAGTATAAATCTACACAAAATATCTAATGAAATCTTCCAATGATATCCATGATGCATCACATGATGTCATATGTTGTATTTCTATTTTTAGAAATATGCAAGTACTTAAGTAGTGTTTGGTTTTAAGAACCTAACAAATTCTAAAACTACTATCATACATAATTATTAGAGTCATATTAAGATATGATTAATCACAAATGTAAATGCTTGAATGATGAAGATATTGTTTGAGAAAGCTTGTTTTAATATCTATTAAACTTGACAAGCTTTAAGCTTTTATACAAATTAAATTTACTTTTGTCGTTAACAAAACTTAGGTAAAGATCAAAAATATAAATAACATTTAATGACGATATTTGTATTAACAATCTCCCCCTTTTTGTTGAGGACAAAATATAAATTTTATTTTTATAAAAGATACAAAGTTTGTGCAAGAGTTATAAAAATATTAGTTTTAGAACTTGAAAAGAAAATGATAATGCAAAGTGTATGATGTTTGACTATTTCAGAAAGTCAAAGTATTCACTAGTTGATGCATGATGTTGACTTTTTCAGAAAGTCAAAGTATGCAGTTGACTTTTTCGAAAAGTCATATAAGCAAGTTCTATATTTTCTCCCCTTTTTGTCTCAACAAAAGAAGAGGCTTATGCGGAATGTAATGAGCCCGAGCCATTATCTCCCCCTTGATCAAAGCTCCGCCTAAATTGGGTGCTTAATGGGAAGATACATGGATTGTGAAAATAAAGCTACAAAAAAATATTAGTAATAATGATCATTCACAAGCATTTCCAAACACTATGTAATGGTACCAACAATATAATAAACACCATTCATTAGTTAAAATTTTCATGAATAAAGATCATGAAAAGAGAACACAATGATGTGTTTTAGTACAAGAAAAAGAAAATAATCCTAAGAAAAGAAAAAATGCTAGTCTGTGACCATCCTAATGAGATGGTGGATGAGAAAGAGCATTGAGGCGCTCAAGGATGTGATTGAGGATGAACCTCATTTCCTCTTGAAAGTCATGGACCATAACCCGGGTCCTTTCAACGGTTTGGGCCGTTTGCTCACAAGTTGAGCAACCATGCCTAGGAGGATAGTATGTTTGGTGAGGTTGTGGTGGTGGAATGGTAGATGTGTTGTTGTTGGTGGGGATGTTTGGGTGGTCATGATGGAGGCTAGCAAAGCATTTTGCATTTGCATAGTCTCACTAAGGTGAGAATCCACCATGCCTTTGAATTGGTGGAGGTTGTGGAGTTCCGCTTGAATCTCCTCTCTTGTGGGATTTGCATCCCACATGCACTCCTCAATGTCCTCAAGATGAGGGGACATTGATGTGGGGAGTGGATGGTCCCCATACAAAGGACCATGAATGTCTTTGTGAATGGGGTGGAAGAGAAGAGGTTTTGGCCCTAATGGGGCGTTTGGGTCAAAAGATGACCGAGGTGACTCATGAGCAATCCGCTCAATTGTGCCAAAGGATGGCAATGGTGGTGGATGATTTGGCCTAGGAGGCAAGTCATCCAAGAAAGGATTTGGTGATGTTGGTGGTGTGGAAAATAACTCCATAGGAATGAGAGTTGGAGACTTTAGTGGTGAGGGTGTTTTGGATGTTTGGATGGGTGCCGGTGGAGGTGAAGTTGGTGTTTTTGTAGGTGGTGGAGTGGTGATCACAATGTGTGATTGAGTAGGTGTATCCAAGGTAAGGCTTGTATCATCTCGGATGGGAGATGAGATTGTGAGTGGAGAAGACTCGGATGAGGAGCTTAGGTTTACGAAGCAACAAGGCCTCACGCTAATTCTAGCGGTTTTCTTGCAAGGTTTAGGAGATGATTTTGTCATTTTGACTTGTGTTTTTCTTTGCTAGATGATGGTAAGAATGAAGAAGGTGTGAGGATGATCATGGTAAAACCTCTCAATTTATAGAAGTGAAAAATTATGGAGAAATGTGTTTGATTTGATGTTAAACCATTGAAGAGATGAGGTTCCTAATGATTTGGAAGTGGGTTGAATGCTAGTCATATCACCCAAGTCAAGCCATACAAGAGAGATGGAGTGAAGAAGAAAAGATTTGCAATAAATGTGTTCTAATGAGTGGAATTTCCTAACCATCGATTCCCACGGATTTGAAGGTACCCAAAATTTGGTTCCTTCCTTTATGCCAAAGGGCTCCTTGGGTGGATTTTTCAAATTTTGAATTTTGGTGGGAAATGGATTTCTTATATACCTAAGTGAATTATACTAGTTCTAATAAGTGTATAAACTAGTTAAGATTGACTTATAAGCAATGGATGGTAATTTGGAATCACAAAAGAGTCGAAATTCAGAGAGTTACCTGGAGGATCCACGGCACCAAAAGTTTACAGACGGAACCCAAAAAGGGTGCCGCCCTGATCCGTCTGCATGTGCACGGCGGTACCATTTACATAACAGACGGTACCAAAACGTTGGTGCCGTCTCGATCCGTGCTGTAGAAATTTTGACAGAGTTCATTTTTAGGTGTCGGGACTTTTCCAAACCTCGAAATTTTCTCAAAACTTGAGACACTAAACATTTCTAGTTAGGAAAAGTAAATAACACATGTATAAACATAGTGGAGCATGGATTTTGAGCAAGGCCTAGTGATTTTCACATTATAGTGAAAATGGGTAAAATTTGATAGCATACTTGTGCTATCCCCTGCATAAGATTGTTAGCATACAACATTGTTTTAAGTTATATTATCATCCTACATAATAAAAACAACTAAATTGTATCAAACATTAATGATAATGTATTGTTCCAAACACTCCTTAATGGACCCTTATTTGTCCAACTTCTTGTAGATCTTGTTCATCATCCTACCAAGGCACTTGAACATTCCTTTAGTTTGCTTGAACTCCGCTGATTCATTCTCTATCTTGGGAAGAGACGCATAGTACTCATGAGGTGGAAGATGAGAGCTTGGAAGACCATCCTTGGAGCTATTTGATGATGATGATGATGGAGTTGGAGGTTTTGCTCTCTTGCCTTTGTCTTAGCAACTCGTGCATCACTCAAAGGTACAAAGATGTGAGGGATGAGCTCATAGTGAAGGTGCATCCCTTTTGGGCTTGGTGGAATTGGTGCAAAGTTTCTATAGAGACGGGTGAGAAGCATCCCGTATGGAAGAGCAACCGATCCTTGAGTTGGAATATCAATCATTCTCCTAGCGATGTAGTAAGCTAAATTGAATGGTTGACGGGTGGACAAGTTGTAGAGCATGTGACAAAGGCAAGCGTTGATGTGATCCCTATTTCCTATGGTGCTAATGACGTTGGCTCTAAGTAGCTCCTCCCATTTCTTAAATTCGGCTTAAGTTCATTTAGCTCCATTCCATATGGATCTCGGTTTACCTCCTTTCCCTTTCGGGTAACTCGGGTTGTATCACCCTTGGGTTAAAAAGGTGTTCACGGATAACATCCTTATCGGCCAAACGGGTTTGGTAGGGAGGAGTGCGGTCATTGATTGCATCAAGAGTGGTGAGTGACCACTTATCCGAGTAGACACAAGTCCCTCGGTTGGGAATTCCTAGCACTTGAGCAAAGTTGGCTAAGGTGATGGTGTAGTCGTTTTGATTGATTCTAAACCTAAGACAAAATTCATCATCGTCTTCATCATTAAAGCCGGTCACACTAGCATAGAATTCTAACACAAACCTAGGACAAATTGGTTCATCGATGTCAAGGAGACAATCGAATTGAATGGCGGCTAGTTCTTCACGAAGATTGGTATTTTCAAGGAAGGATGGGTGAATGGTTCTACCCTCATGGAAATACCTTGATTCTAGACTCCTAAAGATTTCTACTTGTTCCTTGGAAAGTCCTTTGGTTTTGTGATGTTTGGGAATGTAGTTAAGGGTGTCTTTGTGATCATAGAATCTTGCGGCTACCATGGTTATTCCTAAGAACAAGAATTAATATGTTAAAATGAGAATAAACTTTAACGTTTTGGTTCTAGTGTGTGCCTATATGAAAACAATTTGGAGTTGCGGTTATCTCGACTCATTTTATGCACAAAAATGGTTTTAGTGGGGTGTTTGGCAAATACCATGAGATAACCCAAATGCTCCTAATTCAATGTGGCTTCATTTGAATATACCCGGAATGCATATTAGTTATGCAATACCTTTAGTATTCAAGAGCATGCAAGTGATGAAAATCTAACGTTTCTATTTGTATTAACAATAAAAAATTGTTTTCCTACAAGTGAGAAGCTTTTCAAAATTTTTGACATGGGGTGTTTGGTTATTTGAATAAGGCCTTATAGTCATTATCTATTGATTAGTGGAAGCATGATTTGTTTATGCAATATGATAATGTAGTACCTAATTTCAATGACTAGTTATGCAATTTGCCAATTGAATTCATATTTGGTATAAAAGCATACATAAAACCCCATGTAATGATTTGTGAAAGTTTTGTGCATAAATAAGAATCCTAGACTCAAAATTAAGAGATAAAATGTAGTTAGGATACTTACAATGATGTTATCTTCAGTGATTAGTGAGTGGGAAGGTGTCAATAATGAGCTTGGTTTAATGTTTACACGTTTTGGTAAAGTGGGTTTTGAGGAAGAAGATGTTTTGTAGGTAGCGTTTTGTTTCAGTAGACACCACGGAACCGACGGTACCAAATTTTGGTTCCGTCCATGTTGTCGCTTGGTGGTCGTGGCTACAGTACCAAATACAAAACAAAATTGTTTTGTTTTGACTATTCTAATGTTTTGGGCTATGTTTATCCTACATGTTTGGTTCCATTAACCCTAAACCAAGTCTAAGAAGATTAAAAGGTTCTCGTTTAGAGGCTTAGTTAATATGTCGGCAATGTTGTCTTCGGAGGATACTTTCTCGATTGAGATGTTTCCTTTTTGAACATTGTCGCAAAGAAAGTGATGACGGATTTCAATATGCTTTGTACGAGCATGTTGAACGGGATTCTTGTGGAGATCGATGGCTCCTTTGTTGTCGCAAAGTATCACAATGTCGTTGAGATGAATTCAGTAGTCTACGAGAGCTTGCTTCATCCAAAGAGCTTGTTGACATGCTTTTCCTACCGAGACGCATCTCGGCTTCAGAGTTGAGATGGCTAAGGTCGTTTGCTTCTTTGCAAACCATGAGGTGAGACAATGTCCAACAAAAGTGCAAATACCACTTGTACTTTTTCTATCGACATAGTCACCGGATGGTCCGAGTCGGCATACACTATGGTTTCTACACCCGTTCCTTTGGGATACCATAATCCTAAACACGTTGTTCCCTTAATGTATCTAAAAATCCTTTTTAAGGCTTCTAAGTGTGATGCCTTTGGGTTTTCTTGAAAGCGAGCACATAGACAAACACTAAACATAATGTCGGGTCTACTAGCCGTGAGATAGAGTAGGCTACCAATCATTCCTCTATATTTAGTGTTATCTACGGATTCACCTTCCTCATCCTTGGTAAGTTTAGTGTCCGAGGACATGGGTGTCTTAGTTGGTTTCGAATCTTCAAGACCAAATTTCTTAAGCATATCTTTTTTATATTTAGATTGGTTAAAGAATATGCCATCTTCTAGTTGTTTAATTTGAAGTCCTAGAAAGAAGTTTAATCCACCCATCATACTCATTTCAAACTAGTCATGCATGATTTTAGAGAAATCATCACATAGCTCTTGACAAGTTGATCCAAATATGATGTCATCAACGTATATTTGAACAATAATAATATGTGACCCCTTTTTCTTGGTAAAAAGAGTATTATCTACTAATCCCATAGTGTATTTGTTTTCAACAAGAAAAGTCTTAAGACGATCATACCAAGCTTTTGGTGCTTGCTTAAGACCATATAGTGCTTTCTTGAGTTTGAAGACATGATGTGGTTTCTCAAAGTCGGTAAAACCGAGAGGTTGAGCAACATACACTTCTTCGTTAATAAACCCATTAAGAAATGCACTCTTAACATCCATTTGAAATAATTTAAAATCATAGGCACATGCATAAGCAAGTAATATTCTAATAGACTCAAGTCTAGCTACCGGTGCATAAGTTTCATCATAATCAATCCCTCTTGTTGATTATAACCTTGTGCAACAAGCCTAGCTTTGTTTCTAGATACTATACCATTTTCATCCATTTTATTTCAAAAAACCCATTTTGTTCCAATTATAGTTTGATCTTTAGGTTTTGGAACTAATTTCCAAACATCATTTCTAACTAATTGGTTTAATTCTTCTTGCATGGCAATTACCCATGATTCATCTTTTATTGCTTCATTTATGTTTTTCGGTTCAATGGTGGATACAAAACAAAAATAATTACTTTGATTTTGGGCTTGTGACCTTAAGGTTCTTTGATTTAGTTGTCCTATGACCTTTTCTAAAGGATGACTTTTAGATTCTTTGATGTTTACAATTTCTTTATTTAATGGTTCATCTTCCTTGTTATTATTAATTATTTCTTGACTTTCTATCATTTGACTTTCAACTAAGTCATCATCTACCAAAGGTGATGTCTTAGAGGAGGTGGACTTTCGTCGAATGTTATGTTCAACGATTCCTCGACTCTCATTGTTTCTTTGTTTAGAACAATGTAAGCTTTACTAGTTTGAGAATAACCAAGAAATACACCTTCATAAGACTTTGGGTCAAACTTGGTGAGATAATCTTTAGTATTAAGAATAAAGCATTTACAACCAAAGACTCTAAAATATCCTAAAGTTGGCTTTTTACCTTTATAAAGCTCATATGGTGTTTTGTTTAGGAAAGGACGATTAAGACTCTATTTAAAATATATGTAGAAGTGTCAACGCGTACACCAAAACTTTTGAAGAATGTTTTGTTCATTAAGCATTGTTCTACTCATTTCTTGAATTGTTCTATTTTACGTTCTACTACTCCATTAGATTGAGGTGTTCGTGGAGCCGAAAAGTTATGTGTTATACCATTTGTATCACAAAAGTTTCCAAATTGAGTTTCGTTGTCAAATTCCACGACCATGATCCGTACGGATCGACACAATTTTAACACCTAGTTGATTTTGAATTTTCTTGCTAAGAATTTCAAATTTATCAAAAGCTTCATTTTTGGTTTTCAAAACAACGTCCAAGTAAACCTTGAGTAATCATCTACTATGACCAAAGTGTATAAGTTGCCTCCGTAGTTTCTTATAGCGGATGGACCAAACAAGTCCATATGCAATAATTCTAGACACTTAGATGTGGACACCAAATTTTTAGATTTATGACTACTATGGGTTTGTTTACCAATTTTGCAAGCGCCGCAAAAGTGTTGGTCATATTTTAGTTTTGGTAAATTCCTAACTAGTTCTTTTGAAGATAGGTTTTGTATAAGTCTCATATTAGCGTGACCTAAGCGGCTATGCCAAAGAGATGAGCTATCGTCTAATGTTGTTAGGCAAAGTTTGTCATTAGATGTTTTATCTACTTTCATGACGTATATGTTATTTTTCCTAACTCCTTTAGCTATGGTGATACCATCTTTTAGTATTTTACTACCATTTTCATCAAATAGTACTTTATATTTTTTATCACATAATTGGCTAATACTAAGTAGATTAAATCCTAACCTATCTACATGAGCAACATTTTCAATAGTTAGGGAGTTATGAGCGATCGTACCTTTGCCAATGATTTTGCTTTTGAGATTGCTACCAAAAGTGACATTACCTCCGTCATACTCTTGGTATGATGAGAAGAGACTTTTGTTGCCCGTCATGTGCCGTGAGCATCCACTATCTTTTATCCATTCATCAGGTTCCAATCCAACTTTCAAGCATACCTAAGAAACAAATAACTCAAACATTTGGTCCCCAATATCTCATGGGTCCGTTTAGGTTAAACATACCATTTATTTGATTCATGTATGGAAACGATGGGTAAGAGTTCCATGACATGTAACCTGGAGTTTGATATGGTCTAGGAAAGTTTTGATTCCAACCGTTGTGTTGGTAGTTGGGTTGTATGTTGTGGTTGCTTTTAGGAAAGGGGCGTTTGGCAAAAGGTGTTTTATATCGTTGTTGAGTAGTTTTTGATCTAAATTCATTTTTAGCAAGTCCTACTCTGATGTAACATGCTGGTTTTAGTTTAACATTATCATTGGTTTTCTTTGTTACTTTTACAAATTCAGATGGTCCGTGATATTTAACATTCGTCCTCTGCCAAGTACCCACGCACCATTTTGTTCAACGGACGAACCCTTATTTTGGTTCCATCGGTCCGTGCTGCATCTGCAGCAGTTTTGACAGATTGTTCGCCTTTTTCGCCGCTTTGTTTTGACTCTTTGGAATTAATACTTCATTAATACCTAGCCCATTCATGTCTCCTGGTGTTTTATGAATTTTAACTATTTCATCAGCAAGAGCGATGTTTTTGTTAAACCTTTTAAATTTAGAATTATTTTCGATTAGAACATCTTGTGTGAGCTTTAGTTTTTCTATTTCAAGTTTAAGCTCTTGACATGATTTACAATCATCGCCATTTGCTTTTCCTTTTCAAGTCGCTTTTGCTTTTCTTTTTAACTCATAAACTTCATTTTCCAAAAATTCCTTTTGGTTTTTAAAAATTTATTTTTAGTTATGATTTTTAGACTTAGCTCACACAATTGATTATATTGTTTTTGCAAAGTGTCATCATCAATAGAAGAATAAGAAGAGTCGGAAAGTACCTCGTTTGACTCATGTGCCATTAGAGCGATTTCTTCCTTGCTTGATTCTTCATCGTCTTCACTATCACTCCAAGCACCACTTACAAAAGCTCGTTGAGTTTTGCTTTTAGGTGGCTTGGGACATTCTCCTATGAGATGACTTGCATCACCACATCTAAAACACTTTCTTTCACCTTTACCCTTTTTGTCATCCCGATCTTTTCGAATGGCTTCTTTTCTTCTCGAGGTTGTCTTACAAACTTTCCTCTTCTTCTAAAGAACTTCTTAAAATCTCTAACGGCCATGGCATACTCCTCATCTTCACTACCGGAGCAAGATTCGTCATCATCACTTGATTCCGCTTTGCTTTTAGAGCAACGGATTTGATCTTCTCCCTTTTTCCTTTGATGATCTCCCAATCTTTCTCCATCACCATTTCGTGTACTTTGAGGTTACCGATTAGCTCGTCTAGTGACATTTTTGAGAGATCTTTTGATTCTTCAATAGCGGTCACTTTAGCTCTCCATTTGGGATGGAGTGCTCTAAGAAATTTCCGGACAAAGTTCTTACTACGAAAAGATTCATCAAGTGCTTTAAGTGATGTAATAATAGTATTAAAGCGAGCAAAGCCACAATCAATGGTTTCATCTTTATGGATAACAAATTGTTCATATTGTTGAACAAGAAGATCAATTTTGTTATCCTTGACTTGTGAATTACCTTGATGTGTGACAATCAAAGATTCCCAAATATCTTTGGCGGTTTCACACATAAAAATTCTTTCATATTCTTTTCTAGGTAAAGCATTATAAAGCATCATTTTAGCTTCATTATTTTTAGCAACTAATTTCTTTTGTTCATCAACGTAAATATCCTTTGTTGTAGAACTAAAATCCCCTTTAACAATAATAAACCAAAGATCTATATCTTTTGATTTTACATATGTTTCAAAACGGTTTTTCCAATAGATAAATCCATTGGTTTCAAAGAGTGGTGGTCTTTGCATAGATTGCCCTTCTTTAAAGTTTTCGAATCCATGGATCGTTTCAAGTTTATAAAATACAAATTATTTTAGAAATTCTTGAGCAACGAGGCTCTGGTACCAATTGTAGAAAACTAGAAGGGGGGTTGAATAGTTTACCATTTAAAAACTTTGTTTTGAAACTTATTGAAAGATCAATTGATATTGATCTTAGAAATGTTAATGAAATATGCAAGCAATATGTAAAGAGTAAATAAGGAAAGAAATGATCAAACCACAACAAGTTGTTTATAGTGGTTCGGTCTACAAGGACTCTTTTTCCTTGCCCTACTCCACTCCCCGAGTCTCACACTCGAGAGTTTAACTTCACTAGTCAACAAGCTCCTTTCACCGGCGGAGAAAACCTTTACATTTCGCTAACACTATTTCCGACACTAAGCTAGATGTTGAGTTCTTTCCAAGGGTACAACCACTCCCACACACAATGTATTTTGAGGACTAAAATACTAACCACTCACACTCACAAGATTATGATGGTTTAATACAACAATGAAGTATGAATCAACACAAGATCATACAACACTAAACAAACAAGACTTCCAACTTCTCGTTTGAAGCTTGAATGTGACTTGATCTTCTTTGCTACAAAAGAGATCACTAATATGATATGAAACTGAGTTAGAAAGGTTAGAGAGAAGATATGTAAGAGAGTATGATAGAAAGGGATGAAAACCTACTTGGTTTGGCTTTGCTATTTATAGCCAAAACCATCGCCAAGCTATTCACGGACCGCGGACCCTAAAAGGGTTCCGCTACCGTTACCATTTTGGTGACGCCAGGTCCGACAAACAAGATATCAATATCTTGCCAAAGTCAACCATATCTATGCAAGATTGTGTAGGATATGAAGAGTATAAATCTACACAAATATCTAATGAAATCTTCCAATGATTTCCATGATGCATCACATGATGTCATATGTTGTATTTCTATTTTTAGAAATATGCAAGTACTTAAGTAGTGTTTGGTTTTAAGAACCTAACAAATTCTAAAACTACTATCATACATAATTATTAGAGTCATATTAAGATATGATTAATCACAAATGTAAATGCTTGAATGATGAAGATATTGTTTGAGAAAGCTTGTTTTAATATCTATTAAACTTGACAAGCTTTAAGCTTTTATACAAATTAAATTTACTTTTGTCGTTAACAAAACTTAGGTAAAGATCAAAAATATAAATAACGTTTAATGACGATATTTGTATTAACACGGTTTATTTATGATTTATGACATAAGTAAATTGTTGTGAGACGATCTCCCAAAACAATTTCGCACAACACATGTTATTCCCACCTCATAAACTCACCCATGAACCACTTTGACCATTCGAACTTGGATCCTCGCTTCCTTTTTCATGGAAACGCTTTGTTCTCGAGTCTAAATTTTAAAGAACGGAAGAGGATGAAATGGGAATGGCAAAGTAAAGAATGATAATGTAAAAAAAATGGTTATTGCAATTTGTGTTCTTGAGTTTATATTTTTAAGGAGCAAGAAAAGGTAAGAAAGCTAAAAAAAATTACCAATATACCCTCTAAACTATATAGAGATATGATTAATGTAGACATCAATCGTATTATAATCGTATATACACAAACGGCAGGGACTTGTGATGTTACAAATGAGCCTCGAGAAACTAAGGTTTGATGGACTCCAAACATGTGTCTTTAACTTTTATATATCCTCTCATGTTCATTTGAACATGAGAGGTCATGTTGTGTTTCATGTGATTGTACATTGTCATTATTGTAAAACGTTAATTTTATTTTAATTCAAATGTACAATCACATGAAACATAACATGACCTCTCATGTTCAAATGAACATGAAAGGATTCTTATCATATTATTAATCTTACTTTGATTTTGGGATGGTTATCACAAACATGCAAATAATCCCTCACAGTATCCTATGCAAAAAGGATATACCAGTAGTCCAAAGTGTTAATTTATGAATGGTTATTCAAGTTTTGAGATGGCATTGTTTGGTTTTGATGTTTAATCGGTGGACAAAGATATTTCACTAGCCTCTTTTGACGTGTAAAAATTACTACGTAGGTCACATATATTAAACGCGAATATAAAGGAGGATATAATTGTAATTTTATGCAAACTTATGATGTTAGTGATACTATTTCTTTTCATGAGTTAAGATCTTATAAAAAATTATAAAAATTAAAAAGTGTAGAAAGTCAATTAGCATGTGACAAGTGTCCCCCATCAACTTTATCCCCTTTCTTCATTTTTTTTCTTAATATCTACGTTTAAGGGCATTTAAGTCATTTGACTCATTTTTTAAATTACACCCCAAACTTCAAATGTAAATAACTTTCAAACGACAAACTTTTACGAAAAACCGATTTCATCATAATTTTTAAAATTTAAACCTCTTTAATTTGGTATAATTCTTGTTCAAAATTTCAAACTTTTTTTTACATATCAAATGGGTCTTGGTTTTCTTGATTTTCTTGAGTTTTGAGAATTTTCGGCTCTATTTTTTACCTTTGTAAATGCTGAATCGTTAAAAACTTAAAACATGAAAGTTATAGATTTTGGTTCACTCTTTACACATGTTTTTTAATCACTCAAATCCGATGTCATATGAGTAAGATATCACACGTTAAAGATGACATTTTACTCATATTTGTTGCATACAATGTGTTTGATGAAATGACTAGCTTGGATTTTTAGTGTTAAAATTGAGTTAAATGTACTAATTTTTATACAACAGCACACCTTTAATCATTTTATTAATGTAGAATTCAAAAAGTAATGTTTTTGTTAATTTATTTTGTTCATCAATATTTATTGATGAACAAAGCAAAAACACTGATGAACGTACTTTTTCAAACACTGAAGAACAAACATAATATATATACAACACTGATGAACATTGATGTTCATCAACGTTTTTTTATGTGAAACCTTATTGCGCTGCCTAATATTTTGATGAACAAACACAATTACGGATGAACATTGATGAACAAACATTATATCCCTAAAACAATTGATGAACACTGATGTTCATAAGCATTATTCTATGTGCTATCTAAAACATTGATGAAGAAACTAAATGTAGTGATGAACAATATAATTACTACACTATCATAATTACATCTTTACGGTCTCAATCACAACTAATTTAAATGGCTAAAAGAGATTTATCTTATAAAAGTACATTTAAATGCACTAATTGGTGTATTACAATACATCTTGTGTTATTTTTGTTGCTTTAGGCTTTTTTTTAACTGATGAACAAATATTAAATGATGAACAAACTAACTGATGAACAAACAACCAACTGATGAACTGATGAACAATGTGACCGTAACGATAAACATTGTGATTTTTTTTGACAAATGATGAACATTATGATTTTTTTTAAAACTGATAAACTGATGAACATTATAATTTATTTTAGGAAACTGATGAACAGACTAACTGATGAACTAGAAAAAGTGATGAACAATATCAACTTTAAATGTATTTTGGTACACCAACAAAGTATACATATACATTTCAACTTATCATATCTTCTTGTTTTTTGATTAACATAAGGGATTGAGTCGTAGAATAGCAACATACTTTTTCAAGTGTCCCATTCTTGTACGTGTACTTTTTTTAAGATGTAGAATAGCAATGTACTTTCCAGAAGTGTCCGTTTCAGTTGCACTTTTTTTAAGTTGTAGAATAGAATACTTTCCATAAGTGTTCCAATTTGGTACGCTCCTACTTCCATAATTGTTCCAATTTGGTACGCCATCCCACGTACTAAATTGGAACACTTATCGAAGTACATTGCTATTCTAATTTACTTAAAAAGTACACGCATTTGTAGAACGGGACACTTATGGAAAGTACCTATATTCTACGCCTTTAAAAAGTACACGCACTTAATAGGACACTTGGAAAAGTACGTTGCTATTCTACGACTCAATCCCTTAACATAATTAAAACGATCGTGGCTACTGATGTACAAGAATAAAACGCTTGATGCTATTGATGAACACAAGTAAAATGGTCAAAAAGACAGTTAATGAACAAAATCTCGTTATGATGAACAGAAGTATATCTTGTTCATCACTTAATATTATTCATCACCTCATCAGTATTGAACAAGATTAACTGATGAACAATGACTGATTGATGAACAATACAAACTGATGAACATAATTAATTGATGAACAAAGACTAACTGATGAACCAAACTTACATTTTTTTAAAATGCTAACGATTAAAAAACATTACTTTTTGAATCTTACATTAATAAAATGATGAATAATGTGTTGTGGTACAAAAATTAGAGCATTTAACGCGAATTTAACACTAAAAATCTAAGCTAGACATTTTATCAAACACATTGTGTGCAACAAATATGGGTAAAATGTCATATTTAACGAGTGATATCTTACTCATATAACATCATATTGGAGTGATTCAAAAACATGTGTAAAGAGTGAACCAAACTCTATAACTTTCATGTTTTAAGTATTTCACGAATCGACATTTATGTGGGTAAAAAATATGGCCGAAAATGCTCAAAAAATAAGAAAATTAACACCCATTTGATATGTAAAAAAAAATTGAAATTTTTAACAAAATTTATACCAAATTAAAGAGGACAAAATTTTAGAAATTATGGTGAAATCGGTTTTTTCTAAAAGTTTATCGTTTAAGAGATATATGCGCTTAAATTTTGAGGTGGAAAAGGAAAAAAAAAAAAAAAAAAAACAGTTAAAAAAAACCATTATACCCTAGATGTATTTTTATATAATTTAGATTTATTTTTTGCCACACTATTTAAAGATCTTTTTAGATTTCCTTGAGTTTAAGAGTCTTTGTAACCCTTTCAGAATAGATCCTCCTGGATAACCTCCCGATATTCTATATTAAATCTATACAAAAAAACCCATAATTTTCCTCCCTTCTCCCTTCCCGACCCCCAATATTTTTTATTTCCCTTCACATCCCTTTCTATTCCTTAAAAATAAAAACTTGAAAACTATACGACGCTGATTTTACCTTTCGCGCCTCCACTCGGTCATTTGTGAACTCACCCATCAACGAACTCACCCCCTTTGCCACTAATGATTACTCTCACTCTATAGCCTTTCAAAAGAAAAATAATATTTCGAAAATAATTTTTAACCGCACATTTTTATTTGAGAAAATTCACAAAATAAGCCAAAAAGTCATGTATGATCCATTACATGGTCACTTTTTTGTGCCTTTTCCCATTTTGTCATGCCGACTTCAACGCCGACTCATTTGACCTAAATTTTGACATCGGTCATTCTTTTTGTACTTTTTTTTTTCCGAAAAGTACATAAGAATGACACGTGTCAAATTTTGGGTGGAGTCGAAAGCAGTTGGAATGGACCGACAAAGTCCGAGAAGTTGAGCAGCCAAAGGAATGACACGTGGTTGCAAAATTTGATTGAAGTCGAGCAGGGTTTGAACATGTGGACCAAAATGAGAAAATGCACAAAAAAATGACCATGTAATGGACCCATGCATGACTTTTTGGCTTATTTTGGGAATTTTCTCTTTTTATTTTATTTGTTTGTTATTTAATTTTTAGGGCTAATAATAAAAAAAAAAATTATACTTGCCACCCTTTCTTCTTCAGGGTAGCGAACAAATTTTTTTGCTTATGCAGGTATTATACTTTCAAATTCATCCTCTTAGGTATTTTGCAAAAAGTTAACATTTTTGCCTCTCTTACCCCAAGAAAGCAAATGACAAGAAGTATAATATATATATATATATATATATATATATATATATATATATATATATATATATATTTTTTATCATTTGCCCTAGTTTTTATTATGTTAAAATTTTGATATGTATTAAGATAATTTATTTAATGATTTATAATTGTGTTAAATCTATGATAAAAATGTTTTGTTTTATCATTTGGCCTAATTCACTTCAAGTTGTTTAACGCCTTAGCCGCTAAACCTAATTAGAAGGACGCTTCGCCGCTAAACCGAATTAGGTTTAACGCTTCCGCTAAATTAGAGGAATTATATCACAACCCTCAAGATTTGCGATATAAATTCTGCTCGTCGTCACTTTTGTTGAAGATAGACTAGAGTAGTATACTACATGATTAGATTAAGGTGTGTTTGTTTGATTAAGATGTTACACATCTAATCTTACTATCCTGATCGACCGACTACCACATCTTACTATAAGAGGTGCTATAATGTCCGGAATCTGAATGAAAAAGTGTTGTTTGTTTTTATAATTGTCCGAATGATTTTAATTTTCCCTTTTTTAAGTATATATTAAATTATTACAAATACAATTAATAAGTAAATAGTGTAAACTTAAAACAAAACATTTTTATTATAGATTTAACACAATTATAAATCATTAAATAAATTATCTTAATACATATCCAAAATTTAACATAATAAAAAAAAGGCAAATGATAAAATAAAAAAGATTATACTGCCATCATTCGCTTTGTGGGGAGAGTGCAAAATGTCCGATTTTTTTGCAAAATACCTTAAAGAGAATGAATTTGAAAGTATAATACCCGCAGTAGTTAAAAAAAAATTTTGTTCAAGCTACCTAAAAAGAAAGAGGTGACAAGATAAATGATTTTTTTATTATTAAAGCCTAATTTTAACCTTTCACATTTCAAATTAGCGAAGAAATATGACATCATTGGTAGTTAAGGTACTTGTTGTTTTTCTCATTTTTATTTTATTTGTTATTTTATTTTCTATATGAAAGTTTGCGCTCTTCATTCCAACCACACCTGTCATCGGCCGGCCGGCCACCCTTCCAGCCACCGCCGTCGCCGTCGCCATTTCAAATTTCACAAAATTAGCCATCGACTAGTTTCAGAAAAAGCATAATATCATGTATAAAGATTTTTGTGGCTTATCTTATTTGGTTTTCGGCTTATATTTAATTTTTAGTGGCTTATATTCAAACTTTTCGGCTTATAATAAGCTTATATATAATCCGGAAAGCTTCAAAATAAGCCACAAAAAAGTGAGCTTAAGCCGACAACAAACACCCTGTACGAAGGATAAAATTGTCATTTAATTCATTGAGATGATGCAACCATAATAGAAAACGAAACTACATTTTAGCAAACACCTCTACTTCCAAACACCCCATCCATATCAAAAGTGATAAGTGCACATTTTTTAATGTGGGCCTTGGTGGTGGCAGGTGCTTAATGGCGAGTTTTTAATGTAAAGAGGAGGAAAGAATTGAGGGGAATGCAAATATTGCCGGAAAGGGCTGTATAGTATGAACGAGTGTGAATTGTATACGGGGAGCATGTTATAATTGACGATGACATACACCCTCTAATTGCAATTTCCTAGTCTTTTATATTGTTAGCCCTTTACGGCAATATTCGCATTGTTTTCAATTATTTTCTTGATATACATGATCATTGCCGAGATTTGAATATTTCGATGGATCCAACGGTGAAGAATCAATGGCTAATAAGGTAGTCTTACTCATAATAAATGATATATACTGTATTTATTGTAATTAAATTTATAAAACTTGTGGTTTTGTAATTCTGTTTTTAAAGAGAATAATTCGGAAATGTTTATAATTAGTAGAAAGATGGTTAATGGATATGTGAGCATCTTTTAATTTATTATGTGATGTGGCTCGGTGGTTGCAGGTGTTTGATGGCGAGATACGTTGTGGATCATGCTGCGATGGTAGTGAATTAGTATGTCTAGAAGGAAAGAATTGAGGGGCATATGGAGATTGCCAGGAAGGTCTTATAGCATGAATGAGGGAGAGAACTGTATGCGGGGAGTATGTCATTATTGCCGATGACATCACCCTCTAAATGCAATTTTCTACTCTTTAATACTATTTTCCTTCTCTAGCAATCTCCACATTGTTCTCAGTTATTTTCTTGTTATGCATGATCATCAATGTGATGTGAATATTTTGATGAATCCTACGGTGGAGATGAATCTATATGAATCAGTGGCTAATAAGGTAGTCTTGTTACTCATAATTTTCACTTTTTTTCGTCATTATTGTAATTAAGTTTTGAAAGACGTGTTTGCGTAAATATGTTTCAAGAATGGATGGGTATATGGAGTCTCCTTGAAAGTGAGGATGATGACATGAATGAGTGAGGAATTGCTTTAAGGGACGTGGGAAGCATGTGGATAACATCCACATCGTCCAAATGCGATTATCACTTTTTCTTATTGTGAGCACTTTTAGGCAGTTTCCGCATTCTCCTCAATTCTCTTATTGATATACTTGTTCACTTTGGCAGCGAACAGAACATGAAATCTCATCTTATTTTAGAGTCATGTTTCACTCTATAGTTCATCACCAAGATTAGAGGCAGAAGACGAATTGGTGATTAATGGCAGCGCTCGGGGGTCGAGGGGTTTAATATTTTTGGCAATTATGGTAACAAGGTAATCTTCCTACTCGTAGTTTATGATTTAATTCAAGTGCTTTTACTTGTTATAATGTGCTTAAATTCAAAACTCATGTTTATGAAGATTTGTGAGTAATTAGGAAATGTTTTGGATTCTTTATCAAAACGGATTAACTGCATATTGATTAAATAGTTATTTTACAAACAAGTTAATTACTTAGAAGATTGGATAAGCAATCCCGAACACCAACTATAACTGTGTATCAAAAGATATGTTGTTTATTTGGGAATCCCAAACACCTCCAGAATGTTGTTCTAATGATTTTATAGAATGTTGTTCTAATGATTTTATAGATGCAAAAGATAAACTGTTGAGTGTATCCGTCGAGTTGAGCAAATATTTTTAACATCTTAAGGAGATTAGTTGTCTTAATCGCTAGGTTAGGCTTGCCTTCCTTCGAGTAGTAGAGATATAGTAAATGGCAAACATAAGTTCATCTATTAATGTGTAGTCTATGGCTATAATAAGCGAATCGAAAATGTTATTGTAAACTCGTTTTACGCTATGTAGGGCGGAGGAAACCACCCGACCGGACCGACCGACACCGGACCGAACCGACCACATTCGGTCCGTTCCTCGGTCTCGGCTTTTGGGCTAATTCGGTCTCGGTCCAGACCACAAACCGACTATTTTGCCTTGTTGGACCGGACCGACGGACCGACCGAGACCGGACCGGACCGACCACATTCGGTCCGATCCTCGGTCTCGGCTTTTGGGCTAATTCGGTCTCGGTCTTGGTCCGGTCCGGGACCGATGCTTAGCCCTAACGCTATGTTGTTTAAACTTTGTGTATTTTAGTGATATTTAAAATCTTTCAAATTTTGTTTGATATAACATTATATACCATTATAGGGTGGAGTACACATTGTGGCTTGTGTACTGCTGTGATATTCATATAGACGCGAACAAAGTATTTAACAACCCTTGAAATAGTTAGTTTTCCAAACGCCACCCATCGCGTAGTATTTGCTTAAGTTTAAAGGGTGAATGCGCACCTTATAAATGACATGTGAGTTGAATGGCGTGAACTTCAAGTTGTGAGACACTAACAAAGTTTTCCACGACCCTTAGAAATACTTTGTTAGTTCGTTACTCGTATAAGTTTATATGGTAGAGTGAACCTTATACACTTTCACATTTATGTGAGACGTTTGGTCGACTCGTGCTTAAATTAATGAGGTGCTAACAAAGTATTCCGTAACACTTTGAAATATTCTTAGTGCCCCTTAGTTTGAAGCTCATTCGGGCCCACTTCTCGTACTACATGCTTAAGTTTTTAGTGTTAAGTTCACTTTTTGACTTACTCCATTTATGCGAGACGCTAACAATTATGCGCTAATATAGTATTCCAGAACACTTAAAAATATTTTTTAGTGCCATAGACTTTGTAGCTCATTTCGGCCACAACTCTCATACCATGTACTTAAGTTTATAGGGGGGATTTCACCTTATAGACTTCCGCATTTATATGAGACGTTTGGCTTCATACTGTGAGGCGCTAACAAAGCGTTTACCAGCCAAACCTTTTGTACTATTTTCTAAAGTTTATTGGGTTGAGTCGACCTTATAAACGCCTACACATATGTGAGACGCTTTGATGGAATAAACTTGAAAGTTGTGAAACACGTAGAAAGTTTTCCACCACGCTTTCAATATTGTTAGTTTTCTATGAATTGTAGCTCATATTAGGCACACCTCTCCTAGCTAAATTTATAAAGTGGGGTCCACCTTATAGACTTCCGCATTTGTGAGGTGTTTGGTTCACATGGGCTTGAATTGTGAGACGCTAACCGTATTTCACGACACTTGAAGTATTTCCTACTGCCCATAGTTTGTACTTTGTAGTTTATGCCGGCCACACCTTTCGTACTATATGCTCAAGTTTATTGGGTGGAGTTTTTCTTATAGACTTTCCGCATTCATGTGAGACGTTTGGCTGACACGTGCTTCAAACTGTGAGGGGCTGACAAAATATTTAACGACACTTAGAAATATCATTTTAGTGCTAAGGCTTATACTGACAAGACCTCTCGTACCATTTACTTAATTGTATCGCGTTGAGTTCACTTTGTAGATTCATGCATTTTATTTGGGAGGCTTAGCTAGCTTGGACTTCAAGTTGACGTCAACAAAGTATACATATGAAATATTCTAAGCTCATAGCCTCATACTCTATTTGCTTTAGTTTATAGGGTGAAGTTAACCTCATAAACGTCCAAACATATGTGAGACGTTTATCTAGCTCGGTACCTAGGGATGGCAACAGTTCGGGAAATTTCGGGGATCGCATTTCCCATCCTCGTCCCCATCGGGGAATAGCTTTACATCCCCATCCCCAACAGGGATCGGGGATCCCAACGGGGATTCGGGGATGCTCTATCCTTATTAAGAAAACATAAAAAATCCACAAACTCATTGAGACGATTGGCTGACACGTGCTTCAAACTGTGAGGGGCTGGCAAAATATTTAACGACACTTAGAAATATCATTTTAGTGCTAAGGCTTATACTGACAAGACCTCTCGTACCATTTACTTAATTGTATCGCATTGAGTTCACTTTGTAGATTCATGCATTTTATTTGCGAGGCTTAGCTAGCTTGGACTTCAAGTTGACGCCAACAAAGTATACATATGAAATATTCTAAGCTCATAGCCTCATACTCTATTTGCTTTAGTTTATAGGGTGAAGTTAACCTCATAAACGTCCAAACATATGTGAGACGTTTATCTAGCTCGGTACCTAGGGATGGCAACAGGTCGGGAAATTTCGGGGATCGCATTTCCCATCCTCGTCCCCATCGGGGAATAGCTTTACATCCCCATCCCCAACAGGGATCGGGGATCCCAACGGGGATTCGGGGATGCTCCATCCTTATTAAGAAAACATTAAAAATCCACAAACTCATTGAAAATTTAAAGAATTTGACGATAAAGTGTCTCAAGAACAAAACAGACATCACGCATACTTAAATTAGTAACAATGTTAATCCAACTTTAAAGCATCGTACGACATTGAACAACACATATAATCTAAGAATAACGTGCATTGTATGTGAGTATTTGGACAAAACAATGGTTAGATAATATGTAGTATATACCATAATAATTAGTGTTTAATTGTTTATACTTTTTAAGCTATTTGATCACTTAAATATTACACATTCATATACATTACATGTCAATGCTCATAGAAATATACATACAAAAGTAAATATTGTGTGGCTATACATATAATTTTCATATATTTATACATTAAAAGATCAGGGCCGGGTTCTGGGATTGATGTTATCCCCATCCCCGCCCCGTACCCGATTATGTAATTTGGGGATTCCCCATCCCCGTCCCCATCCCGGTCAAATCGGGGATTCCCCAGTCAAGTCGGGTTTGGGGATCGGGTCCCCATCGGGTACGGATTTTTTTGCCATCCCTAGCCACACCTCTCGTACTATTTGCTTAAGTTTACAGGGTGGAGTTCACCTTATGGACTTTCACATTTTTGTGAGACGTTTGGTTTGCATGTGCTTCAAATTGTGAGATGCTAACAAAGTATTCTACCTTGAATTTTTTTATGAGTGCCCCAGAAGCGCATACAACCCACACCTCTTGTGCTATATGCCTAAGTTTATAAGGTGAAGTTCACTTTATTGATTTTCATGTTTATGTGAGAGGTTTGGTTGGCATGTGCTTCAAACCGCAATTCAATAGAAGAGTATTCCACGACACTTAAAACTATTTTCTTAGCCCCCAAGGAGGCGCCTCGTACGATTTGCCTAAGCTTATTGGTGGAGTCTACCTTGTGAATCTTGCATTCATGTGGGACGCTTGACTAGTGTGGACTTCAAGTTGCGAACTTGGGAGACAGTAACAAAGTACTCAATGACCCTTGAAATATTTTGTTAGTGTCCTACACTTTGGAGCTCATACCAGCCACACCTCCCGTACTATTTGCTTAATTGTTCCACCTTATAAACGTTCACACATATGTGAGATGCGTGGATGACATGGACTTTAAGTTGTGAGACGCTAACAAAGTTTTCCACGACCCTTGAAATATATACTCTTGTTTTTAGTATCGAGTGTTAATTGTAGAGTGCAATTTCTTGTTTTATAAACATTATTATTGCCAAGAGTTGTACCTCTAGAAGAAGAAGAATATTTCGATTTTCTATTAAACAAAATGTGATTTTGAAAATGAAAATAGTAATATAGTATTGATAAAATCAAATTACCAAGCTCCAATAGTATTACAAAGCATTAAAAGCTTGGTTATAACCACCACCAAATGGCCTAGTGGTAAGGTCCTTGGTTTCCTCACAAAAGGTCAAGGGTTCAAAACTCACTAGGTGTGTGCATTTGGGGGTGGCCAAGTAAAGGTCGGAAACGGTTTCGGGATTATCCCGGTGAGGCCGCGTACATCTGAGTCAAAAAAGGTCGCCCTCCCCGGGCAACCTTAAGAGGGAAAAAACCTCATCCGTGTTATTAAAAGCTTGGTTTTGTCAACTTAGTTTCACACTTCGAAACCCTTGGTTTTGCCGTAAACATGCTTATGTGTTCGAATCTTTTCACAAACAAAACTTTTTTATAATTGTTTTTAGCTCTTTAGGGTTTCTATTTAAAACCTGACTTTTATCTCTTGTCGCCGCTCACTCTTGACAACACATCCGATCGTCTTTTTTGCCTACCCTTTCATCTGCATACAAGGTGTGTAGATCATCTGATGTGTAGATCTATCGTATGTATCAGTTATTATGTGTATTTCATACCCTTTTGGGAGTTTTTTTCTTTCTTTCTTGATATGTGTATTCTTGTTTTTATTCAATCAAGTTAGATCTCTAGTTTTAACTTGATTATGCTGAAATCATTATAGAAGTTATGCACAGAAGGATGTTTATTAATGATTTTTGCATCAATGTGGCTCTATTTGCTGGTTGGATCCTTATCCGCTAACAAGTGATTTGTTAAATTTGTTAAAACAAACTTGATATGGAACGTGTAGCTGATTTGGCACCAACATTCTTTAATGTGTTATCTGTTATAAAGATCTAATGCATTTGTCAGTTTTAATGAAAAAGATATAGAAATGGTGTCAATTTTTTGAACAACTAGCTTTAGCATCTATCTTTTGTCTTATTTCTTATGAAACTTTCATCTTTGGTAAATATCTCTCTGAATCATCTGTCATTTTAGAGTGTGTTTAGTTGTTGGAAAATGAGAAGTTTCCCAGAAAAGTTTTTTAAGAAACACGGAGAAAACAGAAAACATGTTCAAAATAAGTATTTTCTGAAATTTATCTACTGAAAATAGAAAACTTGTTTTCTGCTATTATAACTATGATTTAGAGAACTTGAATTTAGAGTTCTCCGAGAAAGAAAAGTTACTCTAAGAGTTACTCCGTTCTCAAGAAAACTAGAGAAAAAAAATTAAGAAAACTTTCCTGCAACTAAGCGCACCCTTAGTTTTTCACTAGTACCATATCTCTTATTTTCTCTTCAGGAATTTTTATTTATAACTTAGGCGTTAGATGTTCTATAACAAAAAGCAAGTTCTAATTAGCTGTACGCTAAAAAAAGTGTTGGGTCATATATGCATCTTTACTCATTTGTAGCTTTGTCTTCAGTTATGCTGCAATTGTATTTTTATCCTAACAATGTCCTGCTGTTTTCTTTTGACATTAGAGCTGGAATTTTTTTAGTTAATTCACTAACATTTGCCATTCATGTACTAGACCTTTATCTCTGAAAGCAGCGTCATTTTTTCAATTAGCCTATGTGCTTTCTACCCTTTACTCAAGACATCATCAAACTATTGATTTCTGAATTCTTTGACCAATTACATATCTATACGGATTCTTATATATTTACGATTATATCAAATATATGGCTTTTCTGATACCTTCTTTCATATCATCTTTTAGTGTTTACACAGTTCTATAGGAATAGCATTTTTTGCATATTATGGATATGGAGTTACATAAAGTGCAGAGTCACCAGAAAGTGGCAAATAAGTGGGTTCTCTTCTTTTATAAATTCTACAAGAGTAATTAGATTATGGTCCTTGTGGTTTGGTCAAACTCAAAGTCGTCTCTCTTGGAAACTAGTTGTGTACATAGTCCTCAAGAGGGAATGTTTGTTGCATAAATGGTCTCTCTCAGGACTGTTTATGCAATTAGATTCCAAGATGAGCGGTGTAAGAGATTTGGAGCAAATCACAACCATTTTAGTGTTTTACTTATTCTATAATGATAGGTCTCTTCTTGGTTTTGTTGATAACAATTTTATTGTTTGAATTTGAAGGTCAACAAGGGCAGTTCCAAAGTCCCGGAGAAGTGAATCAGATTTTGACTCGTCCTTGCATGAAATAAAAGGGAATATATTGAAAAGGTAGGTTTGAGCTCTTCAAGAGAGTACCATCATCTCTTAGCTGGTTAGGGTCATCGAAGTCTCGATCGAGTTCAGCTAAAAGTGACTCTTGATATATAACTAAAATAATAAGTTATGATGTTAATATTTCTAAGAGTACATTGCAAAAATCGTCCTTGTTGTTTGGCGAAATTACAAGCTTCGTCCGTATGGTTCGAAAAGTGCAAGCGGCATCCTTGTGGGGAAACTTTGGGTCCGATTTCGTCCTTCCCTAAACATTTTACTAAAATACCCTCATCATCTTAGGGAAAAACAAAGGTGTATTTTAGTAATTTCAGTTTAAGGAAGGACGAAATCGGATCCAAGGTTTCCCCACAAGGATGCCGCTTGCACTTTCCGAACCATACGGATGAAACATGCAATTTGGCCAAACCACAAGGACGATTTTGGCAGTTTACTCTATTTCTAATGTTTTCTAATAGCTTTCTGTGTCTTTCTAATGTTATCGTTTTTCAAGGAATTCAAGGCAAAACTCCGTGATATTTGGAAAATTACCCGACAAAACTGAATTAGCATATAAAAATCAAGGAAAGGTAGCGGGTTTATCTAATACTTGTGTTAGCATTTGGGTCACTATATTATTTCATTAATCTAACATCCTAATCTTGACAGATAGTGCTATTGGGTTATAAGAATGGTCGTGGAATATTCCTTGACGACTCTAATCCTGAGGTACTTATATCTTTAAGCTTGGACTTTTAGCATATAGGATGAAATGATTTTCTTATAATTTGTCAACAGATTAGCCCGTCAAAATTTGAAGCGCGTGCCGGCTTCAGCAGTCGCAGAAAACCGTGAGCGCTCCACTCAACACAAATTTAGACATGTTAGCTTCAAACTTATTAGGATAAATTAATGAGTTTAATATTCAATTATTGCCAGGTATGAAAATATTTTTCTCAAAACTGGATTGTCTGTATGTGAGTATGCATCTTCGTTAAATTCAAATTATGCCAAGAAGAATAACGATACGTGTGGGACATGTGGAGTTTTTAAGGAAGGTAAAGAACTATTGTTCTGTAACGGATGTCCATTATCCTTCCATAAAGGTAAATTGTTTTTTGTTACAATGTTGGATTGAGGGAGGGCTTTCCTTTTGTCATTTTGTCATATGTTTCAATTTTTGTCAACACAGAATGTTTAACTGAGGCAGTCGTCCCTTTCAACAAATGGTTCTGCAAATATTGCATAAACTCAAAGAAGTGTTTACGACGGAAGGGCCAATCTAAGAAGGTTGCATGTGCATTATGCAGGTAACACTGGTATTCAATATACAATACTGCTCTTTGTACTAATAAAATAATCTATCTGTTAATATAACTTAGTTGTTATTTGTAGATCTAATAACTTCAGCGAAGTTGAAGTTGGCTTTAACGAGAGTACTGTTATTATTTGTGACCAGGTTTGTGATTACATACAACTTTAGTTTTGTGTTCTTTGGTTCTTAGGTTCTTAGATTAATCCTCTAATTTCATTTCAATACTTCACAGTGCGAAAAAGAATATCACATTGGCTGTTTGAGGGAAAATAAGATGGTCGATCACAAGGTGGGTGTAATTCAGTTATTTTTCTTTATCAGTGCTGACAAATTCCATTTTTCACCTGTACAAAATCAATGTGTTACAGGATTTGCCTCCTGGCAATTGGTTCTGCACTAAGGATTGTGGCTTACTACATTCTCGTCTTAATTATGTGGCAGAGTGTGGGCCCGTAAAGATCCCTCAGTATTTTATGGATAAAATTACAAAGAAGTTGAAAAACCCCGCTGGGGACAGTATCTCAAATCCTGATATAACGTGGATTCTTCTTCGAGGCAAGAATGCTTCTGAAGAAAACAGAGCACTGCTTAAAGAAGCTGTTGATATATTACATGTGAGTAATTCTAATATTCTACTCGTGATTAGAACTATGGGCATAATTAGTAACCATTTATTCTGTGTTTCATGCAAACAGGACCTGTTTAAACCAATTATTGATTCGGTGACCAGAAACGATTTCATTGAGTCAATGGCATACGGGTTAGCATAAAACTGCCGACTTGTTAAAATTTTAGTACTCTATATATCTTCTAGCATCTAAATTTTTCTCTAATCACCAGGTTGAAAATGGGTGGCTCGACAATGAATGGCTCGGACTTTTCAGGAGTATATTGTGCTTTGTTAACTTTAAAGTATATCCAAGTTTATAAATTCTAATTATTTTCAGTGCTTGTCAGAATTATGGTTTTCAGTTATCTCTGGATTGGGTGGTGACGTTATTAACAATTTTTATGCTGAACATGCAGCTCCAAAGCTGTTACAGCTGGTTTGTTTCGTGTTTTTGGAAGAAATATTGCAGAACTGTCCATTGTGGCTACCAGTAAATCATACCAAGGGAAGGTGTGTGCATTATTTTTATCCAATTTTTTATATTAAAATTACACTTGCTACATAAATTTAATAGAGCCTATAATTATTCACCTGGACCTCTTTACTTGGTGTGTTAATTTGAATTTAAGTAATTAACTTTGTACAGTTAAATAATGAATTGCAAGTAAGATAGGATTGCATGTTAAGGTCTTGTTTGCTTATATTTTGTGTGTGTGTGTTTTTTTTTTTTTTTTTTTTTTTTTTTTTTTTTTTTTAAAGAGAAATACTTCTAAAGCGTATAGATTGCAAAGTGCTTTATGACATTGTCCCAAATACCCAGCATATCAATTTAATCTACAGATATCAGTTCCAGAAAGAATATTAATCAGATTTGTATTGCTATGGTTGTGCGCAGCAAGTCACCTCTTTAGCTGGTGAACTTCGAACTTGTTTAATAAAAAGATCATGCCAGTAGTAAATACGCCCTCTACTCAGTTTCTGTGCCATGTTTTTCTAATTTTTGTTGACTGCGTTTCAGGGATACTTCAATATCTTTTTCAATGTCTTGGAGACTTTTCTTTCATCTTTAGACATAAAGAAGCTCTTAATTCCAGCCTCCGAAGAGGCAAAATTAATGTGGACTCAGAAGTACGGCTTCCGAGATGTAACCCGAGAACAGGTTTGTAGTTCATTATTTTATTTTATTTTAATGTTTTTAATCAAGTTTCACACATTCTCGACATATAGCTGATATGTGGTTTGTTTGGGTTGCAGCTTATAGAATATCGACAGACACAGACGTCAATGGTAGAATTTCAGGGAACATCTTTGCTTGAAAAGGAGGTTCCCAAAAGGAAAACCACTTTTGAAGACAAATGTCAGCTTCAATCATGACATGTGGTGAGCGGCGAAGCAATTCTGCTGTTTTGAAGTAGCCTGCTGAATTATTGGATGACATAAGTTATTAAAGCTAGAATCCCCATTTTTTTTCGCTTACTAATTTCTCTTGAATTAGTGTCTTGAATTAAGAATTAAGATTCATGAAATCTGATCTTACATAGGTCAAATGAAAACATTGTTGCTTGAAGTGGATTTTTGTTTGTGTTGGATAGTCAATTGTATGAAAGATGAACTCGTATGGATCTGCAAATTTTATCTTCTGAGTGAAGTATAAAAATTGCTCCCACTTGTATCAAGGTTTTATTGTTATAGTTTCATTTGAATAGACTTATTGGATGGTTCTGGCCTGTTTTAACCTTCTAAGAACCGTGAAATGAAAATTTTAGTTGGAAGGAAAACAGATGTGTCGACGATATTGGTTGGTTACTAATTATGGCAATGGTGACCATGACTGGTGAGACTTATGTAGTCGGTTATAGTAACTAACGAGGAAAATAGCCCGCTGCATTGCAGCGGGTATTGTATCCTTTTTTTTGAGTTTTAGCACATTCGGTTCGGTTTTTTTAATAAGAAGTTTTGGTATTTTACTATTCTCTAAGTTTACCCTTACTCGGGGAAAAAATATTATTAACTTGATAAGCTCATTGACTGCAAGAAAAGAGCTAAACTCCTTAGAATACCAAAGTTGTGTTAAGTAATAATGAGCCCTTGCATTATAATTAAGCACCTGTACTATTATCCTATTCATGCACATGAATGATAAAAATTACCTAACGCATCTAACAAACCGTAATCTGTAGTGAAATTACTATAAAATCATAATGTTCTCAATAGTGAAAATAACACCTATATGTATACTTGGTATGAGTTACTTAACAGTAACCTCCACTAAATTATTAGTATGCAACTTATTTAAAGAAAAGGTGTAAAATATAAAACAATGTCAGCCTTGATATAATGACAGAAGGTTCTGATACATATGATAGCAGTCACATTGGGTTGTCTCACAGAAGTATCCATCAAAACGTAAGCCAATAAAGCACTCTGTTTTTTGGTTTCTCAGAATAGATGAAAATACGTAGTCACATAAATACAATAACGCAAGAAACAAAAATAAAAAAATGGCAAATTACCAAAAGAATCCATATCCAAAGTCATATTACGAAACTGAACTTTTTTCATATGCTTTACCAAAGTGACCAAAAAATGTCACTATCAGAATAAATAAAAGATTAATTGAGTTGAAGTTTTCTATGAAACACCTCACGTGACACTTTGAGGAAAACAACAAAACTAAAAGTCTAAAATCAATGCTTTAGACCAATCAAGTT
This sequence comes from Chrysanthemum makinoi, assembly GCA_910596185.1. Lineage (NCBI taxonomy): Eukaryota > Viridiplantae > Streptophyta > Magnoliopsida > Asterales > Asteraceae > Chrysanthemum > Chrysanthemum makinoi. The sequence continues at coordinate 149,514,959 of OU343222.1, forward strand.
CATTATCACTTCACCTTCCCCACCAAGATGCCCCTTCCCTTTCTCGCCGGAAAATTGCAACTTATAGTTTTCCATAGTTTGCTTCTATACAATCAACTAATCCTAAGTTCAAAATCATTAGGGACTACGTACTGTACTTGCAACAAATAAACTTTTATAGTAAAATTAATTATACTTTAAATGAAAATGGAAGAGATATTACTAGTAATGTATTTGTGGTCCCGCTACTTTTGACCATTCAGAGACAAAAGACCATCCTATCTACCTATATTTTATTTCTTCTTCCAAGAAACTTCGTCTTCTTCATTGTGACTGGTAAAAAATGTTCCGGCAACATGTCCGACTTGAATTTAATTCTTTTTCTTTCTTCCTTTTTTAATCTAAATCTTCTCGCCAGAAAATAAAGCACCTCGCCTTTGTACACGCCTAGACCCTCGCCTTTGTACACGCCTAGACCATAGCCCTCGCCCAGGAAATAAGCACCTCGCCTAGGCCACGCCCAGCTCACTCGGCCACGCCCAGCTCACCTCTCCGCCTTAGTCTCTCGCCCAGGGCACGCCCAATAATTCCTTGTACACGTGTACGGTTTAAAAAGTATTACGATATGAATCTAGCGGATAATATTGAAAAGTTCATTTTAGAAAAGTGTATAGGCGAGGTTCATATATGTAAAGTAGCAGTAGAATGTGTTCGTTTAAGAAATTTTCTCATAAAAAAAATCCTATCACCTTGAAGTTCACCGTTGCTTGATCCTTCACATTTTGTCCCCGTATCATGAGTCAATAAAGGATCAGCATAACAGTTTTGTTGTAGATGACAAATACCAACCTGTGGCCTTGTTGCGATATTGATATCAAATGAACCCAGACCAACCTGTGACGCCTATTGGCAACGCGCGTGTATTCAATTATTTTTTGAAACAAAAGAAATAGTTAAGTATAAAAGCAAGGTGTATAAGTATAATTTGAAACAAATACAATGTATTAGGAAAAAAACCTTATTCACCTTGACCTTCCGCATTGACGAATCCCACAGGTTTACTCTTCATATCATGGCTCAACAAAATACCATAAGAAACTCTTGTGAGTGTTTGGTGTTTGGTACGTGTTGTTTGATAGAGGAAGACGCTTAAGGAAGAAGCTTGATAGGGGATTTTTTCATCGTATGTGAAGAACATGCTTCTAGAAGATTGGATATGTGGGCAAAAAACGTTATAATTCGGCCCGCTGTGGCTGCAAATTGCATACCACACAAGACATCCCGCCAGAGGAAACCCCCGAGGCAAAAGACATATCCAACATGGCTGCAAGCTTATTAAGGTTGCCCTGCCACAATGCAAACAATTTAAACGTCAGCAGATTCCACCCAAAATACGTGTCAGAGCCATGGTTGCAAGCTTATTAAGCTCGCCACGACACAATGCAAATAGAATACACACTGCAAGAAATGGCAGTAAGACAGTAACATCACATTATATCTCTCCTTACCTTTAAATACTTCCATTTAACCTCAAAAAGTTATAAAATGATTATGACCAAAAAAAAAAAAAAAAAAAAAACTGTAGCATACCAAACAAAGACCTTTCAAATATTCGAATCTGTATTGATGATAATTTTTAGAAAATAAAAGGTGTATCTAACTATAATCGATACGATTATCAGACGTTTTTTTCAAAATAGAAGGGTAGAGATTATGTGGTTTGAAGGTTAACCATTATGTGAAAGTATCACATACCTATATATTTCCTCTGCTGATTTGTACAGCTCCACCTTCAAGAGAGCCCGGGGCAAGAGCCCTAATTGCGATTTTCTTAAATGTTGCTGATATTAAAGCAATTACATCTGCTCTTCGACACGCCCTACTAACACATATATAAATCATGTTTCACAGCCTGTTACAATCAACGTTACCGTGATTTTCATGTTGGCTGCAAATATAATACTTTGCCCCGCCTTGGCTGCAAATCAGTCCAAGTTGCTATTAACACAAAAATCATAAAAAATTGGATCTACAAATGTTCTCGAGTTTCTCCAGAGCAGCTTTCCTCTTATCATTCTCGTCTTCACTCTCTTGATCTTTATCAGATACTTCTGACTTATCCTCCTTTGAAGGTTCCGAGTCTTCAAGCTCGTTTTGCAAGTCAGCAATACTATTTGCAGCCGTCTTAGCAACCTCAGCAGGCTGCAAGGTCAAAACACCAGTCAATAAAAGCTTCCATGCGTTGCAGAATCAATGGCAATACAGAAAGCTGCTGACCAATTGACCATTAATATGTCATGAGAAAAAAACGAATAAATGGGACACCATAGACCAAGTTGAGATAGTATACATACAAACATACCGGAAAATTAAAATGCTACATATTTATTATGTTGCTTTTTATTCTATTAGTTTACATAAAATGTGGATCAAATGAACCATGCCCTTACAGGACTTTGCAAAACCTTTGCTATTAGAAAAGAACATGGTATTGCACATTGGATTTCACCACTCAATTATTTTCAACAGATAGATTAAAAATAACCATATGCTATTGACATCCAATTTACAAATTCAATAGCCATTAGGTATAATCATCACTATTAATAGTCTCTGACAAAACTTCCAAATTGGTTATCATAATTAATCTAACTTGTCCCACGCTTTGTACACACCAAACATATCTACTTTTAGGCCAATACTTCGAGAAATTAAACATGTAATCTACATTATCCTGTTTCGAACTTTTCGCTACATTAATTATTACACCTAAAAAATCCATATCCAAACTCAACTTGTAAAAAAGCATTATATGAAAATGCATTTAAGTCAACACATCAAGAGTCAAACAACATCCATTCACCAAAAACATAAACAGATCATCAGAAAGTAAACGACCTCGATTGCATTAATTTATGAATAAAATAAACTAAAAAATCAAAATACATCTATTAATACATGTACAAAGACTCTTTATTGCTACAATCTCTTTATTGCTACATAATAGCCTAATCCAGCCACATCACCAAAGCCCACTACACATTGCAAAATTCTTTAATGCATATTATTATGAAACAAAATTGTCTATATTTTCAAGCATTCTACTTTGGCTATTTCTACCTCAAGTTTCACTACTTAAGGTTTTAATAGTTTTCCTCAACACACCCCACTGCTTTTGGCACCTCTTAGAGAAATTACTACCAAAAAATCTAAACCTCAACATGACATCTATAATAACAAATAAGAAAGAATCTTGTGAACCATAACCGGGTTGTCAAATTTTTTGTACCAATGAAAGGAGGCTCATAACTGATAGTGAATGGCGCTTTTAATATTTATTTATCAAAAATGACGATGCAATTAACACAAAGCTCTCAAACTGATAATTGTAGCTACATTTATCATATAGAGCGAGTATAAGGAATTACCAAGAGTCTCAAGGAGGACATCATCTCCACGGATTGTCGCCAAGATACGATGACACATCATACACCGTAAGTGGCAACGCAAAAGCAAACGTATTTCAGCTTCGATATAATGAATATATGTGAGGTGTGTGATTTGATTATATGTTCAACAAATTCGAACGCTTAGGACATTTGATTGCTGTTTTTATAAAGGGAAGACCCTTTACGCAGGGGTAAATGAATATTATGGAACCCGAAAAATAAGATAAAATTATGTGAAATGGATCAGAAATGGTAATACAAGAGACCATGTAAACATTATAATCTGAATCCATATAGCAACCCATTCAATGACCAAAGATCACTTATCCGATTCTCCCGATCATTGCCTATCTTGTTAATTTCCAAAAAGCAAGGCTAAACAATCTTTTTAGTATTTAGGCATACCAACAAATTGATTCTAATTCTTCCAAATAATCAATTTCGTGAGGGTATTTGATTGCTTATTAAAACGCCAATTCGCTTATTTTAGAGATAAGCGTAGCCTATGTTGGCCTATAGTACACAAATGACCTCAAACACCGCCGTGATACACTAATAATAGATAAGGCATGTTTGTTTAAGCTTATTTTCGGCTAGTTAGGTCACTTGATTTTTTCGCTTATATTGCACAATATTTCCTTATAGGATCAATTGTCTACTCCCCCCATTTTATTGAACACTTGATATGCACTTGAACAGTTGAACTACAAACTTCGAAAGCACTTTACCCCTTTGAATTGCCTCAACACTCATATTGAGCACTACACCGCTTATGAACTCTAGTAGAAGCATCACAGACCGGTACAACTTATCCTTAACTCAAACACTATTCCAAAAAATATAAATAAATCAAAAAGCAAAAAAAATCTTTCAAAGATCGAATAATCCTCAAGCAATAACCACAGAAAGTACCTAAATGCAGGTAATCCTCGTAATCCTCAAACAACTTATACTAAATTCCTAAACAATAACGCTAACCAACACCATCATGACAACCTACCCAAATAATCACATCCAAGTAATAACCTATATAATCAAAAGAATCCAACTATAATAATCCTAGTCCCAAAACAACTTATAGTTAATCCTCAAACAACAACCTTAACGAAAATCATATATCATCAAAATAATCCAAGCTAAGATCCTTAATCCCAAAAAAAAATTATGATTAATCCTAAAACAACAACGTTAACAAAAACCAACACACGTACCAAAAAGCGCAAACAATTATCACAAAAGCTTAAAATTAAAAAACCCATAACCAAATTCATTGGTATTACATACACCAAACTAATTATGATTGAAATATCCATTGATTACCTTTACATATCCAAAGAGACACAATCGTATGCAAGAGAGAGAGGCAGCATCAACCACCAGAGCGAAAATCTTTGAAAGAGAGAGAGAGAGAGAGAGGAGATACCGGATAAACAACATCAAATACCAACAAACCGCAACAAATTTGAAACGGATAAGAAGGGGAAAAGATATGAGACAACATGGATATCCGCGTGCATGCAACTGATCTAAACATGAATCATCTCCAAGCAGGAGGTGGAGACCACTCTTCATTCTACTTTAGGGGAAACAAAAAACGGGCCACTGGACCAAAAAAACGGAAGAAACGGGCCAAGACGCAAACTGGGCTAAAACGACGGAAGCCAAAAAAAAGGGAATATTCCCTGGAATCTCGTTGTGTTTTAGTATATAGATACAATGATACAGGTTTATTGTGAAAAATAGGAATAAAGGAGTGAGGCATCTTTAGTCTTTACTTCGCTAAACACAAAATAATTACAAGAGTGAATTACATAATTGGTTCTCAAGGTTTACCGGATCTTGCATATATTGTCCATGTGTCTTTTTTTGATGGGTCATGTCCTTGTGGTATGCAAAAATTACGGGTCATGTCGAATTTACTAACGACGTTTAAACAGGCGTTAAAAAAGGACTAACGTGATATGTTTGCATAACGTGAAGGCCTAAAATTGTATATGTGAAACCCGGTAAACCTTAGGGATCATTTAGGTAATTAACTCAGAAAAAAAAGGAACTTTAACAATATATATATATATATATATATATATATATATATATATATATATATATATATATATATATATATATATATATATATATATATATATATATATATATATATATATATATATATATATATATATATATATATATATATATATATATATAGATCAAATAAGAAGAAAAACTTAAAATGAGAATGATAAGAAAACCACAACTAATATTATTTTACATGCATCTATTAAAATAGATGCATCTCCCCTAAAAATCTCACACCCTTATTTGAAATGTGTGGCTAGAATTTTTTTCTTTTATTCTTCTATTTTCCTAGTTTTTCTTCTTGGATCTCTTCCCCTATAGAGTTAGGATCAAATAAGAAGATTACTTAAAATAAGAAGAAATAAGAAGAACTATAACCTCAAACCGAGATGCATCGACTAAATTAGATGCATCCCTATAATCTTAGATGCATTATAACGCATTAATAATGTGTTTTCTACCTTTTATTAGATGCATATAATGATATTAGATGATTTCATGATTTCTCTTGTTTTTGTTTCTCTCAAGACTGCCAAAATCATAAAAATCAATTTGCACCATCTATACATCAAATTAACTTTCGAAACTCAAGATGTTGCATCTATATGAATACAAATGCATCCAATGCAAGTCGTGCATCTCAAATGCGGTTTTGGTCACTTCTCACCACTTCTTATTTTAATTTACTTCTTATCCCTACTATATATATATATATATATATATATATATATATATATATATATATATATATATATATATATATATATATATAGGGTAGAGTTAAAATAAAAGACAAATATCCTAAAAGAATAAAAAGATTTAAAAAAATTCTCAAAAATTCCAAAAAATTCCGTAAGATCGGTATGTTAGTATAAAACTTTTGTGAAAACATTTTTATAATTTTGAGTTTTGATACGTTTTTAATGCACAAAAGCAATTTTGATAAGAAAAATTTTGATACACAAAATTTTTAACTTGTTTGTTAGGATGCTTAATGTTATTTTGATGAAAAAGTCAAAAAGAAGTTGGGTGCGAAAAACCAATTTTGATGCACAAAAACGATTTAATGCTAAACGTATTTTTCATAATTTTTTCGAAAAATATCCAGCTTTTAGAAAAAGGTTTTTCAACTTTTTCATGTACCATCATACCCTCGATCTTGTGGAATTTTGGGAAATTTTCGAGAACTTTTTTTGAAAAAAAATCTTTTTATCTTTTTACGGATATTTGTCTTTTTATTTGATCTTTATCTTATATATATATATATATATATATATATATATATATATATATATATATATATATATATATATATATATATATATATTCCTTTTATTTTCAGAACCCACCTTATCTGCGAGAACCACTTATGTACTCCTAATAATGCATAGTGTGCAATATATTAATGCAAAATGGCATTTTTGAAAATATATATATTTTTTTAATATTAAACTTTTTTATTTAATCTAAAAGGGTATAATAGTAAAAGACAAATTTTATTTTTATTTTTTTATTTTTTTATTAAATCCTTCTTTTTTAAGCTAGTATTTTTTCAGATTTAGTGCATATATGTTTTTAAGCTATCATGTTTTCAGATTTAGTGCATATATGTTTTTAAGTTAGCACGTTTTCAAATTTAGTGCATATATGTTTTTTTAAGATAGCATATTCCCAGATTTAGTGCTACAATATATGTTTCATGAAATAGTTAGGTGCATATGTGTTTTTTATATAACATAAATTTACAAAAAACAAAGAACATAAATGTTATACACAAAATTCGATATCGATTGTAATACAACAAGAATACAAATTTCTAAAAAGCATGAATACATGAATCTTATCGATCTATACACGTGAGCACTAATATATGTAACACAAATGGACATATGTGCACGTGTAGCCATCAACATTTTCAAAAGTCAGACATATATGCACACTCGTAGCTGAGAATATTCTTTTAATTACACCTGATACAAAGAAAAATATAAAAATTAGCAACATTAATATGATTAAAATATAATTACAAAGAAAAAGATATTTCATAACACAAACACATATGCACGCCCCTTAAAACACATATATGCACCATTCCTTAAAACATATATGCCCTTATGTACCATTCCTTAAAACATATATGCACCATTCCTGAAAAACACATATGCACGGCCCTCAAAACACATACAAACAATCATAACACATATGCACACTTATGTAAACTACACCTTCTCGTATTAGCATGTTATTCTTTCTTTCCCAAACACCCATATCGTATTAGCATGTTATTCTTTCTTTCCCAAACACCCATGTTCAGTTTGAATTATCTACATATTATTTTTTAAACACTCATTTAAAGTCAAATTTTTTAACATACGTAACTAAGGGCATATTTATTTAGCACTTAATGGATCCTTAGCTAATATATGGACCCACAAAGCATAATTTAGACCCCACATTTCTAATGTTTCATCTGGATCCACACGGCATAAAATATGGACTCTTCCCCAATAAGTGGTTGCCACAGACGTGGACCCTACATAGACCCCACATATATATAATGTGTTGGAGTAACCGAACAAGTATTTAAGTAAGGCAAATAATGTTATTGAGTCAACGAAAGCATGTATTTAAGTAAAACAAGTAATGAATTTAAGTAAAACGAGCATGCATTCTCACCCCAAAGGTACTTCAAACAAGTAAAGTAGGGGCCTTGAACTCAGATTTAGTAAAGTAGGTAACCCGTAAAAGTATGTCAAAGTATAGAAGGTAACGGCTCCTACATGTGATCTAAGTAAATATGGTTCGACATAGTATACAATATATGAAATGCAATGAGTGTGAAAGTGTTTTCTAGACTTTCTATCACCATGACATGTTTGTGCTTTAGTTTTATGAGCAAGAATGCATTTTCGTCAAGTTATGTATTTTTACTAGTTTTCGACTAATTTTAACAAAGTTATTGTCAATTTAATAGATTACTTTATATCTTATTATTGATTTTGATTAGCAGCTGGTAACTTTACATCAGTCAAGCTACAAAGAGGCATCGGATTGAAATTTTTAAACATTTTACATCAAAATAAGCCTCTAATGTTCCTAGCGAAAGTTCGGCATGGCATGTTCGGCATGGCATGTTCATAAGTTCTTACTTTCCTAATTTTACCTAGCTCGCCTCTAATGTTCCGAAAACCATTTAAAGTTTTAAAAATTACATTTTACCTATTAGTGTAGTTTTTGTTTTTAGTAAAAACCATATTTTTCGCCGCAACTTAAAAATGGAGTAACTTTCTCGTTTTAATATTTTTAGTAGTTCAAGCGGCCACATTTAGCTTATACATTCTACTTTCGATAATTTTACCCTATTGTTGAAGATTATAAGTTCATTGTGGTGTATTTACTGTTTCGGTCACCTATACTAGATTTTCAATCGCAGACAACACCAATACACTAAACCTAATCCCTTCCACCGATTATTGCAATATTCTCATCAACCCAACAACTCCAATGTAATCTAGTTTCCCTTCCACCTATTTGTTACAATAGTTCTCATATCAAGTATATAACCATACTTAAACCACAAATCAACCGCAAGGACATTAGTAAATAAAGATTAAGCAAAAATAAGCACAAACATGATGATACAAAATATCTAGGGTTTATGTATATATATAGGTCGACATGTATGTATGTATGTATGTATATACTTTATTTTTAAGTTTTTCAAACAATTTAACACAATAAATTGTACTTTAGCAAGATTAAAGCCAAGATGAACAAGAAAGTACAAGAGTTTTAGAAAAATATGAGACTTACAAGTTTGGTGCAAGATTGTAAATCTAGAGTACTCTAGAAACCAAATGACCTCAAATTTACCCAAGAACTATACTAAATCACGATCTAAACCCGAAAGTACAAGTAAAGATCAAAAGAAAGTTAGGAATTACGGGTGTTTCTGGTTCGTACAATCTGAGAGAGGGAGCGAAAGATGGATTTTTGTTGGTAAGTTTGTGAGGAGTGTGGTGAGTGTTTTATGGTTTTATGTTACTAGCACATTTGACTTCCACACAAGAGACAAAGATGATGAGATCATATGGCACTAACCATGTCAAGACAACACATATGTGTTGTTTGTTTGTGGGGTGGCGTCGATTTGGACAAAAAAAAAGGGGAAAACCTAAATTTTGAATTATTTGATATATTATGTATATAGTTTGAGGTAAAATGCAAAAGTAGCGAAGTCGGTTGGGCGTTTTTGAGCATACGTTCGTAAAATAAAGTTTAGCAAGCGTTTTTATAAAAATAATATAAAAATAGGTTTAATGACACTGTAATGTATTTATTTAATGCGAACCATAGATAATTTGGTGTTGGTACGCGTTCGGGCTCGTTTGTCACAGTAAGTTAGATAAATTCTCGTTTTGAATTATTTTAGTTCGTAAATGTTAGAAAAGCAATAATTTAAGTTTTTTGATAAATAATTGTCTGGAAAATTGCCAGTACTAGCTTTTGTAATTTTTCAGTTTACGCGATTTAACTTAGCGGTTAACGTAAAAGTAATAAAGTAGTTGTTCAAAATAAATAGTTTTGAGTTTGTGAAAAATTAATGACTTGAAAATTTATGAGTTGTCACAGTCTACCCTCCTTAAAAGAATTTCGTCCCGGAATTCAGTTTGTGTTATCCGATAGTGTGGTGTCTAGGAAGAGATGATGGTACTTGCAACAGATTTGGGTTTCACTTCTGGGTTTCAACGAGTTTTACGAATAGAATCTCCCTTCATCTGAGGTGTTTGACTTTCCTAATGAGGACTTCAGTTGGGTCTTCCATTAAACATAATTGATCCTTAACATGAACCTTCTATAGTGGAGACTTCGTTGAGTCGTGGGTTAGTCATTTCTTATGATTTGATACATGGTACGTAGTATAAGGGTTGCTTTGTTCATAAATGATTTAGGTTGTATGCTACTGGTTTGTCCCCTTTTGATAATCTGGTGAGGTACACTGATTCTACGTACAAGTCCAATATGATGACGTCTTGATAGCGGTGGATGTAAGCCTCCGAAGAAGTTTTACAATCCTCCTAGGCAGTGTACCTAACCGTTGTAGTGTAGTATAGGTAAGACTTGGGGGATTGATCGTTCTCTAGGGGAATAGTGTTGGGAAGGTCGAGATGTATGACGAATAGGTCTAAGGCGAGAGATTATTTTTTTAGTATTTTTATATTTTATGAAAGCAAAGCAAAATTTTGGTATTTGGATTGGGGGTTTGATTATCAACTACTTAAACTAACAATTAAATTGATTAAAACTAAATTGCAAATAAAAGTAAATGGGGAGTCGAATGATATGTAAAGGCGTGTTTACTTAGATTTCATTACTCCCTAGTTATCTCCTATTGATTAGTCGAATTGTCACATCCTTGTTTAATTGGCGCGTTGTATTCCATTAGTCGTAGGGAAGTGCCTAATGCCCTAACTATATGAATGTATTGATCTTCTTTAGAAAATCGGGATCGCCAAGTAACCTAAGTTATCTCCCCAAAATCTCCTATTGTCAACAATCGTAATTCACGTAATAAACACTACGAAAAGTCTACTAGTGCACTCTAGGACATAAATACGTTGTTTAGGACGTTCAAGATCGAAACACTAATGGAAGAAGCAAGTTTTTCTAACCTAACGTGTAACAACCACTTAAACAAGAGACGGCAATCAATATTTAACAACTAGGTTTCATTACATCTAAGAAAACACTATGTTGATTTAGCTAGACATGTTAAAGATAGAGAAACAAGTAACATAATCAAGCATTAATCAAACATAATGATATAAGAGATTAAGATACTTATCTCTTAAAGATAGAGGGTGTTAAAACCCTAAAAATACTGTGAAAAACGGATAAAAGTCATACACCAAAATTACTCTCCAATGTTGCACACTTAATGCAGAAAATTCTAAAACTATATATAGGATTACAGTTGTGACGGCGTCACTTTATAGCTGTGACACCGTTAGATCACCGCCATTAGGGTTTCGTCTCTTCCAAGTCAGCATTGTGACGGGGTCTCTTTGTAAATCAGACGCCATCCCTCTTTGATTATTCTAGACCGTCACGTTGTAAATTTGACAGAAAATTCAGCTCTTCTAACAAGTGACGACGTCACTTGTTACTTTTTCATCTCTAGTAAAATTTGGGCTATGGTATCTTCATTTGCAAGTGACGATGTCACCTTATAGGCTGTAACGCCGTCTGGAGCTCTTTTCCAGACTTTTTCATGACTTGGTCATTTTCTTCACATTATCATCCCTTTTCATACAAATGTGCATGATTTCTAGCTTTTGCTTCCAAAGTACCTAAAAAGTGAAAAGGAATGAATTTAGGAAATATTTGATCATAAATACATTGGTTTAGGGCTTAAATGACCCCGTAAAAATGTACATTTTAAATCCTTATCACGTCTCTAGCCTTAACCTCATGATGATTTACAACTTTGTTGGTGCGGGCACCTCTAAATCTTCTTGGTCTTAATTCAATAAATGGTCTAAATTCTAGTTGCGCAAAATCCAACCTGCTCTGATGTAAAGTACTATAAAATCATGATGGTTGGTCCTTAATATTTGTTCCGAAATTGTGCGTTTTCCTTCTTGAAGGCACGTATAAAAAATTTTGTTCACAATCTTTATATGAGTAAATGTTTATACGAATTTGAGCACAACAATATTACTCTGTTTGTAATTAATAGTTATGCAAAATGACGTAACTTCAAAAGATTTATAATTTACTAAAACAGGTTTTTAAATATGGTGTGGATAAGTCAATTCTGCCAAAATCGATGTTTAGATATTCCTTAACATACAAAAGCTTGATAAGGTTTGACCAAATTTTTTTTTAACCCATCAAAGTAAGTATTCCAAAAAAACATCACTACTAGTTTTATGATTGATATAAACGTATTTTTAAAGAAAAGTGCTTAAAGTGAAAATTTAAGGGTGAAACATCAAGGAAGGGTGTGTAATCGGGTATGTACATCTACGTAAATTTTAAATGCCTATGGACAGAGTCTAGTTGCCAAGGCTTGGTAGGGTTCGATGATTAATATCAAGCGAAGATCTTAGATATAAGTACTCAACTTACTTAAGCAGTACTAAAAGGTATCAGACCTAAATTGTTGTACTAGTGGTCTAAAATCAATCAACCAGATACTATGTCGAGAGGTGTCTTTCTGTTTACAAGTGAAAACTGTGTATCAATGGTTGTTCGGTATGTTAAGACTTCTTGGCATCTCATTGTGGGAGTAAGGTCATATCAAAATGGATTTTGAGGCCAAGCTATGTAGAACTCCTAGAGGGTACAATGTCATAAGGGAAATTGTATATTGATAGTTTAACTCAAGGCGTTTATTAAGGGAATCTCATTATAGGGAACAAAGAGGGTAAATTGTACATTGAAGAAATAGTGTCAAGGCATGGTATATTATTATATATAGTCTTAGAAGGATGTGCTTGATTCACTTTTAAGGTTTCGTTTAGTGAGCAACGGAATTTGGATAACTCTTATGTCCTAGACAAGCTAGTATTCCCAAGGAATTTAGTGAAGGATTAGGCAATTGTTCCAAAGATAGTGGTTCGAGTTACTCCGTAAGGACTTAAGGCTTCCTTCGGATTGCAAGTCATCTTTTTGTATGTTTCTATACCTTGTCAAAGATTCATTGGCCCTCTCATTGTTCACTTCTATCGAGGGGTCCTTCTCGTAGATGCTATGGTGAGTCGTTCTTAGAACGGCTAGTGATGCAACTCGATTCATTGATTGAGTACAGGGTTTGGGTGGAGGTGATTGTGACATGATAAGATTGTGACGAAAGAGTACTGTGATGTAAGTGTATTGTGTATAAATGTGAATATTTATGATATGTAATGCTTATGTACTCACACAAAAACTTTGCGTTTATAGGAAATTAAGTAGAAAATCAACCCAAACACAACTCTAATATAGCTACTCCAAGTATTGCAGAATTCATCTCTTAATCAAACATAGGTGATCAGGCTACGTCCCACTGTCCCTAAGTTGAACATAAGTTATCAGTCTATGTTCAACCAAGGTTCAATGAATTTTTAAGTACTTAGTTCAGCTATACTAGTAATATGTCCCTTGCTTTTAAAAGTTGTTTTTGGTTTTTAGTTATAGTCTAGGCTTACTAATGCAACCTACATGGCTATAACCTTGGCTCTGATGCCAATCTGTAACACCCCCAAATCATGGCAGCGAAAAGGTAACCAGGTTCCTTACTTCATGGAAGAAAATTTACAAGTTATATTGAACGACACTATATGATATGTTTCAAAAATTTACCATTCAATAAATGAAATTAGATTTACAACGAGAGGTCCCAAAGTGTTAAGTTACATAAACATTTTTAAAATGTTATTGAATGGTAATATATTGCTTCAAAATATTCAAATAAAGTTGGTGAGTTCATAGGTTTATATAACATGATTAAAAGTAGTGTGGGTTCAATAAAAAGTTTTGTGACCATTGTGTCACTCACAATGTCATGAAAAACAAATGTTTACCTTTAAGTAAATTAGTATTTTGGATCACAAGGTTTTCGAGAGTGATTATTGTACGCATACAATATCAAGTAAAGTATTTAATGACTACTGCTTCACTCACAGCGTTCGAAAAAGTATTAGTAAAGTAGACCATACATTTTAAGCATATGAACATTACAACGAATATAATGTCATAAAAAAGTATATTACACTAGCACTAAGTTCGTGACACCGAAGCTATAACAGTGGAGCATGCAAATACCACATGATATAAAGGCCCGACAAGTGTATAACCCTTGACACTTGAGTTTCGACATGCTGGTCAAACCGAACGAGGGAGTCATTATGATATATCTATCTATAGCACTAGCGCTTACCGCAGGAACTGACAGTTCATGATAGTGGGCATAGTGGGTTACAATACATAGGCTAGTCCGTAATAGTTAATCAAAGAAAAGAGTAATTCGGTCCAAAGTAAAACAAACATGTTTCTCACCCCAAGTTTGTTAATCAAGTAGTTAAAAGATTTAAAAGTGGGGCTATAAACTCACGTAAATTGTTTTAAGTGCCTGTGTCCGTGAAAAAGTAACTGAGTATGTAATAAGTAAATGATTAATGTGTTGTTGTAACCGAATAAGTATTTAAGTAAGGCAAATAATGTTATTGAGTAAACGAAAGCATGTATTTAAGTAAAACAAGTAATGACTTTAAGTAAAACGAGCATGCATTCTCGCCCCAAAGGTACTTCAAACAAGTAAAGTAGGGGCCATGAACTCAGACTTAGTAAAGTAGGTAACCCGTAAAAGTATGTCAAAGTATAGAAGGTAACGGCTTCTACATGTGACCTAAGTAAATATGGTTCGACTTAGTATACAATATATGAAATGCAATGAGTGTGAAAGTGTTTCCTAGACTTTCTATCACCATGACATGTTTGTGCTTTTGTTTTATAGTAAGAATTCATTTTCGTCAAGTTATGTATTTTTAATAGTTTTTGACACTTTAACAAAAGTTTCCGTGTTTACTAGTTTAAATGGTCTCGTAGTAAAAATAGTCTCGTTTTTAAGTTAATTTAAAATAATACACTTTTATAGTTTACACAAATATTTTGTCTTTTTGTCGGTTTTCATCTTTGTGTCAAGTCATCCTTTTCAATTTGGTTTTGAAAATAATAACCATACATGTTCATAAAATTCGCCCTAATTATTCTGAATGTAGTTGTAAGAAATATAAACTTTACATCAAAATAAGCCAAAGAGGCATCGGATTGAATTTTTATACATTTTACATCAAAATAAGCCGAACAGGCCGCGGATTGGACTTTTTATATCGTCATTTTAGAAAAATAACTTAAGTAGTATATTTCTAGCGAAAGTTCGGCATGGCATGTTCATAAATTCTTATTTTCCTAATTTTAACTAGCTCGCCTCTAATGTTCCGAAAACCATTTAAAGTTTATAAAAATTACATTTTACCTATTAGTGTAGTTTTTTAGTAAAAACCATATTTTTCGCTACCAAGAACTTAAAACTTATGTAAGTTTCAGTTTTTAATATTTTAGTAGTTCATGTAAGCCACATTTAGCTTATACATTCTACTTTCTATAATTTTACCCTATTGTTGAAAATTATAAGTTCATTGTGGTGTATTTACTGTTTTGGTCACCTATACTAGATTTTCAATCGTAGACAACACCAATACGCTAAACCTAATCCCTTTCATCGATTGTTGCAATATTCTCATCAACCCAACAACTCCAATGTAATCTAGTTTCCCTTCCACCAATTTGTTACAATAGTTCTTATATCAAGTATATAAGCACACATACACCACAAATCAACCGCAAGGACTTTAGTAAATAAAGATTAAGCAAAAATAAGCACAAACATGATGATACAAAATATCTTGGGTTTATGTATATATATAGGTCGACATGTATGTATGTATGTATATACTTTATTTTTAAGTTTTTCAAACAATTTAACACAATAAATTGTACTTTAGTAAGATTAAAGTCAAGATGAACAAGAAAGTACAAGAGTTTTAGGAAAGTTACTATACTTACAAGTTTGAAAAAGGACAGATCTAGAGTACTCAAGAAACCAAATGACCTCAAATTTACCCAAGAACTATACTAAATCACGATCTATATCCGAAAGTACAAGTGAATTACTCCAAAGATCAAAAGAAAGTTATGAATTAGGGGTGTTTTTGGTTCGTACGGTTTGAGAGCGGAAAGGAGAGATGGGTTTTTGTTGGTAAGTTTGTGAGGAGTGTGGTGAGTGTTTTATGGTTTTATGTTACTAGCACATTTGACTTCCACACAAGAGACAAAGATGATGAGATCATATGGCACTAACTATACCAAGACAAATACATATGTGTTGTTTGTTTGTTGGGTGGCGTTGATTTGGACAAAAAAAGAGGGGAAAACCAAAATTTTGAATTATTTGATATATTATGTATATAGTTTGAGGTAAAATGCAAAAGTAGAGAAGTCGGTTGAGAGTTTTTGAGCACACATTCGTAAAACAAAGTATAGCAAGCTTTTTTATAAAAATAATATAAAAATAGGTTTAATGACACTGTAATGTATTTATTTAATGCGAATCATAGCTAGTTTGGTGTTGATACGCGTTCGGGCTCGTTTTTCACAGTAAGATAAATTCTCATTTTTGAATTAATTTAGTTCGTAAATGTTAGAAAAGTAATAATTTAAGTTTTTTGATAAATAATTTTCTAGAAAATTGCGGTACTAGCTTTTGTAATTTTTAAGTTTACGCGATTTCACCTAGCGGTTAACGTAAAAGTAATAAAGTAGTTGTTCAAATTAAATATGTAGAAAACTAGAAGGGGGTTGAATAGTTTACCAATTAAAAACTTTATTTTGAATCTTATTGAAAGATCAATTGATATTTATATTTGATATGTTAATGAAATATGTAAGCAATATGTAAAGAGTAAATAAGGAAAGAAATGATCAAAACACAACAAGTTGTTTATAGTGGTTCGGTCTACAAGGACTCTTTCTCCTTGCCCTACTCCACTCCCTCGAAGTCTCACACTTGAGAGTTTAACTTCACTAGTCAACAAGCTCCTTTCACCGGTGGAGAAACCTTTACACTTCGCTACACTATTTTCGACACTAAGCTAAATGTCAAGTTCTTTCCAAGGGTACAACCACTCCCACACACAATGTATTTTGAGGACTAAAATACTAACCACTCACACTCACAAGATTATGATAGTTTAGTACAACAATGAAGTATGAATCAACACAAGATCATACAACACTAAACAAACAAGACTTCCAACTTCTCGTTGAAGCTTGAATGTGACTTGATCTTCTTTGCTACAAAAGAGATCACTAATATGATATGAAACCGAGTTAGAAAGGTTAGAGAGAAGATATGTATGAGAGTATGATAGAAAGGGATGAAAACTACTTGGTTTGGCTTTGCTATTTATAGCCAAAACCATCAGCCACCACGGACCGCTGACCCCTTAAAAGGGTTCCGCCTGTTATGGCTTTTGGTGCAGCCGAGGTCTGACAGCAAGATATCAAGATCTTGCCAAAGTCAACCATATCTATGCAAGATTGTGTAAGATATGAAGAGTCCAAATCTACACAAAATATCTAATGAAATCTTCCAATGATGCATCACATGATGTCATGTGTTGTTTTTCTATTTTTAGAAATATGCAAATACATAAGTAATGTTTAGTTTTTAAGAAACTAAAACATTCTAAAAACTACTATCATACATTATGGTTAGAGTCATATTAAGATATGATTAATCACAATGTAAATGCTTGAGTGATGAAGATATTGTTTGAAAAGCTTGTTTTAATATCTATTAAACTTGACAAGCTTTAAGCTTTATAAAAATTAAATTTACTTTTGTCGTTAACAAAACTTAGGTAAAGATCAAAAATATAAATAACGTTTAATGACGATATTTGCATTAACAATCTCCCCTTTTTTGTTGAGGACAAAATATAAATTTTATTTTTATGAAAGATACAAAGATTGTACAAGAGTTATGAAAATATTAGTTTTAGAACTTGAAACTTAAAAAAGAAATGATAGTGCAAGTGTATGATATTTGACTCTTTCAGAAAGTCAAAGTCTTCACTAGTTGAGGCATGATGTTGATTTTTTTAGAAAGTCAAAATATGCAGTTGACTTTTTTAGAAAGTCAAGTATTACCAATGAAGTATAATGTTGACTTTTTCAGAAAGTCAATGTATGCAGTTTGACTTTTTCAGAAAAGTCAAATATAACCAAGTTCTATATATTTCTCCCTTTTGTCTCAACAAAAAGAAGATGCGATACGGAATAGATAATGAGCCCGAGCCATTATCTCCCCCTTGATCAAAGCTCCCCCTAAATTGGGTGCCAATGGGAAGATACATGGATTGTGAAAAGCTACAAAAAGATTTGTTAGTAATAATCATCATTCACAAGCATTTCCAAACACTATGTAATAAGCACCAACAATATAGAAAACACCATTCATTAGTTAAAATTTTCATGATGTAAAAACCATGAAAAGGGAACACAATGAAGTGTTGTAGTACAATAAAAATATCCTAGAAAAATAAAATAAAATAAAATAAATGCTTAGAAAAGCTAATCTAGGACCATTCTAATGAGATGGTGGATGAGAAAGAGCGTTGAGTCGCTCAAGGATGTGATTGAGGATGAACCTCATTTCTTCTTGGAAGTCATGGACCATCACCGTGTCCGACAACGTTTGGGCGGTTTGCTCACAAGTTGAGCAACCATGCCTAGGGGATAGTATGGTTGATGAGGTTGTGGTGGTGGAATGGTAGATGTGTTGATGTTGGTGGTGGTGTTTGGGGTGGTGATTATGGAGGCTAGCAAAGCATTTTGCATTTGCATAGTCTCACTTAGGTGAGAATCCACAATATTTTTGAATTGGCGGAGATGTTGGAGTTCCGCTTTAATCTCCTCTCTTGTGGGATTATCATCCCACATGGACTCCTCAATGTCCTCTATGTGAAGGGAGATTGATGTAGGGAGTGGTTGATCCCCATACAAAGGACCATATATGTCTTTGTGAATGGGGTGGAAGAGAAGAGGTCTTGGCCCTAACGGGGCGTTTGGATCAAACGAGGGTCTAGGAGACTCATGAGCGATCCGCTCAATAGTGCCAAATGATGGCAATGGTGGTGGATGATTGGGCCTAGGAGGCAAATCTTCCAAGTCCTCTAAGAAAGGATTTGGAGAAGTGGGAGGTGTGGAAAATAACTCCAAAGGAATGAGGGTTGGAGACTTTGGTGGTGATGGTGTTTTTGATGTTTGGAGGGGTGTCGGTGGTGGTGAGGTTGGTGTTTTTATGGGTGGTGGAGTGGTGATGACAATGGATGATTGAGTAGGAGTAGCCAAGGTTAGGCTTGTGTCATCCCTTATGGGAGATGAGATTGTGAGTGGAGATGACTCGGATGAGGAGCTCAAGTTGACGAAACAACAAGGCCTTACGCTAATCCTAGCGGTTTTCTTGCAAGGCTTGGTTGAAGGTGAAGATTTTGTCATTTTGACTTGTGTTTTTGCTAGTTGATGGTAAGAATGAAGAAGGTGTGAAGATGATCATGGTAAAACCTCGTAATTTATAGAAGTGAAAAATTATGGATAAATGTGTTTTATTTGATGTTAAACCATAGAAGGATGAGGTTCCTAATGATTTGGAAGTGGGTTAAATGCTAGTCATATCACCCAAGTCAAGCCATACAAGAGGGATGGAGTGAAGAGGCAAAGATTTGCAATAAATGTGTTCTAATGATTGTAAGATCCTAACAATCAGATTACCCACGGATTTCAAGGTACCAAAATTTTGGTTCCTTCCTTTATGCAAAAGGGCTCCTTGGGTGAATTTTTCAAATTTTTGAATTTTGGTGGGAAATGGATTTCTTATATGCCTAAGTATGTTATACTAGTTCTAATATGGGTAAAAACTAGTTAAGATTAACTTACAAGCAATGTATCGTAATTTGGAATGTCGAAATAACAAAATTCAGAAAATTACCTGAGGATCCACACCAAAATTTACACAGGCGGAACCCTTAAAAGGAGGGTCCGCCTCACCGCCTGCATGTATGCACGGCGCGTACCAATTCGCATAACAGAAGGAACCAAAAAATTGGTGCCGTCTGATCCGTGGACACCAAAAAAACAAACAGAATGCATTTTTAAGTGTCGGGGATATTTCCGAAACTTGAAATTTTGCTCAAAACATGTGACATTAATTACTTCTAGTTAGGAAAAGTAAATAACACATACATAAATATAGTGGAGCATAGATTTTGAGCGAAGCCAAGTGATTTTCACATTATAGTGAAAATGGGTAAAATTTGATAGCATACTTGTGATATCCCCCTACATAAGATTGTTAGCATACAACATTGTTTTTAGTTATATTATCATCCTACAAAATAAAAACAACCAAATTGTATCAAACATTAAAGATAATGTATTGTTCCAAATTGTAAATATTGTTCATCATCCTACCAAGGCACTTGAATATCCCCTTGGTTTGCTTGAACTCCGCTGATGCATTCTCGATCTCGGGAAGAGATGCATAATACTCACGAGGTGGAAGGCGAGAGTTTGGAAGACCATCCTCAGAGCTATTTGATGATTATGATGCTGGAGTTGGAGGTTTTGTTCTCTTGCCTTTTGTCTTAGCAACTCTCTCGTCACTTAAGGGCACAAAAATGTGAGGGATGAGCTCATAGTGAAGGTGCATCCCTTTTGGGCTTGGTGGAATTGGGGCATAGGCTCTATAGAGACGGGTGTGAAGCATCCCGTACGGAAGAGCAACCGATCCTTGAGTTGGAATATCAATCATTCTCCTAGCGATGTAGTAGGCTAAATTGAATGGTTGACGGTTGGACAAGTTGTAGAGCATGTGGCAAAGGCAAGCATTGATGTGATCCTTATTCCCTATGGTGCTAATGACATTGGCTAAGTAGTTCTTCCCATTTCTTAAATTCGGGCTTAAGTTCATTGAGCTCCATTCCATATGGATATCGGTTCAGTTCTTTTCCCTTTCGGGTGACTCGGGTTGTATCTCCCTTGGGATAAATAGGTGCTCACGGATGACATCCTTATTTGCTAAAGGTGTTTGGTAGGGAAGAGAGCGGTCATTGATTGCATCAAGGATGGTGAGTGACCACTTATCCGAGTAGACACATGTCCCTCGGTTAGGAATTCCTAGCACTTGAGCAAAGTTGGTTAAGGAGATGGTGTAGTTGTTTTGATTGATCTTAAACCTAAGACTAAACCATCATCTTCATCAATGAAAGCAGTGACACTAGCATAAAACTCTAACACAAACCTAGGACAAATAGGTTCATCGATGTCAAGGAGACAATCGAATTGAATAGCGGCTAGCTCTTCACGGAGATTGGTATGTTCGATAAAAGAGGAGTGAATGTTCTACCCTCATAGAAGTACCTTGTTTCTAGACTCTTAAAGATTTCGACTTGTTCCTTGGTGAGTCCTTTGGTTTTGTGATGTTTGGGAATGTAGCTAAGGGTATCCTTGTGATCATAGAATCTATGGCTACCATGGTTATTCCTAGGAGCAAGAATTAACATGTTAAAAATGAGAATAAACTTAACATTTTGGTTCTAGTGTGTGCCTATATGAAAACGATTTGGAGTTGCATGGTTATCTCACTCATTTTATGCACATAGATGGTTTTAGTGGGGTGTTTGGCAAATACCATGAGATAACCCAAATGCTCCTAATTCAATGTGGCTTCATTTGAATATACCCGAGAATGCATATTAGTTATGCAATACCTTTAGTATTCAAGAGCATGCAAGTGATGAAAATTTAACGCTTCTATTTGTATTAACAATGAAAAATTGTTTTCCTACAAGTGAGAAGCTTTTCAAAAATTTTGACATGGGGTGTTTGGTTATTTGAATAAGGCCTTATAGTCATTATCTATTGATTAGTGGAAGCATGATTTGTTTATGCAATATGATAATGTAGTACCTAATTTCAATGACTAGTTATGCAATTTGCCAATTGAATCCATGTTTTATATAAGAATATATACAAACCCCATGTAGTGATTTTGTGCACAAATAAGAATCCTAGACTCATAATTAAGAGATAAAATGTAGTTAGGATACTTACAATGATGTTATCTCAAGTGATTAGTGGGTGAGAAGGTGTCAACAATGAGTTGGGTTTAATGTTTACACGTTTTGGTAAAGTGGGTTTTGAGGAAGAAGATGTTTTGTAGGTAGCGCTTTGCTTCTCAGAGTCACCACGGACCGCACGGCACCAAAAAATGGTTTTGTCTTTGTTGTCGCTTTGTGCCGTGGGCTACAAGAGGCAGTATAAAACAAAATATTTTGTTTTGATTATTCTTATGTTTAGGCTATGTTTATCCTACATGTTTGGTTCCATTAACCCCAAACCAAGTCTAAGAAGATTAAATGGTTCTCTTTTGAGAGGCTTAGTTAGATGTCGGCAATGTTGTCTCGGAGGATACTTTCTCAATTGAGATGTTTCCTTTTGAACATTGTCGCGAAGAAAGTGATGACGGATTTCAATATGCTTTGTACGAGCATGTTGAACGGATTTTTGTCTGAGATCGATGGCCTTTGTTGTCGCAAAGTATAACAATATCGCTGAGATGAATTCCGTAATCTACGAGAGCTTGCTTCATCCAAAGAGCTTGTTGACATGCTTTTCCGCTGAGACGCACTCGCTTCAAAGAGTTGAGATGGCTAAAGCCA
The DNA here is from genome assembly GCA_910596185.1 of Chrysanthemum makinoi. NCBI lineage: Eukaryota > Viridiplantae > Streptophyta > Magnoliopsida > Asterales > Asteraceae > Chrysanthemum > Chrysanthemum makinoi. The sequence goes on from OU343222.1 coordinate 149,537,793, forward strand.
TTTGCTTCTTTGCAAACCATGAGGTGAGACAATGTCCAAAAAAGTGCAAATACCACTTGTACTTTTTCTATCGACATAGTCACCGCAATGATCCGAGTCGGCATACACTATGGTTTCTACACCCGTTCCTTTGGGATACCATAATCCTAAACACGTTGTTCCCTTAATGTATCTAAAAATCCTTTTAAGGCTTCTAAGTGTGATGCCTTTGGGTTTTCTTGAAATCGAGCACATAGACAAACACTAAACATAATGTCGGGTCTACTAGCCGTAAGATAGAGTAGGCTACCAATCATTCCTCTATATTTAGTGTTATCTACGGATTCACCTTCCTCATCCTTGGTGAGTTTAGTGTCCGAGGACATGGGTGTCTTAGTTGGTTTGGAATCTTCAAGACCAAATTTCTTAAGCATGTCTTTTATATATTTAGATTGGTTAAAGAATATGCCATCTTCTAGTTGTTTAATTTGAAGTCCTAGAAAGAAGTTTAATTCACCCATCATACTCATTTCAACGTATATTTGAACAATGATAATATGTGACTCCTTTTTCTTGGTAAAAAGAGTATTATCTACTAATCCCATAGTGTATTTGTTATCAACAAGAAAAGTCTTAAGTCGGTCGTACCAAGCTTTTGGTGCTTGCTTAAGACCGTATAATGCTTTCTTGAGTTTGAAGACATGATGTGGTTTCTCAAAGTCGGTAAAACTGGGAGGTTGAGCAACATATACTTCTTCGTTAATAAACCCATTAAGAAATGCACTTTTAACATCCATTTGAAATAATTTAAAGTCATAAGCACATGCATAAGCAAGTAATATTCTAATAGATTCGAGTCTAGCTACCGGTGCATAAGTTTCATCATAATCAATCCCTTCTTGTTGATTATAACCTTGTGCAACAAGCCTAGCTTTGTTTCTAGATACTACACCATTTTCATCCATTTTATTTTGAAAAACCCATTTTGTTCCAATTATAGTTTGATCTTTAGGTTTTGGAACTAATTTCCAAACATCATTTCTAACGAATTGGTTTAACTCTTCTTGCATGGCAATTACCCATGATTCATCTTTTATTGCTTCATTTATGTTTTTCGGTTCAATGGTGGATACAAAACAAAAATAATTACTTTGATTTTGGGCTTGTGACCTTAAGGTTCTTTGATTAAGTTGTCCTATGACCTTTTCTAAAGGATGACTTTTAGATTCTTTGATGTTTATAATCTCTTTATTTAATGGTTCATCTTCCTTGTCATTTTTAATTATTTCTTGACTTTCTATCATTTGACTTTCAACTAAGTCATCATCTACCAAAGGTGATGTCTTAGAGGGAGGTGGACTTTCGTCAAATGTTATGTTCAACGATTCATCGACTATCATTGTTTCTTTGTTTAAGACAATGTAAGCTTTACTAGTTTGAGATAACAAGAAATACACCTTTATAATACTTTGGGTCAAACTTGGTGAGATAATCTTTAGTATTAAGAATGAAGCATTTACATCCAAAAGACTCTAAAATATCCTAAAGTTGGCTTTTACCTTTATAAAGCTCATATGGTGTTTTGTTTAAGAAAGGACGTATTAAGACTCTATTCAAAATATATGTAGAAGTGTCAACTGCGTTACACCAAAACTTTTGAGGAATGTTTTGTTCATTAAGCATTGTTCTACTCATTTCTTGAATTGTTCTATTTTACGTTCTACTACTCCATTTGATTGAGGTGTTCGTGGAGCCGAAAAGTTATGTGTTATACCATTTGTATCACAAAAGTTTCCAAATTGAGTTTCGTTGTCAAATTCACGACCATGATCCGCTCGGATCGACACAATTTTAACACCTAGTTGATTTTGAATTTTCTTGCTAAGAATTTCAAATTTATCAAAAGCTTCATTTTGGTTTTCAAAAACAACGACCAAGTAAACCTTGAGTAATCATCTACTATGACCAAAGTGTATAAGTTGCCTCCGTAGCTTCTTATAGCGGATGGACCAAACAAGTCCATATGCAATAATTCTAGACACTTATATGTGGACACCATATTTTTAGATTTATGACTACTATGGGTTTGTTTACCAATTTTGCAAGCGCGCAAAAGTGTTGGTCGTATTTTAGTTTTGGTAAATTCCTAACTAGCTCTTTTGAAGATAGGTTTTGTATAAGTCTCATATTAGCGTGACCTAAGCCGCCTATGCCAAAGAGATGAGCTATCATCTAACGTTGTTAGACAAAGTTTGTCATTAGATGTTTTATCTATTTTCATGACGTATATGTTATTTTTCCTAACTCCTTTAGCTATGGTGATACCATCTTTTAGTATTTTACTACCATTTTCATCAAATAGTACTTTATACTTTTTATCACATAATTGGCTAATACTAAGTAGATTAAATCCTAACCTATCTACATGAGCAACATTTTCAATAGTTAGGGAGTTATGACAATGATTTTGCTTTTGAGATTGCTACCAAAAGTGACATTACCTCCGTCATACTCTTGGTATGATGAGAAGAGACTTTTGTTGCCCGTCATGTGCTGTGAGCATCCACTATCTTTTATCCACTCATCAGGTTCCAATCCAACTTTCAAGCATACCTAAGAAGCAAATAACTCAAGCATTTGGTCCCCAATATCTCATGGGTCCGTTGGGGTTAAACATACCATTTATTTGATTCATGTATGGAAATGATGGGTAAGAGTTCCATGACATGTAATCTGGAGTTTGATATGGTCTAGAAAAGTTTTGATTCCAACCGTTGTGTTGGTAGTTGGGTTATACGTTGTTGTTGCTCTTAGGAAAGAGGCGTTTGGCAAAAGGTGTTTTATGTCGTTGTTGAGTAGTTTTTGATCTAAATTCATTTTTAGCAAGTCCTACTCCTGATGTAACAGCTGGTTTTAGTTTAACACTATCCTTGGTTTTCTTTGTTACTTTGACAAATTCATTATGGTCCGTATCACAAACATTCTCGTCCCCAAAGTACCCATGGCACCATTTCGTTCAACGGACGGAACCCTTATTTTGGGTCCGTCTAGTCCGTGTTGTACTGCAGCAGTTTTGACAGATTGTTCATCCTTTTCGGCCGTTTTGTTTTGACTCTTTGGAATTAATACCTCATTAAATCCTAACCCATTCATGTCTCCTGGTGTTTTATGAATTTTAACTATTTCATCGGCAAGAGCGATGTTTTTTGTTAAACCTTTGAAATTTAGAATTATGTTCGATTAGAACATCTTGTGTGAGCTTTAGTTTTCTATTTCAAGATTAAGCTCTTGACATGATTTACAACCATCGCCATTTGCTTTTCCCTTTTCTAGTCGCTTTGCTTTTTCTTTTAACTCATAGAATTCATTTTCCAAAATTCCTTTTAGTTTTTAAAAATTTATTTTTAGTTATGATTTCTAGACTTAGCTCACACAATTGATTGTATTGTTTTTGCAAAGTGTCATCATCAATAGAAGAATAAGAAGAGTCGAAATGTACCTCGTTTGACTCATGTGCCATTAGAGCGATCTCTTCCTTGCTTGACTCTTCATCATCTTCACTATCACTCCAAGCACCACTTACAAAAGCTCGTTGAGTTTTGCTTTTAGGTGGCTTGGGACATTCTCCTATGAGATGACTTGAATCACCACATCTAAAACACTTTCTTTCACCTTTACCCTTTTTGTCATCCCGATCTTTCGGAATGGCTTCTTTTCTTCTCGAGGTTGTCTTACAAACTTTCCTCTTCTTCTAAAGAACTTTTAAAGTCTCTAACGGCCATGGCATACTCCTCATCTTCACTACCAGAGCAAGATTCGTCATCATCACTTGATTCCGCCTTTGCTTTTAGAGCAACGGATTTGATCTTCTCTTTTCTTCCTTTGATGATCTCCGAATCTTTCTCCATCACCATTTCGTGTACTTTGAGGTTACCGATTAGCTCGCCTAGTGACTTTTAGAGATCTTTTGATTCTTCAATAGCGTCACTTTAGCTCTCCATTTCGGTGGAGTGCTCTAAGAAATTTCCCGACAAAGTTCTTACTACGAAAAGATTCATCAAGTGCTTTAAGTGATGTAATAATAGTATTAAAGCAGCAAAGCCACAATCAATGGTTTCATCTTCAGGATAACAAATTGTTCATATTGTTGAACAAGAAGATCAATTTTGTTATCCTTGACTTGTGAATTACCTTGATGTGTAACAATCAAAGATTCCTAAATATCTTTATGTTTCACACATAAAAATTCTTTCATATTATTTTCTAGGAAAAGCATTATAAAGCATCATTTTAGCTTCATTATTTTTAGCAATTAATTTCTTTTGTTCATCAACGAAATATCCTTTGTTGTAGAGCTAAAATCCTCTTTAACAATAACAAACCAAAGATCTATATCTTTTGATTTTACATATGTTTCAAAACGGTTTTTCCAATAGATAAATCCATTGGTTTCAAAGAGTGGTGGTCTTTGCATTGATTGCCCTTCTTTAAAGTTTTCGTAATCCATGGATCGTTTCAAGTTTATAAAATACAATATATTTTAGAAATTCTTGAGCAACGAGGCTCAAGTACCAATTGTAGAAAACTAGAAGGGGGGTTGAATAGTTTACCAATTAAAAATTTGTTTTGAAACTTATTGAAAGATCAATTGATATTGATCTTAGATATGTTAATGAAATATGTAAGCAATATGTAAAGAGTAAATAAGGAAAGAAATGATCAAACCACAACAAGTTGTTTATAGTGGTTCGTCTACAAGGACTCTTTTTCCTTGCCCTACTCCACTCCTCTAGTCTCACACTCGAGAGTTTAACTTCACTAGTCAACAAGCTCCTTTCACGGGTGGAGAAACCTTTACACTTCGCTTACACTATTTCCTACACTAAGCTAAATGTCGAGTTCTTTCCAAGGGTACAACCACTCCCACACACAATGTATTTTGAGGACTAAAATACTAACCACTCACACTCACAAGATTATGATAGTTTAATACAACAATGAAGTATGAATCAACACAAGATCATACAACACTAAACAAACAAGACTTCCAACTTCTCGCTTGAAGCTTGAATGTGACTTGATCTTCTTTGCTACAAAAGAGATCACTAATATGATATGAAACTGAGTTAGAAAGGTTAGAGAGAAGATATGTATGAGAGTATGATATAAAGGGATGAAAAACTACTTGGTTTGGCTTTGCTATTTATAGCCAAAACCATCGCAGCTCACCACGACCGCTGACCCCTTAAAAGGGTTCCTACCATATACCTTTTGGTGTCGCCGAGGTCTGACAGCAAGATATCAAGATCTTGCCAAAGTCAACCATGTCTATGCAAGATTGTGTAAGATATGAAGAGTCCAAATCTACACAAAATATCTATTGAAATCTTCCAATGATGCATCACATGATGTCATGTGTTATTTTTCTATTTTTAGAAATATGCAAATACATAAGTAATGTTTAGTTTTTAAGAAACTAAAACATTAAAAACTACTATCATACATTATGGTTAGAGTCATATTAAGATATGATTAATCACAATGTAAATGCTTGAGTGATGAAGATATTGTTTGAAAAGCTTGTTTTAATATCTATTAAACTTGACAAGCTTTAAGCTTTATAAAAATTAAATTTACTTTGGTCGTTAACAAAACTTAGGTAAAGATCAAAAATATAAATAACGCTTAATGACGTATATTTGTATTAACAAAATAG
>OU343222.1:149543587-149661621 GCA_910596185.1 Chrysanthemum makinoi
GCCCTTTGGAAGAACTCACCGGGGTATCGGTGGACGCTTTCCATCGATTTTGAAGAAAGATTTGAGCAACATCAAAACAACATTGAAAGTATGTGTAGAACTCTCTTAAGTCTTATTCAAGCTCGACAATGTAGCAATGAAGAAACCGTCCAAGTTACTAAGTCAATCACACTATTCCAGTAGCTACCCCAAGAATCCACCGAGGATTACGCCGAGACGCATTTTCAACGCCGTGCTTTCTAACAACGCTGAAAAATTTGAAGCCTTGTTGAAAATTTTGAAACATACGACTGATGAACCCTCAATTCCTACTCCTCTTCTGAGGGAGATGGAACATGTTTCAACCCAGGTGATTCGCTTGTACTCTTAACTCAAATTCCAAGAAGTCTAGAATCGAACCTAGTCTTTCCCGACTTCCGCAAGAGTTGGTCGAAGTTACAACAATATTTAAACTACATTATGAGCTTAAAACGATATCTCAAAAAGAACCGAGACACAACGGAAGTGGTGGAAATTGCTAGCTCTAAGAGCAAACCACTTGTCCCACCTCCTAAACTTCAAAATATAATCCCATTCCCGCTTCTCGAGCCTTTTCATTTCCGACCTTTCCCTTCACTCACACCCCGGTGAGAAGTGACGCTTTTTGGAAGCGGGTCGATGATTCTATTTCTTCAAAATCGCTGAACTCGTTAACTCTTTCATAATGGGGATGAGCATCTTAGTACTATTCCAAAATGGAATCGCCTAATGTCAGATCCTTATCCCAATCCCAAAGAGAGTCCGAGATTAATGATATTTATGATGAGCCTTCTCTTGATAATTCGAGCGATCATGTTGAGATGTTCTCCGATTCCGCCGATGATGATTCTGCTATGGAGACATCGATTTTATCGACGATTTACCGTCCGAGCCCGCTATTAAGAAGAAAACGATTTTGAGCCGTAAAATGAAGAGATTGAGCCCGATGATATAGAGATCGAGGATGAAGCATTACGTGAAACATTGTTGAATGTTAATCTTCTCATTTCTAAGATTGAAGCCCTAAATGATAATTCAGTTCGCATCCCATCTCCGCTAAAGATAGTGATTCCTCCCCGAAGCTTGAGATTTTCCGATTGATGAAGAGATTAGTGGCAAATTCCCACTATGGCGTATGTTTATCCTCCCGACTTCGAGCTTATTCTACTTCAAGGTTGATACGGAGCAAGGTTTTGAACGATATTTCCGAGCATCCGGCCAAAGTGACCATCATCGAGGATGCGATTGATGACCCAATACCCACCGTATTGAGGATATTGTGAATGATCCCGCTGGGGATACATGGTTTTCTTGATGGTTCTCGATTCTCTTCTAATGAGTCCACCATCCTTTATTCCGCTGAGCCTATATGTGAAGACAAAAATCTTTAAACCCTGGATATGCATTAATGAGCCTTTTGTTAAAATCATTTCTGGAGATAAGGATCCCCGGATGATGGATGCCTTCATTTGTGAGCCTAAACCTCTTATCCTTTACCATGAGCTCCCATTTTCTTTAGAGTATTTCATGTTGATCCGCCATCCCGACGCCCACCAAGAAAACCACCAATGATGGATCCTTCTTACATCATATGCCTTATCCACCCATTTTCTTTCTCCACCCAACCCACCCGCCTCATTCTTTCTGAATGAGGACACCGCTGACCCTGCATTCTACCATTTTCTTCCCCAAGGACAAATGAACTGGGACGAAATCTAGTTTAATTCTAAGTGACCAAAAACAAGAGCGCCGGAGGCACCCCATGCTTATCCTTCTATCTTCTTTCTATTTCTAATAATAAGTGACGCTAAGGGTTACCTCTTCATTTCTCGTGTTTGGTTGTTTGTGATGTTGTGTTTAGGATTTTCCCGATATGAAGACTCTTGCTCCGAAATTTGTCTTTTCTTCTCGAAGTTTCATGATCATTACGATGGAAACCGACATCCTAAATCTTATCGACTAACGCTTATCTTTGAGCATACTTAATAAACGAATTTTAGATTTTCGTTGATACCCTTATTTTTAAACATTGAGGACAATGTTTCGTTCTAGTCTGGGGTAGGGTAATCTTTGATTTGATTTGACCAAGACTCGCTTATTTTCTGTCAGATATTCTCAAGAACCCGCTTTTTCCTTAGAAAATATAAAAATTGTAAAAATGAGCAAAATTTTAAAATTTTTGTAAGCTTTTGCTAGTTTTATGATCGAAAAGTTCTTGCTAGTCTCTTAGAAGTTTCTTTAAATATGCGCTTTGAAATAGCCTTTGTTAATTGCTTGACAAGAGGCTATAAAACGCGATTCTAGCTCACAAGGCCAAGAATTTGCAAGTCTCCCTAAGTGATTTTAAATATGCGAAGCTTAACAAGAATGTGCCAGCTTCTAATTAACTTTTAAAAATGCGATACTGAGATTATTTAACCAAGTATTTGCTAAGTTAATGTATGTTTTGACACCTTGTTGACTTTCCACATGAGAGAGTAGAATGGAATTGACTTGACCTGCGGTTGAGCCCTAGCTTGTTCCCTTAACCATAGATAATCTAAAAATTATCGGCTAGCATCCGCATGATCTCATTATTCGATTTTAAATTTATGAGATCGAGGAATGATAGAGTTACTTATGAGTTTAGATGCTAAGCGTGGAGTAGTTGGTTCTCTTTAGAGCCCATCGAAGGTGCTTATGGCTTTTTGTTCCCACAAAATTGTTTCACCCCATATCTGCAAATAATAATTAGATGTTGAGTTTTTGACTTATAGTTAGTTTTTTATCTCTTTAGAGAATCCTTGCCCATGAGAGTTGGGTACACACGGTACGCTGTTATGTGTAATAGACAACCGATTCCCCGATAGTTTGTCGCTATTGTTTCTATTGTTATAAAAGCCGTAGGATTCGGAGTTGGCACAAAAATTAACATGAAATAAAGCCCAAATGTATTAAAGTTGAAAAATCCAAAGCCATAAAAGTTGTCATAGACTTCCAAAAAGGCAGAGGAAAATCCAAAGTCATAATAAGACTTCTGATAAAACGGTAATCCCGTTGATTTAGTGGTTGAAAAGCAAGGGCCCAATTGCAAAAATGCAAATGTGTCAAATAAGTGTTAAGCCAAACTTTGAATCCGGAGATATCTTCCTAAATCATGTTAAATTAGGACCTTGATGTGGACCTCGCTCTTGTGTGTGCAACGGTTTTCTGAGGGAAGATGGATAACTAATTAGATGACTCTAGCTTCATATCTTTATCTGAATAAAAGTTATCGAAACGAGAACATATGAAGAAATTCATTTCTCACAAAAAAATAAAAAATCTAGAGGAAAATAGGAAAATGGGAGCAAAAGGTATTTACACAAGTAACTTCCATGGTAGTGTGTTAGCATCTAGAGTCATATTTAACAATGATTTCGATTTTACGCTTAGTTTGGGAACTTGTGAAAATCAGACTATGTATTCAATCCAGAGGTCACTTCACTGTGTTGTGTTTTCTACCCGTGATCCTAACGTGTTGATTGGAAAATGCTTGGAGTTATTGATCGACATGAAAGTTCAACAAACCGCCACATAATGATAAGTGCTTAATCGTAATATTCATGTGAATTAAAAGGTAAACCGGCGCTTTTAGAATTAAGGGTTCTTAATCTCTTTTAAGGAATCTTGCTACTTCTTCATAGGTTTAGTAGAAAGAGATTGAAATCCTTGGTTTTAGAAGCAGTGAGATTGGCATTGGCGCTGGGACAACGCATAATGGTCTCGTCTGGGGTATTTTGATATGTGCTTAAACACATATCTTTTGTTTATCAAAACTGACCCTAAATAACCAAGAAAGAGTCCGCTATTGTAACATTTGCGATTTCGAGTTTTGACGCTTGCAGTTACGAGATATGACAAAACGCACAAAAGAAAGCCAAAACCAAAGAAAATCGAAACGAAAGAAGAATGCAAAAGCCGAGGCTGTGAAAGGAATTTACTTAGTTTGGACAATCAATTTAAAAATGGCGCTTTAGTCCCCTCAAGATTCAGAATTGTCATGTTTGGTCCTTGGAATTTTCAAAGTTGGCAAATTTGGTCCTTGGTTTATTTGAGATTGACAAGAAAGACCCTTGGAAGACATTTTCAGAATATACATGATTGGTCCCTGAATTTTCAGATTGTGCACTTTTGGTCCTTTAAATACACTTTAAATACACTTTGGATCCATCCTATATACAAAATTAGTTTTGAAAAGTCTTTTGAGTTATTTTAGATTTTAAAAAAATAGTTTCATAATTTTCACCTTTATTTTTATAATTTTTAGTATTTTTAATTAGTTTTAAAAAGTTTAAAATTAGTTTTAAATTCAAATAAATTCCTTAAAAAATCATAAAAATTAGTTTTAATTCTTAAATAGTTTTCAAATTGCATTTTTAGTTTAAAAGTATTTTTAGATCATTTTTAGGATTTATTTTGGTATTAGTTGCATTTTATTTACGTTTCATTTATTACATTTTAGTTTTATTCGCAGATTAGATTTCGTGCTGTAATTTCCCCTTTACGCCTTCGCCCCGTAGTTTAGAAAACTTCAAACTATTCCCTTTTCCCATTCAAACTCATAATCGCGACGCGAGTTGGAAATTCCATTCAACCCTCGCTCGAACGATTCGCGGCTCAAACCTAACACGTTTGAGTTACCCGTATACTACACACTTCTCTATTATTGGTTTCCCGACGAATCAACGTCAAAACCGTTTTTCTGAATGGGCAACTGAAAGAAATGGTTTATGTCAGCCAACTAGAAGGGTTCGTTGATCCCGATTCCCAACCATGTCTACAACCTGAACAAAGCTCAGATGGACTCAAACAAGCTCCTAGCGCGGTAATGCTAAGTTATCATCTTTCCTCATTGCAAATAATTTCACCAAAGGTTCGGTTGACCCAACTCTTTTCATACAATATCACGGGGCACACATCTTAATTGTTCAAATTTACGTGGATGACATCATTTTTGGGTCAACACATAAAAAGTACACAATCGCTTTTGTAAAACTAATGACAAAACATTTTGAAATGTCAATGATGGGTGAACTCGCATTCTTTCTCGGAATGCAAGTTCATCAATCACACCGTGGTATTTTCTTAAGTCAGTCCAAATATGCCCTTGAACTTTTAAATGAATTTGGAATGCAAACCTCGCGGACACCTATGCCACACCAATGGCTCATACCAAGAAGCTAGACGCTAATTTACATGGGAAATTGGTGGACCCTACAAAATACCGAAGTATTATTGGGTCTCTCATGTATCTAATAAATTTAGCAGCCTCGATATTGTTTTTGCCAGATATTCTGCCTCCCGCTATCGCCGAGACCAATCAAAACCCACCTCTCGAGGCTAAAAGAATCCTCCGATACATCAAGGGAACCATTAACTGGGGATCCGTATCCAAGGATTCGGTTTTGAACTAATAGCTTTTCAGACACCACCACGCAGATGCTTACCTCTTAAAAGTACTTCGTGCTACATAATTTCTGGTGATAAACCGTGTCATGGCAATCAAGAAGGTGATTGTACATCACCGCCCTCAATGTAGTAATATGTAGCCATGTCTACTGTTGTGCTCAAGTCATTTGGATGAGAACACAACTCAAAGACTATGGTTATGTATTTGAAAAAATCCCGATGTATCATGACAATCGGAGTGCTATTGCATCTCGCAACCCTGCTCAACATTTGAAATCAAAGCACACGATCTTCGATATCATTTCATCAAGGACCACGTGAAATGGTGTCATTGAATTATACTTTATGGGTACGTATCACCAATTGGCAAATCTCCTCACCAAAGCCTTAGTCCCTCGCTAGGTTTAATGAGTTGGTCCACCGGATTGGTATGAGGTGTTTAACTCAAGAGAACTGATGAACTCTTAAAACATTCTTAAAATCACCAAACACCAAAACCTCTTTTGTAAATATTTTTCAAAAACAAAATACAAAATATAAAATCGATAAAACATCAAAAATATTCTTCTATCTATATTTTTTCAACATGGAAAGTACAAATCTTTCACAACACTCAAATCTTTCAAAATTCAAGATTTTTCAATCAAATTTGAGGGGAGAAAGCAAATATTTTTCGCTTCATAAAACCTGTACTTGCATGTTACCTTATCCCTGTTGTTTCTTTAATTATGGTGTTCACATTTCTGGTTTACTAACACTCCTCGGCCTAAAATTCATAAAATTTCATTATTTCTTAAGTCGAGGGGGAATGTCGTCAAGTTTCTTTTCAAAAAAATATCATTCGTTTGGTAAACAAAACAGAAGTTATGGACAATGGATGAAAATGGAAAAGGTGCAGGGACTAAACGTGTCAAAATATCAAAGTATTTTTTACTAAAACACCTCACCTAACTTTCAAAATACATTAACTACACTCATTTATTATCCACCAACCCTTAATCCTACGCATAAAAATCGACCATCAAATCCGTCTATTTGATCATCAATCTGTAAGTGGAAAATCATTCCTTGTAACTTTCTAAGCAATGGTTTTAAATCGTTTTGAAATCTAACGGCTAGATTTTCATCTAGGATTGATTTGTGTTCTACGATAAGCGTATGAACACACAATCAAGTTTGTGGTTTATGGTTAAAATGATTGTGTCAAAACGCTTTCTAACATCATTGAAACCATTTTTTATCATTAAACATCACCCATATACCTAATTGATTGATTTTGAAAACTAGGGTTTATGCGTACATTTGGGGTGTTTTCAAATATGGATGTTTTTGGTTAAAAAGATAGTCATGTGATGTTGTTTACAAGATGAATTGACCATATCCATGCTCAGAATCAACCCAGAAACACTAACTGCTAGTTAAGTATGAATTAGGGTTTATGTTCTTGATATTTGGGTATTTTTGATTCATTTAGAATTTGATGTTAAAACTTGGACAGAAATTCTCACTAGGCTTCTTAGAACTTCCAGAACAAGTTTGGTGCAATTCCTATGGTTAGATAACTTACACGTAGAAATTAGACTTAAGGGTTTAAGTTTACGCGTAACCTGTTCTACGCATAACTGCTTAATAAAGTATTCATGATTTGATTTGAAAATGAATGAATGTGTTAAGATTGGTGATATGATGAACTTATTTCAGGTTTTCTACGCGCGGAAAATTCGTAATCAAGGTTACTTGCCATCTACGCGATAAGGATCATCTTACGCTGCAGCATGTTACGCGAAGAGTAATCTTACGCTGTAACGCTTACGCCGCAGTTCTACATTGGGGACTATGATCCCGTGAAGGATATGCGAAACAAGTAACCTCACGCGATAAGGCTGACTCTTATGAGTAAGCCTTACGTGTGTTCCATACGCTATGCTGAAGCTTCACGATAAGGCCCTCTTTCTACGCTAATATTTCTACGCGCGAAGTCAAGAACCTACGCATAAGCTTACGCCACGCGTATACCACTCCCCGCTATGCATAAGCTTGCCATTTCTATTTCTAAGCCTAGTTTTAACCTTAATTATGAATTGTTACGCATGCAAACTTGTAAATAAATAAATCACAACGCCATGAAACCAATAATGTCACTAATAAGCTTAAATGTTTAATAAGTTGTGAACAATAAGTGAAAACTTGGACTTTAAAACTTAAAGTTAATCAATTCACTAAACTTATCAATGACGCCTTTGGATTATTGGACTAACAAGTGACATTGGACTCGTAACAATCATCGACATATCACATTCAATAATAAGACAATAAAACCATCCGCTGACTAACGTAATGTCTTTGATATGTTGGTTCTTTTGGCTAAATATCTTTCGATCACGACATGGACGCCAAATGCAAAACGGAAGCACCAAACGCTTCACCGCTGAAGATATCTTCCTAATGGCTATCCAATGAAGATTGGAAAGAACAACCTTCGTGTTGATTTTGATACTCTCACCGCCGAGTCTTCTTTTTAATTGTGTGGACATTCTCAAGAATCATCCTTATCGTAACATGCTCACTAATTCTCGCTACAGCGCGAGATCTACATTCACCGCCTCGCATACAATGCAAAAGGTCAAAGGTCAAAATGCCGACGTGACACTCAACCACAAACAAGTCACCATCACACCGGCAGATTTAGGGTCGTTTCTCCTCATTCCCGCCATCGAGCCAACCAATACACCGCCACACCAACTGAAGAGGCCGTTCCGCAATTCATGATCGACATTGTTATGACGAAGCTTCGTGAGTAATCACAAAGCATTCATACGCTGATCTTAAGAATATTCCTCGCATGGAGAACCCTCTACATTATCATCACCAAATCCATTTATGGACGTGATAGCGTTATGAGCATCCCAAGCTCGTTGAACTACTGATCTTTTGGGCTTTGGTCAACATGAAACACGCTTGAAGTCAGCCCTGATATGGGACGCACATGATGTCATTCCTCTAAAAGCTTGGCTCCAAAATCCCATACATCAGATATACAAAACTGTTGATCCAAAGAGCTCTAGGGTATAATCTTGATATCCCCTTGAGAACCAATGACCCCAACAATCACTCCATGTTGTATGAACCTACACTCACAAATGATTTAAGGAATCTACAACAAAGAAACATGGTGCAATGTTGCAGATCACCTTCTAACCGATGTACCAAACAACTCTATTCATACAAAAGGAATCAGAAGGTTGATGAAGGCAAAGTCGGTTTTCTTGATGAAAAGTCCTCTCCGTACACCTACTAGGAAAACAAAGAGAGAGGCCTCAGAAGTGTTACAAGAACTGAGAGTCAAAGAAAGTTCCCTAAGAGGAAACCTGCACTAAAAGGAAAATTCTCTAAGGAAGCTTCCTATTCCTATTCCCAAACCGAACCGCAACTAAAGCTACCGGATGAAAGCTCGAGGAAACTGAATCGACGTAAGAGGTCACCTACTCGAAACGGAATCGATGACACTCCAAAGAGAGTTAAACCTCCCACCCAATAGCTTAAAAGGAAAAGGAAAAACTCCTGTGTTTTAGCATGATAAGGAAAGTTCTGAAGAAGAACCAGTTGATGAGGAAAGAGAATATCAAAAGAAGTTGAAGAACCTTAGACTCAATCATCTTGCCGATGAATTTGTAAAGGATCAAACTCGCCCTCGAGGGTCAAGTGGTGGTGCACCAACTACACCGCCTCCCGACGTTAATCAACCCGATAAGGGAACTGGTACCACCACCCACGATCCACAACAATAACGATTGGAAGATACCATCACCTATGAATTGAGGAACCCAAAGGAGAAGTCCAAAAAGAAAAAGTATGAAGAAGCCAAGATTGAGGCGTAACAATTGGCCAAGTCCGAAAAGATGACGACGTTGAATATGATGATTTTCAATTTGATAGTCCAGACGCCAAAAGAAGAAACTTCAACCAAAGAAAGGACCGAGTCTCCTCTTATCTCATCATCATCAGATTCATCCTCTCATTCATCTCTACCACCATCCAAAGGAACAACGTGATCCACATCTAAATCAGTGAAGAAACCAACAAACCCTTGGATATCCCGAGCTAAGACAAAGATTGTCAAAGCTATCGCAGCAAGCAAGAGAAAGACGTGATCAACAAAAAAGTCGATCAACTTGTCGACGTAATCAACTTTCTTCAATACGGATAAACGAGATGTTGAAAAGAAAGGGAACAAATCCGAGTTTATCAAAGGAGATTTCCAAAAGGAATGGAGAACAAAGAAGAGAATATACTCACAAGTTTCTTCTACACCGTCCCTAGTTTGACAAGAGAAGTATTTTCCGCATAACTTACTCCAAATATTGTCGCATTGGTTAAACATATAATGGCCAAAGAATCGATCTCCAAACCGAAGTTAATGAATTGGTGATGCAAATGTCAAAATGATTCTAACTTTACTTCTGATGAAGCTAAATTTTTGAAGGTCTACTAGATTATCAACTTATATCATCATGCAAGGAATCAGCAGATCAACCTAAATGACCAAGAGGCGACGATGATATGGACAAGGATTCTGCACCTAAACGTCCAAAGAAGTCTGGTGAATCCTCCTCCATGCCACCTCCACCCTAAAGGACTCCATCTCAACAACGATCTCCTCCACGCCTTTCTCCGACAAACCTCGACTCGAAGTTACCACCTCAACAGAGAAAACCAAAGGATCACTTCGAGTACATAATCGGTGGTAACGAAGAGATACCGAGCCCCAACAACAACCCACATCTACCACCAACAAAGAAACCAAAGATCCTCATCTAGGCCAAAGAAGAAGAAGAAGTCACCTAGGCCGATGTCGCCTCATGGCTAGACGAAGATGACACAGAGTTTGAATGGTTCTCTACACTTGTTGATGCTACTCCCGCCTTACCGATGATCAAGATATGGTAGAAGGTCGAACATTGGAGCATGCTAAGTTACTTCAAGAGAAGTTTGAAGAAGATGACTAAATCGAGTTGAGACGAATCAAGAATGAAGCCTTCAACTACTCAAAGATAGCCTGAAAGTGCTATTGAAGTTGAATATCACCTTGAAAACATAGCACGAGCCATGTCTCACAACATTGATGGCTCAAAACTAAGCAAACATTGACTTCACCGTAGAGACAACGCCAGATACTACATCGACCGTCTAGACCTCTACCAATGATTGGCCAACCAGATCAACCTAATATTCCATTCCGCTACTTCTTCAACAATGATTTGGAATTTCTTCTACACTGGTAGTTATGGTTCAAAGAAATATGCTACATCATGACACTGCTCCCCGCAGCCATATACTCCAACCCGATAGCCATCGAAAAAAGGCTACTCACATGTTTTCTAACCGTAGGATCAAGATGACATTGATGCAATGTATGGGATTCACCATTGGCCGGAACGCCAACGAATCTACTACAAGAGCCGCTGTGTTCGAAAGTCTCAACATGAAGTGCACAATGATAAAGGGATCGTTGCTGTTAAGCATGTAGCTCTTTCGTCTAAATGGGATTACACCTTCCTCAAGAATATTGTGGTCAAAAGACAAGACGAAAGGGACTATGAATTCTGTGAAGCGGACTTCTAACTTGTCTCAACGACATTGATGATCTCAGATTTGCCAAGGTACAAGGAAGAATGAGACAATTGACGAAATTCATCAAGTCCTTGATCATCTTCATCAAGCATAGTGATCCGGAACGTGTAGAAGATTTACAACTTGCCGTTGAATCGTATCGCACTCGTGTCAAACTCACAGCACCTCGCCTAGACTTCGACATCAACTAGCTTCCACAATACACTCGCCGAAACCATTCGAGTAGTTTACCGTAGTGAACTACAACGAATCGCTTGATACGCGTGACATCTTCACAAGTTTGGGGATCACACATTGAAGAAGGTCAGGGATGGCTTGGCTTAGAGGTTGAAGGCGATACATGAAGGCATTGGGTCTCACAAGCGATGGAATTCTCGTGAAAGACGGGATGTTAGAGGATCATCACTCGGATCGATGAAAGGTTGTACGAAGGGACCAGTCAGAACTCTAGAGAGTTCGTAGTGGTCGTCCCAGATTACTCTCACAGCTATCAACGCCTGTCGCATTCCCCGAAAGATTGATGGACTACCTGGTACCCCTTAAACTGTTTCATTTTTTCTATTTGGATGTGTGATTTTATAATGACAATGGTTTGTGCACACATAACAGTGTACAACCCGTACTTGTAATGAAAGGACCCTGTGGTACGCTTCAGTGCCACAATCCTTATAAAAGGAGCTAAAGCTTCTTACTTTTGAGTAAAACCTATCAAACCTTTCAATTTTAAAAGGTTTTTCTCAAAAGAACAAGTACTTCCCCTTATGTTTTTTCAAAACCTCAACCGCTAATATCACTTGTC
Organism: Chrysanthemum makinoi; assembly: GCA_910596185.1. Classification (NCBI taxonomy): domain Eukaryota; kingdom Viridiplantae; phylum Streptophyta; class Magnoliopsida; order Asterales; family Asteraceae; genus Chrysanthemum; species Chrysanthemum makinoi. The sequence goes on from OU343222.1 coordinate 149,555,466, forward strand.
GGGGGAGTATTTGATCAAAACTTTGTTCACAAATTGTTCTTCGTGGTAATCTTCCCACAAAACTCAAAATGGTCATATTTATTCTCAACATTTCTTCAAAAATAACATATTTATATGCCATTTTTGAGGGGGGAAAAATTATGTGATAAGAAATATGTTGTGTTTTGCTATTGAATCCTCGTGTGAAAAGACTTCAACTCATGAATTGACGAGATCCTAACATCATACATTGAAAAGATTTGTCTTCCAAGACTTATCCAAGTAAATTGTACCCGTTCGAGAAGCTCTTGATAGACATGAACTTTGACGGGTTTGACAACCTTTCGGGGTTGTCCACATCTTCAAGGTAGCTATTAGAGCTAGTGGTCACCTAAAAGCTGACAATGTATCTCTTTAACTATGCAACATAATCGTGTCTCGCAAGGAATTGTCTATCTTGAGTTGATCAATTCAAAAGTGCGAGCTCTTTCCTCACTGTGCATTTTTCTGTCAAAACTATTAAGCACATGTGGAGGGGGAGTATTTCTAAAAATCCAAAACTCTTGAAGTGTTCAAACATGCTTTTCATTTACAAACACTTTGAGAGATTTTCATGAAAATGGTTTTATGGCAATGGAGTTATAAGGTGATTAAGGTTAGGAATAACCGTCATATGATCCGCCAGAGTCGGAGGGATCTACCCAAGGACATCACCAGTTAGTATTAGAAGTCCTTAGGTATGATTATAAAATGAGAAAATGAGAATCGAGAAAGAAGGAGAAGAATTAAAAAGAAAAGCAAAAGAAAAGGGTGAAAAGAAATAGCCCTCCATTATTCAACAATTAGGCGCATAACCGTTCAATTCATATGCTACCGTTGTCACTAAATGACACCGGTATGAAGATTAAAAGTCGTCATGGACCCAGTGACGCATGCACTAAACCTTCTTAGCCACTCAATTTTCTCCCAAAAGAAGCTTGTTTCATTCTCACAGGGAACCCTACGTAAACCATCGGCCTTCTTTAGAGATCGCCGGTATGAAGAAGGAGACCCTCTCCCTAGTCTCGCCAGAAAACCAAAGCGTACTATTGAGTCTAGAGCCACGAGATTCATCAAAAGATCTCTTAGGTACACTTAACATTTTTTCATTGTCGCTCAACAATAAGAATGCAAGTGATTCTTTATCGTGTCCTTCACAGATCTTAGCAATCTGTCGAGAACATTTATGAGAGGTCCACAATTGTGATCCTCAGTGATTAAATGGAAACTCCTACCGTGGTCAACATCAAACAACCTGACAGCAGTCACTTTGTAACTCCCCGATTACGCTTAGTGTGTCTCAAACGGTCTACAGGTCAGAGTGATGCTCGGTACCTCACTCATTCGAACAGAGATGTACTTGGTACATCGTGTTATCTCGCCAGGACTCCAGTTCAGGAACGGCTTTGTAAGAATTAGAGTGTGTTTTCACACTATGTTGTTAACACTCGGTTCAAACTTGTAAGTGCCGAAATCCGCTTATTACTAACCTTTCTTATGTTTTCTTCATGGAAGCTCGAGCGACCGACATCGTGCATTATTCACTTGCTCATACCAACAACATCACTAATGGAAGTTCTCTCTAAAGGCAACACAAAATTCAGAATGATTCTTCGTCAAGTCAAAGAATCTACAAAGTTTAAAGAATAAGAGAACTTCATCAGCATCAAATCCAACGCCAAAGAGCATGAGCATGTTGAAGAAAGACGTGGAGACACTGGAGCATCGAAGCAGACCTGATACATACCACAACAACATACTATCACTACCATCACAAAGAACAAAGACCAAAGAACAAAGAAATGATGACGCCATAGCGAACTGTTCAAAGGAAACAATTTTCTACACCGTGAGATTTTTCTAATCAAGACACTTCTTCTCACAAGAAAGAAGAATGTCAGAAGACGTCAAAGCTACTATTACATCAACACCTACATCGCTTATCACTCTTTCATTCATCACCAACACTTAGGGGGAGATTGTTGGAATCACTCCTAAACATTAATTCAAGTGTTAAGTGATTCATATGTAATAGTTAGCTTATTATGGCCTTTATGTTTATTATTAAGCTAAGGCTTATGTAGAAGGCCCATGCCCTGGCCCAAGCCCATAAGAAGGGAAGGAGTCTAGAAGTGTTGCCCTAGCTCCTTGCCCTATAAATACCTCTTGTAAACCTTCTATTGAAGGTTGGTTGTTCAATTCATTTTCATTATTCACGCATAACTCTTCTTATTATCCTAACGCATAGTGATTTGCTTTGTTCAACCGATCACTATCTTATCTCCTTTCTTATATTGATGCTTGTATTACAAATATGGTGACCTAACACAGGTGGCTACTTTGACTCAGGCCTCGTCTTCTATGGCCTGGAATCTTGGACCCAGAATGACTGCTTTGGAGGAATCTCATGCTAACTTGGAAGCCAAAGTCACTGGTATTCAAGCAGATACTTTAGACATCAAGGCCATGATTACGAAATTTATCAGCCTTCGCGGTCAAGTACCAGCCCTCAAGCACCAACACTAACTCTTGCCTCACTGACGCCCTAACAAATTGAGGGGGAGAAAATGAAGAAACTCTTCACACTAAGGGGAGACAACACCACCAGATCTGCAGCCCATCTCATCATCACCACCAGCCCAAGAATACCAATCTCATCAATCCCTCCACCAACATCAACAACAACACTGACTGTGATCACACCAATAATAACAACACCGCCAGTATCCTCTTCTTCGGCCAGAAAAAGGAAAAGGCATAATGACAACACCACCGAGCCTCGAGAAGATTCCCTTTAAGATCGGCGGACATCAATACCTGCCACACCACAATAAGTGCCTATCTTGCAAAAGAAGAAAGGAAAGTAAACTTGCCGGGAAGAAAGAAAAGCGAGAGGCACTAGTAGGTGGTCAGCCAAGAAGTAAAATGTTGAATAGATGCTAAGAAGCTTAAAAAGGGTCAGCAGACGAAGTTCAAGGATGCTCAAAGAAAATGGTTGAAATGAAAAAGCAATTGGAAGAAAAGAACAAAAGAAATGCACCATCAGGAAAGCAAGAATTGACCATTACAATGGACAATGTCAAGCGTAAGACCGCCTAAGAAGATCATCGATGTCAAAATCATCCAGATCCAAAACCATCGCAATGAATGTCTTCATGGGGGATGATAAGAGACATTTCGAGGTTCATGATTCCCTAAAATTCACTGACTTTGGGATCACTGAACTCGATGAACTTGGTCCAATAATAGAAAAGAAGCAAAATACGGTGGTGATAAGGTTTTAAAATGTACCTTTTTGAGGGGTCGTTTAAGCCCTTATTTGATCACTTTTGTATCCGTTATTACTTAATATCTTTCACTTTTTAGGTCTCTTAAAGGCAAATTGCCGAATGGCACTTATTTGGACGAAAAGGCTTGATATACGAAGAAAATGGTCAAGAATCGAGCAACTCGGATCACTAAATACAAAGGGACGGCCGTTTCTATAAGTGACGGCCGATATAATCTGTGACGCCGTCGCATAACTTTTGTGACCGGGAAATAGCCAAATTGCTTATTTTCGCGACGGTGTCGAGCTTTAAAAGAGTAGGTCATCGCAACCAGACGCCTAGATGATCCAGACGGCCGTGAGACTGAAGGGGACGGCGTCACAAGAACAAGGTGACGCCGCAAGACTAACGTGCCAAGACTAAAACCCTAATGATTTGCACGACTCCGCCACAAATCATAAGCGTGACGCCGCGATTGTAATCTTATATATAGAATCCAATTTTCAGCTTTTAGTGTGTAGTCTTTGGAGTAAAAACGAAACCGAACCAAGGATGTCTTGTACAAGTATTTTAGGGTTCCAAACCCTATCTTACATCAAGATAAGTGTTTTACTTCATTAATTCAATTATGTCTTCAATTATTTGTGTGTATGCTTGCATGTTCTCCATGTCCGGCTAATTTACTTGTGTGTTTGCTTAAGGGAATATGAAACTTAATTGTTGAATATTGATTGGTTGTCTCTTATCTTAATTGTTAATGATCTAGTAATGCGATAGGTCATTCGCTGTGTAATTAATGCTTGATTAATCTTTGTGAACCTTGGACTATAACACTTAGAGCGGTTGTAGGCTAAATCATCCAAAGAGTGCCTTAGAGTTAGAGTTTATAATTCCTAGAGGTTTTTGTAGACGAGTCCCTTTGGTAAGTTCAAAGAGTTAGGATAATGCATACCCTACTTAACTTTAGACACATAACGCGATTAAGAATAAGGACGTGATAATTCAACCATCAATAGGAGATAATTAAGGAGTAATAAAACCTAAGTAAACACATTTTTAAACTATCATACGAGCACACAACATTAGACATAGACTACATACACCTTAGATTAGATAATTAGACAAGTAGAGTAATCGGTAGAAATACCAACCCCCAAATCTAAACCCCGAGATTCTGCACTTTCCATTTCTAAAAACATAAAAAGATAAAAAAATAATCTTCCTCAACCCCAACCTTAGCGTAGTAACTTCTCACTAGCATTCCTATTCCCCTAGAGAACGATATCAATACCCGTGGCTTACCCTAATACTACACTATAGCGATTAGGTTCACTCTTTTGTGTTATTCTCAAGAAAAGGAAGTTCCTTTGACCTCAATGACGCGTGTAGCGCTATCAAGTTTTGGCCGCTGCTCGGGGAATAGAATAGCTAGTTAGTAGTCCACCTCGTTTAGGTTTCTTTGCTTGATTCCTATCAAGTAAAAAAAATTTCTCATTTTTAGCTTCCTCGTAGTCTATCCCCCTTCTTCGTGACCTTTGTTCGTAATCCCATCACTTTTCATCATGGAAGGTGATAACCAACCACCAAACAACACTTTACCACCAAACAAATACCCACCGCTTGACCTTGGCCAACCAACTTGAGTCTGTATTGGAGAGCTTATGGTCAATAAGATGAACGTGAATGAAGAGGATAGTGCTTATTTCAATCTTTACCCCACTAAGGAAGAGGTTGCTTACCATCGATACATAATCGATAATCCCCGATCACCTATCATTAGGATATGCCCAAAGATTAGGAGAGGAAATCCTTGGAACCTAAAAATCCCTTGTATGATCTGGATATAGGAGTGTTCACCATGCTTACATAGATACGGAATCTCCTATTAATGTGATGTCATCTCGTCTTACAAATGACATGATGAATGAGATAACTTAATATTAGGAGAGACCCTAAGTATCCGGGTGGAGTTTGCAACTTTGTGGGAAGAGTCAAGGATGTACATGTTCTATAGGAAATTTCACCTACCTAGTTGATTTTGTGGTCCTAGAAGATGTAGGATGCGCCATTGACTATAAGCTTATCCCAAGTAGTGCTAGAAAACCGCTTGTTGAAACATCTAAGATGAGCCATAACAAGTATGATGGAACAGTTAGGTTTAAGGAAGGAACCGATGAGATCACTTATAGGATGCCTTGGAAAACAAATGAATATAGCAATCTACCCATTTTGAACGAGACACATCAAAGCTTTTGAGGACAAAAGCAAGGACGATGTTGAAAAAGGTTATAAATTTATCTGGGAAAGAAGGAGGCTTTATTATAAGGATTTCTTGACCCTAGGGCCTAGATATAGAGTCGATGAAAATTTTGTCAACATGATAGAATTCTCATTGAGAATTCAAAACGAGACAACGTAGGAGCACAACTACGAGTCTAGCTACAAGACTCATAAATAAAGAAAATCGCTTCGTGGGAGGCAACCTATGCTTAATTGTTTGCTTGTTAGTGTCATATATCTTGTATTGATTGATTATTCTCATGTTTAAATTTGTAAAAATGCTTTATTTTGTTTTTAACCTCGTCTTAATTGCATTTAAAGGTATTTTACATAAAGGATAAGTGTAGGGAGGATTACATACGTTTTCAAAAGAAACGTAAACATGAGAATAGCAATTAATTAAAAGATATATATGTGTGTTTGTTCGAGTCAAATGCTTGTATCGAGTCTTAATGGATGTTTTGCGTAAATTTTCCAGATTCTAAAGATGTAAATTTTCCGTAAAAATCGCACCGCTTTTGTCAGATAACTGACGGGCGCCAGATCGAACCGACGGCGCCATGAAGGAGTAAAACAACTTATTACTTTTTTCTCGCTTTCTCGAGTGCTTATAAATTTTGAATTTTCCGTGTCTTAATTTTCCGTAAATTCTCAGAAACATCCATTCCACAAGCATTATATCCTAGTTTAGTCGAGTCTTATATATATTTCTACCGCCGATTTTACGCTGGTTTCTTTGTTTTCTTCAAATGTGCAGGTTTTATTTATCAAGAAGAAGAAACAAAAGATTGGAAGGAGCTTTTCACGCATACATTTTTCTTGGAAAGGTTTTAACCACCACTTTACACCGGATCCTACCGAAGCTAATCAGGAGTATTAGTTTCTTTCGCTTTTCATTACCTTGATTATCATAACTTTGATATTTCGGGAACATTGGGGACAATGTTCGGTTTAAGTAGTGGAGGGAAAATAAAACGGAACTTTGAAACTATGCTTATCCTTGATTATTTGCTTTGTCCAATTGTATTTGTGTAATAAACCATGAGAAAATGTCGTTTAAGGTAATTTTGGCACCAAATTTAAAAAATTTTCATGACATATAGGAGTGGGCCATTAGTCTTAACAAAAGCGTCTCACGGATAGGAAGTTGCATGACTAGCACAAAAACCCTTTTGCCACCTAAATTCCACCCAAAATGTAAGGATCGCCCTTAGATTAGTAGGAATTAAAGCATTCATCTTTAATGCTTAGAGTGTGAACCGGTAGTATATTAGATTCTAGAACTTGTTTTGTGATGCATTCCGAGATCGCTAGTAAGACTACACTTGTGAAGTTAGGAATAACTAAATGATTAGAGGCATTAGGATAACCCTTGTTTGATATCCGTAATATAATTACTTCTTCCACATCGGTTGAGCAATTCCCCCACACCCTTTGCGTTGTACTCATCTTTAGTACACGATACCCCTAGTTAACCCCTCAGAGCCTATCTTTTTTCGCGGTTCTCGCGGACGTCTCTTTTTTCCGAATATCAATGAAGAGCTTGTTTACACCCCACCCCAAATGTACACCCAAATCAGCCTAGCTCACCCTCAGATGCACTCACTTTTAGTGCATTATTGTTATCACCCTAAACCCTTAGTTCAATTATCTAGTTGCTTGCATGAGTTGCTAAGTTGAGTCATATCCTTTGTACACAGCTTTGGGACGATTGGGACTCATGGGAAAAGTTAAATTTTATGAAATGACGAGAAGAGAACGTTAAATTCTTATTTGCGTAATAACGCACTCCCAAGTGTTTTGATCTTTCAAATCGGGTCAAATTAGTGTTAGAGTAATAAAAACTCAAGTGTAGGGATGTGCCTATAAATCCCTATCATTTTGATGTTACCGTAGAGGATGGTAGAGTAAAAGTGTATGAAAAAAAAATCGAAAAAAAAAATATAGAAAAAGAGAAAAGAAAAAAAAAATAGTGTTCAAAAACAAAATAAAAAAAAATACATACGGGCTACCATCCTACATCTATCTTTAAATTTATGTTTGTTTGTTTCAGTTATCTAGAGTTTAGAGTGTCGAGTCATGGCTTAGCAACGCCATTCTTCGTATGCTTGTAACATAGAGATTTTTGACTTGCCACCACTAAATAGCCTATCTCACCAAACCCTTTGTTTCCCTACCGTAGTTTCCAACATTACAACCCTTTAAAAGACCTCTTTGATAGTCTTTCCTAGGTGCTTACGCCAAAGCGATGTAGGTTTGATCTATTCTCGCCTATCTAATACTAGGACTAGAACAGTGTTTATCTTCCATTTCTAAATTGTTATATTTCATATACACCCGAGAGATGTGAGTATCCAAACACCCCATGTGAGGTGCTAGTATGTAATTTCCGTGCTTGTTATGACTTTTGCGGGGTTTATATGTGTTGTGGATTGTTTTAAACCAATGCTCCATGGCCCCCAACTTATAAATTAGTTGGCTAAAAGCACATTGCTTGAGGACAAGCAAATACCAAGTGTAGGGATATTTGATAAGGTTTTAAAATGTACCTTTTTTAGGGGTCGTTTAAGCCCTTATTTGATCACTTTTGTATTCTTTATTACTTAATATCGCCTTATTCACTTTTTAGGTCTCTTGAAGGCAAATTGTTGGAATGGCACTTATTTGGACTAAAAGGCGCGGATATACGAAGAAAATGGCCTAAGTCAAGAATCGAGCCACTGATAACCAAATACAAGGGGACGGGCCGTTCTATGGAGTGACGGCCGATGTTATCCGCGACGCCGTGATAACTTTTGTGACGGGCAGAGCCAAATTGCTTATTTTCAAGAACTGTCGCTTTAAATGAGTAGGTCGTCGCGAACTCGTGACGGCCTAGATTTGATCTAGACGGTGTCGACTAAGGGGACGGTCACAAGCAAGGTGACGCCGTCGCAAGACCGACGCGGGCAAGACGAAACCCTAATGACGCGACCCATGGCGCCACAAATCATGTGACGCCGCGATTGTAATCTTATATATAGAATCCGAATTTTTCAGCTTTTAGTGTAGTTCGAGTAAAACCTAAACCGAACCAAGGTCTGTCTTGTACAAAGATTTTAGGGTTCCAAACCCTATCTTACATCAAGATAAGTGTTTTACTTCATTAATTAAATTATGTCTTCAATTATTTGTGTGTATGCTTGCATGTTCTCCATGTCCCGCTAATTTACTTGTGTGTTTGCTTAGGGAATATGAAACTTAATTATTGAATATTGATTGGTTGTCTCTTATCTTAATTGTTAATGATCTAGTAATGCGATAGGTCATTCGCTGTGTAATTAATGCTTGATTAATCTTTGTGAACCTTGGACTATAACACTTAGAGCGGTTGTAGGCTAAATCATCCAAAGAGTGCCTTAGAGTTAGAGTTTATAATTCCTAGAGGTTTTTGTAGACTAGACCCTTTGGTAAGTTCAAAGAGTTAGGGATAAATGCATACTTTACGACTTTAGACACATAACGCGGTTAAGAATAAGGACGTGACAATTCAACCATCAATAGGAGATAATTAAGGAGTAATAAAACCTAAGTAAACACATTTTAAACTATCATAACGAAAGCACAATAATTAGACATAGACTACATACACCTTAGATTAGATAATTAGACAAGTAGAGTAATCGGTAGAAATACCAACCACCAAATCCAAACCCCATATTCGTACCTTCCATTTTCTAAAAACATAAAAGATAAAAAATAATCTTCCTCAACCCCAACCTTAGCGTAGTAACTTCTCACTAGCATTCCTATTCCCCTAGAGAACGATATCAATACCCGGGGCTTACCCTAATACTACACTACAACGATTAGGTTCACTGCCTAGGGTGTTATAAAACTTGCTCGAAGAAAAGGAAGTTCCTTTGACCCCGAACGACGCGTGTAGCGTTATCAGGTGGTTAAGGAGTTGATGAAGATGCTTAGTAAAAGATATGAAAGACTGAGAGATACACCAGACAATCGAATTTCTTCCTAACCGCACTACGCGATCTCTACCACGCCATCACAAGGTAAAGAAAGAGGTTGAATTCCAAATGAGATAAAAGTGCCTAGACTAGAATGCAACCGAGCTGCCTGTGTTAAGTTCATGAACTATCTAGTGATTGAGAAGCCTGAAAGAGGGCTATTCCACATTGATGTCTATGGAAACACTGCATTTCAAAGGTGGATGACTGATCGTGCAAGAGGTAAATAATGCTAAGCTACATACCGGCCTCTCATCAGCATCTCAAAATGTCGGTTCAGGCCGACTTAAATGCCAAGATAAGAGACCATCCTGATAGGGAAACACTCATCACCAAGAAATTCAAGCTTGAAGCACGGGAATCCATCCGACCGATGACATCATTTTGAATTATCTTTTGTACCAGTGATGGAACCTTGTAATTTGATCAATAAACAATGTATGTTTTGTTAAAATATTCTGTTCCCACATTCATTAGTACATTCAATGTAAGAAGAAGCCATTTGCTCACTTACACTGATCAACCACTTAGGCTATTTTTAGTATATCCAATAGGGGAGACTGTGGGTTCTAAATACACAAACCCCTTGATCTAGGATTTGAATAGAAAATAGCCCAAGTGTTTAGTCCAAACACTAACAGTGTCACTGAGTGCATAGTCTCTCGTGAGTCATCTTCGTGATACTCATGCATTATAAGCAAGAAGAAGTCTCTCCACTCAAAGGAATTAAAGGGTGAATATTGAGTCAAGAAGAAGATGATGGATTCAAATGAGTGATGACAATAACTCACTAATCCCTAAGACCTCTCCCAACTACTTAATCAAGACAAACTCAAGTAGAAGATCAAGAATGTAAAGACCTAAGAATGAGCAAGACAAGGGATAAGTTTGAATCAGATAAGACGAAGTCCTTATCAACCAAAGTCAACTTTCCATGAATGGCAAAAGATCGTGCTCAGTGTCATCACCGAACTTGGGAAAGTAGTCTTGTCTCTTACCTAGAATAGTCTTTAAATGACAAAATACATCAAGATTTTGTGTTCTCAGATGATGTCAGCTTTGTCACTTAGAAAAGAGACAAAAATCATACATGTATAAATAGCATAAGAGATGGAATGAAAAGGTTAAGCTTGTGAATTGTAAAAACACGATACACAAGCCATCTTTTCACTCCTCCAAATACAACTTAATCCCTGAGATAGCTCAGTGGGTTCTAAGAGTTGTGCTCAGACTTAGCCCGAGCTAGAGAGAGTCACCAAACTTTGTCATTTCAATCCCAAGTACTATTCCGTAAGTACTTGGGTAACGTATTCTTTTTGATTGATTTCTAATAAAGAATATGATGTTGAAAATTACTTTGTGTGTTTTACTTATGTGTCATTGTTCACTATTAACTTGTTTTATAATCTTAAACTGTTTTAAACGATAGTGAACGAGGAACAACATAATGTACTCCAAGTGTTTTGATCTTTTCAATTCTGGTCAAATTAGTGTTAGAGTAATAAAAACTCAAGTGTAGGGATATGTCTATAAATCCCTATCATTTTGATGTATCGTAGAGGATGGTAGAGTAAAAGTGTATAAAAAATCAAAAGAAATATATATATATATATATATATATATATATATATATATATATATATATATATATATATATATATACGGGCTACCATCCTACATCTATCTTTAAATTTATGTTTGTTTATTTCAGCTATCTAGAGTTTAGAGTGTCGAGTCTTGGCTTAGCAAATTTTCTCGATGCTTGTAACATAAAGATTTTTGACTTGCCACCACTAATCGCCTATCCCACCAAACCCTTTGTTTCCCTACCGTAAGCCTAACATTACAACTCTTTAAAAGACCTCTTGGATAGTCTTTCCTAGATGCTTACCAAAGTTTATGGAGGTTTGATCTAGTCTCAAGCCTATGTTAATCTATGTACTATGACCGGTTAATGAGTGTTTATCTTCCATTTCCAATTTGTTATATTTCATATACACCCGAGAGAGTTGTGAGTATCCAAACACCCCATGTGAGGTGCTAGTATGTAATTTTCGGCTTGTTATGACTTCATGGGCTTATATGTGTTGTGAATCGTTCTAAACTAATGCTTCATGATCCCTAACTTATAAATTAATTGGTTAATTCACATTTGCTTGAGGACAAGTAAATACCAAGTGTAGGAATATTTGATAAGGTTTTAAAATGTACCTTGGGGGTCGCTTAAGCTCTTATTTAATCACTTTTGTATCCTTATTATTTAATATCGCTCATTTTCACTTTAGGTCTCTTGAAGGCAAATTGTCGGAATGACACTTATTTGGACCTAAAAGGCGAATATACGAAGAAAATGGCCAAAGTCAAGAATCGCACTCAACTCAAGCTGCCGAATCCCATGGGACTGCCAGCCGTTATACTTGACGATCATTTTAACAAGTTTTGTGACGATACATGATCGGTCCCGAACCGTCAAGCTTAATCTCACGCAAGCCGGCCACTTGTGAATGGCTGACCATAAGAAACTCAAAACAGTTCAAACACCAAATGCAATTTAAGATCAGAGGAATATAGTGTATTCCTGGGTCGTTAAGTCCCACGGAGGATGAATTGGTGTTAAACAACTTCAGATGATAGAATGATCACTAAGGATAGTGATCAGTAATTATTTTGATGGATAATTATACCTAAAGAAAAGATTAACAAATTACAGCGACTTAAATGCAAATTAAAAGAAATTAAAAGTTAAAATATATTAAATAAACGCTTATCACTATTTTACAATGATGTTTTCTTGATTTATAAAATAACTTAAATAAACTATTTTAACTAAAACGTAAACTTAAAATTATCTAAAATGTGATTTAAAATGAAAACGTAGTTATTTATAAAAATTACGCAGCCGCAAAGCAAAAACGTAAATTTATGAAATAAAGTCCTACAAGTGTAAAAATAATTTTATTACGTACTATATGACAAAAGAAAATTTTAGAAAAAAGATTTATATATTTTAGACTTTTATATTTTTTATTATGAATTAAATAAGATTTTACACTAATTAAATTATTAAAAATACTAAAACTATTGAGAAAAATCTGAAACTTTTTTATAAAATACTTATTAACAATACTAAGCTAAGAAAAATACCAAACATGTAACAAATTAGTCTAAATAAGCATAAATAAGCTAAAATGTTCGAATAAGCTAAAGTGACAAAGAGTACTTAAAGGTTTGATTATGCATGAAATGAATGACAAGTCCCAAGGCAACTGGTATCCCAGTACTTCCTATCACTCTCATGAGGGAGAGGTCTCATGCCTCACCGCCTCCCTTTTGCACACCATTTTTTTTTTGAAATTTCTTTTTACAAACTTATTAAGCACAAGAAAATAAACAATTTTTACAACTACCACTTTTTACAAAAATGACTAATAAGCACTGATTGAGCTTTTGTTTTCTAACAGTTAAGCTAGAAAATGGAAATAAGCATAAGGATTAAACTAAAATGGCTAATATGCTTATAAGTAAGCTAATGTAAACTGAAATAGGCTAAGAAACTTTTAATAAGCTAAAATGAAAACTGGGAAAAGCAAATTATCTAAGAATAAGCACTAAATAATATCCAAATAAGCACTATTTTATATGTTTACACAAGACACTATATGGTTTTCTAGGCAACTTTAAGCTAATTAATAAGTACTGAAATAAGCTAAGAAATTAAAATAAGCACTGTAACTAACAAGTAGACCAAAAGCTATCCAAAGAGCTAAATTACACGTGCTTGGAGTGCTAGAGAGCTTTTAACAAGCTTGTGAAAAGCTTAGAAAACTCGGCACAGGCACTTTTCAGAGAAGGTGTCTAAAACAAAGCTGAGAATAAGCAGTTTATAAGCTAATAAGATACAAGCTAGTATTTTTCTAATTTTGTTTGGCAGCTAAATATTAATATCCCAAAAGCACAAATCCTAGATCCTAACAGTAAGATCACAATGAAATTGTAAAGTTTATTCAAAAACTCAGACAAGAAAATTTTGACTTTTTAAATTATGAACTCAGTTGACTTTCATGAACTTCTAATGATCATAGATAATCTAATTGAGTGTATTAAGCTACTATAAGACTTACTTAAGCTATATAAACAACTTTTACACTAATATGCATGATTATGTCTTCTAAATTTCCAACAGTTAGCAAGTTAAATGAGATTAACCATGAGTTTGACTTTCTATTAAACTAGGACTAGATTTTAAGGTTTGAATGAACTAGTAAACACTAAAGTGACTTATAACAACAACGAATTACAACACAATAAGCCTCTAGCACAGTTTTAACAATAAATCCAAACACCCCTTAAAGAGGCAGTTTTGAAGCTAAACCCACTATATCATCTATCTGATCTTAAATATGAGATATAACAAGTTCTAATATGTAATTTTATTCCTAAACAAATCAAAATGACAAAGAATACAATGTCTCTATTTATATAAACTAATGATACAAAAGTTTACAAAGAAATAAACTTACAATTGGAATTTGACTGAGATTAAAGTACTAGGATCATAAGTAACCACCTACACTCCCCAAGGAGTTCTAATTCCCAATGCAAGTCCAATTTAACCCTGCTCCAAGCTTTTCTTTCTTTTACCCATTGATTTTTATTTTAGCTAATTTATTGGTATTTTAGGAATTTTCTTTCTTGAAACTAAACTGAGTTTACATGGTTCTAATAACTCTCAAAGGTTATATAATGAGCTTATATAAGTTTATAAGTCCAAGACAACAACTAAAAACATCATTCGAATCATCATGAAATTTTGCATAAACATGAAATTTTGCATAAACTTTAAATGGAACTTAAAACTGAAATTGCTTATTGAAAAAGGATTAACATTACTGAAATTAATAACAAAAGTACTTGGAAGCTTCAAATTACACTAGAATATGAAAACTACACTATGTCGACACTAAATTACACTACCTATATTAATATCTCATCTCCTTTGCTTCTTTCCTGCTTTATAGACATCAAAAAGCATCCTTGTTGACTAAGCATTTCCCACCATTTCTCCATGGATCTTCTTAAATCATCCAAATCGCATACACTTTGGCGGATGAAAAGTCTTGAAGGCGTTCTTTGCATTAATTGAGATGGTGAGGTTTCTGTGCGTGGAAAGGTGATGGTGATGGGGTAGGTATATATCTGGAAAGGTTGAGATGAGGTGGTGATGGCAGATGGTGGAAATGAGTGGACACAGTGTTGGGGGTGGATGGTGAACAGTGGCGCGAAGTTTTATTTTAAACATTGGACCGGGTTAACTGGATTTGGGCCTGAGTTAAATAAAAGGGTTGGGTTGAATGGATTTGGATTTTGGGTTTATTAATAAAAGGATCCGCTGGTTTGTTATTACGGACCATTCTTGTACATTCTCAAAGTATAGGGACTAAACCTCAGTTTATCCAAAGTTATTCAAAGGGCCAAACCTGCAATTAATGATTAGTACAAGGACTAAATTTGCATAAAGTTCCATTTTTATAAGTCCAAGGACCAAATCTGCCAATTTTGAAACTTTAAGGGCCTAACTTGTAATTTTCCAAAAGTTCACCATAAGGACCAATTTTGTCATTTATTAATAGTACAAGGTTTATTTTTGATAAATTTCCATTTTTAAATTAACCAAGGACTATTTTTGACATTTTTCAAAGTTTAAGGACTAAAGTTGTCATTTTGTAAATTTTAAACTTTAAAGGGTTTATTTTGACAACTTTTGAATCACATGAACCTTAAATGACATTTTACAAGTTTTTGAATTACCATGGACTAGATTTGACAACTTTTGAAACTTGGGGGACTAAAACCGCCAATTATGCAAACTAATACGCTTTTCATCTGATTTTGGCATTTTTGCATTTAAAACACATAAAACACTTGTTTGTGATATTTTCATCATTTTGATGCATTTCAGAGTGTTTTCAGATGTTTTAGCCTGACAGACAAAATGATGAGTTTTGTG
This sequence comes from Chrysanthemum makinoi, assembly GCA_910596185.1. Classification (NCBI taxonomy): domain Eukaryota; kingdom Viridiplantae; phylum Streptophyta; class Magnoliopsida; order Asterales; family Asteraceae; genus Chrysanthemum; species Chrysanthemum makinoi. Next base: position 149,571,044 of record OU343222.1, read on the forward strand.
ACGTCATCACACAATAGCCAAATTGCTTATTTTCAAGTGACGGCATCAGGTTTTAAAAGAGTAGGGCGTCGCAGCTCAGAGGGCCTAGATTTGATCCAGACGGCGTCAAAGACTCAAGGCGACGGCGTCACGAACATAAGGTGACGCCGTCACAATGATAACGTGGCCAAGATTTAAACCCTAATGACGGGCCGACCGGCGTCACAAATTAAAGGGTGACGCCGTCGTAGTTGTAACCTTATATATAGAATATGAATTTTTTAGTTTTCAGTGTGTAGTTTTGTGGAGTAAAAACCTAAACCGAACCAAGGCTGTCTTGTACAGTATTTTAGGGTTCCATACCCTAACTTACATCAAGATAAGTGTTTTACTTCATTAATTTAATTATGTCTTCAATTGATTGTGTGTATGCTTGCATGTTCCCCATGTCCGGCTAATTTACTTGTGTGTTTGCTTAGGTAATATGAAACTTAGTTATTGAATATTGATTGATTGTCTCTTATCTTAATTGTGATTGACCTAGTATTGCGATAGGTCATTCGTTGTATTGTTAATGCTTGATTAATCTTTGTTGAGCCTTAGTTTATAGTCACCTAGAGTAATTGTAGGCTATACATCCAAAGAATACCTTAGAGTTAAAGTTTATAAATCCTAGATATTTTTAGTCATTAACCTTTGGTAGCTTCAAAGAGTTAGGGATAAACGCATACCCTACGACCTTAGAGACACAACGCAATTAGGAATAAGGACGTGACAATTCAACCATCAATAGGAGATAACTAGGGAGTAATAAAGCCTAAGCAAATATATTTTTAATCATCATACGAGCACACAACAATAGACATAGATTCACCTTAGGATTAGATAATTAGATAAGTAGAAGTAATCGGTAGAAATACCAACCCCCAAATCCAAACCCCGAGATTCGTACCTTTCCATTTACTAAAAAACATAAAAAGATAAAAAATAATCTTCCTCAACCCCAACCTTAGCGTAGTAACTTCTCACTAGCATTCCTATTCCCCTAGAGAACGATATCAATTCCTGTGGCTTACCCTAATACTACACTACAACGATTAGGTTCACTGCCTAGGGTGTTGAAAAACTTGCTCGACGAAAAGGAAGTTCCTTTGACCCCGAACGCGCTGTGTAAGCGTATCACAAACGTTGACGAAAGTGATGAGCTTAGTAAACATTGAAATTCATCCTTGAAGTCTTGATTTTAGTAAACGTTGACGAAAGTGAAGAGTGGTGGTTAGCATACATTGAACTTCATCCTTGAAGTCTTGCAGCTTTTCTAAAACATTGAGAATATTCACATAACAATCGCATGACGAGGCATCCCTCATAGGAGGTAGAGAAGTGAATGGTGTGATGGGATATTTACCAACTATGTAGTAGTAGAGGCGAGAGTGAGCAACTATATAGTGGTAAGGTAAGAGGTTAGATGGTGATGAGGCTTTTGTACAGTTGTCGTCGCTGGAAGAAGCTAAATTGGCGAAGAAGAGGTGTCTCACACTTATCCTAGCGGTTCTTCGCTTGAAGTGTGTGGAAGATGAGTGGAATGCGGAAGTATTAGTAATGTGGAGTAAATTTTGAAGAAGATGATGGATATGGAGGTAACTAAATATATGGTGTGGTTGTAAGTATTTGTGTTTTTGAAACTGTGAGAAAAGGAAAAAGAAATTAGTAGTCTCAGCAGTTCACGGTCAGAAGGTACCATTAAATATAAGGTATCGTCCCTTAATTAAGGGTACCGTGACCTGCTGAGGTCACTTTTAACCTGATTTTTGATTTTCGACAAAGAAATTTCACATAATTTTTAATTTTTCTGAACCTTATATTAAGGGAGTTTATACCAAATAAATCCTTTTTAGGAATGAATCCAATGGAATTCGACGAACATTGATCTAGTTTACTTTTTTGAGAAGTGACATTTACTTGCATTTTGAAAATTAAGTTTACTTTAAATATTTCGGATAAAATATTCAAGTTGTCATTGAAATTTCTAGAGGATATGCATCTAATCTAGAGATGTTGTAAACACACATAAATCAACAATTTATGGATTGTGTTCCATCATTCCTAGTCCTGAGCGGAGATAGTTGAAGGGTTCACGTTTGAGAGGTTTGGTTAAAATGTCGACGATGTTATCTTTCGTCAGAACCTTTTTGATGGATATGTTTCCTTTCTGGAAGTTGTCGCGAAGAAAATGATGACGGATTTCGACGTGCTTCGTTCGCGAGTGTTGCACGGAGTTTTTGGAGGAGTAAAGCAAGGCTAATGGTGCTGATTTGCAGCAGGTTTTGGGACCTAAAAGAATGAGGTATTTTACCAACAGAATAGTGGTAGATGTGTGGGTGAGACTCGATTTGAAACAAAAGGATGACTCTAAGTTGATGAATTTATTATATCAAACCCATATTTGAGATTTGGTATTCTTAGTGTGATTGATGGAATTTTTGGAATGAGATTCCATTGTTATTTTGAGATCGCTACACACCGATAGGTGATCACGATTGTTCGTAAGACATGGAATGTATATGTAGATGAAAAAGAAGAGACTCTAAAGATCAATCTTAATATAGGCACATTGCCCATTATTCGAAAGACCGAGAGTATCAACAAACTTCTGAGAAGTAAGGATGATACATTGGTTATGTATGAGGTGAGCTTGACAATAAAACACGATGAAAAACCAATTAAGTAACTGAACCAACCCGACCGAAAGACCCCCTAGGGGTTTCAACCGATTAACAAACCCAAAAGGGTATCCCTTTTCGTTTCATGGTTTAAGCCCATTAACCTTTAATTAATCCAAGTAATTAAAACCCAATACTATTTAATTAGTCCGACTAATTAAATGTATTCTTTATTTCTTTGAAATTAGATCATTTACGTAATTACACTAAATACATAATAAAATTGAAGTCTCGCATCATATGTGTGTGACTCCATGTAATCATATATTAATGGCAGTATTAATTATGTTACGTCATGCACAAATTCCTACAAACTCACATTTGGGCATGTCATAACTTTAGGTAATTAATACCGACAGATAGCCATCTAGCAACATCATCCTACCTGCCTTCCAGAAGTACACGACTTGTTCGTCCATTGATGTAATCAACAACTATCATTAATTGTTAATGATTTTATAATTTGAGCCGTATTCTTATTCCTTTTGTTTCCGATACATGTTAACTTGAGACATAGATGAAGTCATCCCATATTGTTAACATCCGTTTCTCGATCTAGAATTATTAATATTACTAAAGTAAGTTATAACAACAGTTTAACTTCCACTTTAGTCACGGCCGTGTAAATATCAGTTAATTCATCGAGTGGCCAACAATAGTATCATGCTCTTAATAGAGGGGAAATAAATCCTTTTGCTTGTATCCACTTTGTAATACATAATTCTTAATACCCAGCGCATCTTTGTATAGACTTGAATTATCAAGACGTTGGAGGTGAATCAAAGCAAACTTATCATGTATTACAAGTGTGCTATGTATCAAACGTCTAAGGACATTCAAGAATACAAATCATAAACGACAATCATCCATGTGGTGACGGCTCGTACTGGTTATCCAATATTTATCTATATGAATACATATGAAATTTGGCCCCAACAAGTGAATTATGTGTAACGACAAATAAACACCAAAACTTCATATTAGGCTTAATTCATATTATGCCCAAACAATATGACCGACTATGGAATTTTGGACGAGCTTTTTTATGGGTGAAACGTGCAAATATAGAACACAATATCTAAATGAAAAATACCCATAACCATTATATATATCAATTATAAAATCGCTTGAGGTTCCGATATCCATAAACATAAATTTAAACTTGAGACAACTCATCAACATAACGAAGCCCCGTTCCGTTAGTTTGCAACTCATGCTTTTCACATGGCAATGCATTCATTAGTGGGTCAGCTACATTGTCATCGGTTTGGACTTTAATGGCTTCAACATCATCATTTTCAACAAGTTCGCTAATATAATGATAATTTGCGAAGAATATGTTGACTGCCTTTTTGTATTAGTGGCTCTTTGCAAGTAGGATTGCACTTGAGTTATCGCAGTACATTTTCATGGATTTTCTATACTTGGAACAACGCCAAGATACCTAATGAATTTTCTCATCCAGACAGCCAACTGAGTAGCTTCTGAGACAACGATGTATTCAGATTTTGTAGACGACATTGCAATGGTGCTCTGCTTTGAGCTCCTCCAGGCTACTGATCCGCCGCTCATTACGAAAATGTAGCCATATTGCGATCGAGTATTATCTCGATCAGTTTGGAATCCGGCATCGGTGTAAGACTTTACCTCCAGCCCATTGTCCAAATCACCATAATCCAAAAATATATCCATAGTTATTCTCAAACACTTTAATATATTTTTCACTTCAGTTCAATAAAACTTATTAGAATTTTTTTGAAATCTATTCGTCATACTTAATTTGTTTTCACGCCGTTCAACAATAAATCAATGGAGATATATAGTAGATTATAGTAGAAATATTTATTCGTAATAAAGACGTACGAAATTTTTAACCAAAAAGACGTACAATGTGTTTTTAAAACAAGTGAAAGAAACGGTTTATAAATTTGCAGTAAAAGATTGAATCCCATTTTCTATGTGCAAGAGTTAATAAAAGTAAACATTAAGTATTAGAGACTCTTTACCCTAAGATTGACTGATTAATTATGATGACTTGAAGCGGGTTCAAAAGATCTTCTTTATGAAGTTTTTACTATCTATTAGCATATGTATTACCCAAAAGTAGATTGATAAAACTAAGTGGATAGCTAGGAACACTAAGGTACACAAAGGATTCATAATAGAGATTATGTAAGTGTATTTTTCTGTCTATAAAAAGAATTATAATTGGGGCTTTAAATTGGTATAAATGATCAAGGAGTACTTCCCACGATTCCGATCTAGTGTATACTTCTATTCACTGATTAAGTAAATAACTATCAAGAACGAAGTAATCCTTTAACTTTGTTTAAGGTCCCCTTTTTTTGAGAAAGGAGAATAGGAACGAAAAAAATCGAAAGACTGAATGCGCTAGAAAAATATATCTTTTTTTCTTTCTCTATATATAGAGATAGAATTCTTGTCATGATTCATGAACTAATGCAAAGTCTAATTGAATTTCGTAATTAAAAACGTTAAGTTGAAATATCTACATATATTGTTACAAAAAAGATTTTATTCAAGAATTAAGTTATTACTCAACAAAAAAGAATTTAAATTATTAAAAAATAAAATGAATTCAGAAGCATTTTTTTTATTATAGTACAAATAAATATAAGAGACAGAATTCAAGTGTCTAATGGGACCTTACATAAGGTATTATGCTTTTGGTAAAATATTTTAGGGAGAATTGCATATATATCCCTCTAAAGTCTCATAATTGCATATATATCCAACCAAAACTCATAATTACATATATATCCTTTCAAAGTTTTAAAATTGTCATATATATCCAATCAAAACTCATAATTGCATATATATCCTTCCAAAGCCTTAAAATTGTCATATATATCCAAATGATTATTTTAAATATATATATTTAATAGAAAAAAATGTTTAATAATTATAATTGATATATAAAATGACGATTATAACATTTCTTTTTTTTTTTTCTTTTTTTCTTTTTTTTTTAATAGTTACAAAATATTTTTTTATTGGTTTGAATTTTGTTATGTCATTTGATCTATATATATAGGAGTTTACGTTTAGATGGAACAATGAATGGTACATTTGATCTATTGTTAAAAATTACAAAATTCCTTAAACCATTTTTTAAGAAAAGAAAGGGCAACCATGTTCGGCTACTCAACCGTGTTCATTATCAACGAATCTTGAATAAGAATACCAACTGCACCATCTGTCATTCAATCTAAACGTAAACTCCTATATATGTAGATCAAATGACGTAAAAAATAAAACCAATAAAAAGATATTTTGTAATTGTAAGAAAAAAATAAAAATAAAAATTAAATAAGAAAAATAAATAATAATAATCGTTATTTTATATATGAATTATAATTTTTAGACATTTTTTTCTATTAAATGTACTTAAAATAATTATTTGGATATATATGACAATTTTAAAGCTTTGAAAGGATATATATGCAACTATGAGTTTTGGTTGGATATATATGACAATTTTAAGGCTTTGGAAAGATATATACGCAATTATGAGTTTTGGTTGAATATATATGAAATTATTAAGCTTTGCAAGGATATATATGCAATTTCTTCAATATTTTATTGATTAAATTAATTTAAATACCACCTGCGTCGCCTAACGTTAATATATATACATCATTGTGATGGACAAGCCACAAGTGTACCTTTGTCATTTGAATTTTAGTCGTAGAACATTTACTAGGGGTGATGATTCCTCGATCAAACAATAAAGTGTAGAAATCATTTGTTATTGGGAGATGATTTGTACACATTGTGGTTTGTTAACTGGCAAGTAGCTGTGATTGAATGGTAGCTGTGCTGAGCTCACGGCAGCTGTTTTTTGCATTTCTTGCGCCTCCAGCACTTTAAAGAAGCATTGGAAATTTTCAAAAAATAGGAAAATTTCACGCTCAAAACAACTACTAAAAAATCAAAATGCTCATTGCTTACGCGCTTTCATCGCTCCAAAAGCTTCACAATAGCTCAAAATTGCCAAACATAGCCATTGTGTTTTGATTTGCACACTCTAATATGCAACCTGTTAAAGCACAATATATATACAATTTGTTTAATCTTTTTGCACAGTTTTGAGTGTCCCAATCAATTTTTAGAGTATACAAATCATTTCCCTTTCTTATTTACTAGCCATTAAATTACCTAATTTATTCAAATATTTAATTAAGGCCATGATAACGATAACTATAAGTTTTACTGTCACACATGCCATATCAGTGCATCCGTAACTTTTTTTCTTCAAGACTACAACAAAAAAACTAATAAAATAACCGCAGCCATAACAAAAACATATTTTCTTTGTCTCAAAATTATTGTCAGAAGACAAAAATTATAAAATTTAATAAAAATGTGACCGCTATAATTCTCAACCACTCAAATAGAATATTCTTCCACTAAATCCTCTTTTTCTTATTAAAGTTATAAAGTGAACAATTATTTTAATAAATTCCGAAAAGAAAATGTTAACTATAATTATGAGACGGAGGGAGTACTTCACGAAACTAAATAGAAAAAACTAGATACATAAAAGAAAATGAAAGTTTCGATTGGCTGACAAACCGAAAAAATGCAAAGATTGAGGGCAGGCGCGGTTGCTTAAGGTCAAGCTAGTGGTGGAAATGCAGTGAGAAGCTTAATTCGGTTGGGGTGCAACCTCCCATTAGCATTGGCCTAGTATGAGGCGACAATGTCACTAATCACATCAATTTATATAGTTTGCCCTACTAAACAGTTTTAGATTTCTAAAGTACAAATTTGGGATAATGACAAAAAAATGCATCGAACTTGACAACTTCTGGGATTGTGTGTAGCCAGCTTTTTTTATTTATTTAACACAAACCTTTTGAATTTGTGTTATTGTATGTATCCAGTCAAGCTAAGCGTTACATCGTTAGTCCTTTATATTAACGACCGTTTTGAATAACTTAAAATTCCGTTTTCTTACATTTTTTTTACGTTTTCATCCAGTTTATACGTTTTCATCCGTTTTTATACGTTTTCGTCAGTTTTCTTAAATTTTTTTACGTTTTCGTCTGTTTTTTTACGTTTTCGTCCGTTTTCTTACGTTTCATCCGTTTTTATACGTTTTCATCCGTTTTTATACGTTTTAATCTATTTTTATACGTTTTCATCTGTTTTTATACTTTTGAATCCGTTCTTAAACATTTTCATCTATTTTTACACATTTTTGCTCGTTTTTATACGTTTTCGTTTGTTTTTATACGTTTACGTTTGTTTTTATACATTTTGATTTGTTTTTACACGTTTTCGTTTTTTATTATACGTTTCCATCCTTTCTTACGTAGAAAAACGTGTAAAAACAGATGAAAACTTATAAAAACGGGTACAACCATATAAAAACAGACAAAAACGTATAAAAACGAATAAAAACGTAAGAAAAGCGCGTATAAAAAAAGCGAGCAAAAAGTGTAAAAAGCAGGTAACGATAAAAACTGGATCGACTATCGAAAATAGACGAAAACATAAGTGGAAAGAAACGTAAGAAAGTGGGCGAAAACGTATAAAAACGGATGAAAACATATAAAAACGGACAAAAATTTATAAAAACGGATGAAACCTATGAAAACGAAAGAAAATCGGCGAAAATGTATAAAAACAGACGAAAACGTAGAAAATCGGACGAAAACGTAAGAAAATGGACGAAAACATATAAAAACGGATGAAACGTATTAAACCGTAAGAAAGCGGTTGAAAGCGTATAAAAATGGAAGAAACATAAGAAAGCGACAACGTATAAAAGCGGTGAAAGCGTAAAAATGGTCGAAAACGTAAAAAAATGTAAGAAAACGAATGAAAACATATAAAAACGGGTGAAAACCTAAGAAAACAGACGAAAACGTATAAAAAACAAAAGAAAACGGATGAAAACGTCGTAAAAAGATGTAAGAAAATGAATGAAAACGTATAAAAACGGATGAAAACGTAAGAAAACATATAAAAACAGATGAAAGCGTATAAAAACGTGAGAAAACGAAATTTTAAGTTATTTACTAACGGCCGTTAATATAAAGGACTAACAATGTAACGTTTAGCTTGACTGGATACATACAATAACACAAATTCAAATGGTTTGTGTTATAATGAAAAAAAAAATAGTTGGCTTATCACATTGCCGAAAGTGGTCAAGTTCGATGCATTTTTTTGTTATTATCCCTACAAACTTCTACTAGTTCAAAACTTCAAATTCAGGCAAATGCTAATGGTAAGGTTGCCTCCCAACCAACCAAGTTGAAGACCGAGTTTTCCCCATTAGCTCAACCAAATTGGCGACTGATCACCCCCAATTTTTTCAAAGTTATGGTAAGCTTGGCAACCACAAGTTTCGTTCTCTTTTTTTTGTGTGTGTGCGTTTTTATTTTTATATTTTGATGTATGTTTTTTGTTATGGTTGTAGTCGGCTTATTAGTAAATTATGGTTGTAGTCTTCGAGAGAGAAAGATTTATGATTGCCATTAGCATTGGCCTAACTAAAGATTAATTGATTAGAGCTCAAGGTGTCATAAGTCATAACACCTATAAAAAAGTATTGTCAATTTAACGTCATTTTAGCATTTTTACTCTTAACACCAACACACTAAAATACCCTCTCGCTTATAAGAACATTGGGTGAAGTGAATCATTTGAGTCCCATTTGATGTCACATCATCTCAACACTCCCATAACAAAACACACCTCTATCTTAACACACAACAAATCTCTTAATTTGGGCCTCACCCATTTTCAATTTTATTTTCTTTTTATTTTTCCAAATAAACTAAAATTCATTTATTAAAATAGAATTACAATACAACATATTAAAAAACATAAGAAATAAAATAATGATAAAAAAAAACGATACGAAAAAAAAACATGCAACGTAGAAGAGTTGAGAAAAAATAAATATCTTAATCTGTTTTACGTGTCAAATTCAAAATTCCCAAATTCCAACCTGCATAAAGCAGTTTATGCTTGTTCTTACAAACGAGTCTCTTCCCACTCTTTCTGAAGCCTTGGTGCTTCTTTTTGAAGTCTTTCTTCTTCTTGTAACATTTCATTTAATGTCTCTTCATCTCGCATAAGTTGATTTAGATGTTTCTCAATAAATCCGTGCTCATCAACTGGTTCCTCTGCTGGTGGAAATGAATAAATGGGAGACATGGGTTGGTGCGTATGTTGTTGTGATGACGAACCACCCATAGTGTTTTTCTTACGCATCCAACGGATTTTGTGACTTATGTTATCTTCTATTTGTGACACAATCTCCCCAACGTTTTCTTAATCTCATAATCTTTCCAGCATTCTTCGGCAAAAAATTCGTCAATGACAGCATGTCTTTCATACGACAGGTCTTTGCAATTCGCGTATTGTTTCCTCAGATCCTCTTTCGAGGTTCTTGCTTGGCTAAACATCTCGGATAACTCGTAACCTTTTTTCTTGCGAGTGTAATCGCCGTCAATCAGTTTCTGAACGCCATCCTTGACTTATTCGACAGTGTACGGGAGATTACAAGCCATGGTCTTCAAAAGAAAAGTGTATTGAAATTGTGATTTGGTATAAATGTAGGGAATTTGTTTAGTTAAAAATTGTGATTTGGTGTGTTAAATGTATGGAATTTATTTATAGTGTGTAAATTCATAAGCAAAAAAATCAAATGGATACAATTTTCAAAATTGCAACCTTCACATTGAAAATTGCAACGTTCACTTTTTTTGTCGTCTTCCACTTCGTTGCAACGACGAGATACCTGACGAATACAAACAGCGAGGCCTGCCGGTGTGGTGGTGGCGATCCAACGACGCTTGTCATTAGTGTGCCACCTCAGAACGGCGAAACATAATCCACCACCACACTCGATGCTCTAACACCATTAACACCACCCTTTTTTAGACTCATTATTTTTATTTTTATTTCATTTTCTATTTTTTCATACAAACTATTTTTTTCATTCATTAAAAAAAGATAAATTACAATACGAAAACAAAAATAATAATATTCCTTCCGTCCCAAAATTATTGTTCACTATTGACTTTTTTAGTCTTTCTTCTTCAACTTTGACCATAATTATTTTTGTTTGTGTTATATAATATTTGATGAAAAATATATGAATGTATTGGGTTTTAAAATGTATTTGTTATATAATTTTCATCAAGTATTATATAACACAAATAAATATATTAATGGTCAAAGTTGAACAAGAAAGACCGGTCAAAGTCAAAGTAGACAATAAAAATGGGAAGAAGGGAGTACAAAATATAAAAAAAGCGATTTTTTATAAAATACGAGTTTGTTTTTAAATACGAGATTATAAAAATACATCAAATTGTTAATAACCTAATTTTGTTGTTGTTTATTTCGTTGCCAAATATGCTTATTTTGTTGAAAACTTGTATGTGTTGCTGCTTCATCGCGTAATTTTTTGGCTTTTCGTCGGTATTCTACAACTTCATTAGAGCACACGGTATGGAGACAATTTAACATGCCAAATATCCATTTTTCGTGTCATTGGTGAGCCAAATCATACAATCACTTGTGCCATTCGTGAGCCAAAGGTATTTGAGCCATTCCAATGGCTCAAGCCATTTGTGATGTTTAGTGTTTTTTTTGTGTGTATTGTGAGTGAGTGGATATTTTTAGTGGAGAATTTTGTGGGACTCAATAACATGTTAATGGTGTGTTATGAGGGAGGGTGTTTTAGTTATTGGTGAGTTATTGAAAGGTGTATGATGTGGCGTTGAGGTGGCATACTAATAACGTGTTATTAGTATCAATGATACCTTGTGCTCTTAGTCAGCAATAAAATAGTTATGACAAACAGTTTTGGTCGTAACCTAAAGTCCAAAACACTTTGAAATAAAAATAGCGAGAATGTAAACTATCTAGTGTAGTGGAGGTGCATGATAGGAAGGAGCACACGCAACCGCTAAAAAGATGTATTGCATGTAGGCCACGTGGACAGTCTAGATTTCAACAAGGTAATAAGTATACAATGAGATAAATGCTGATAAGACAAAATCCTAAGCTGCTAATCCTGTGCCGCATAATGTTTGGTCTGGACCCACACTTACGTCCTACGTGGCGGTTGGCGGTGGGACCCTACCTAATTTTTGTTCGATCATGATGTGGTGAGCAGCATACACGTCATTCTTCTAAATAAAGTTTTACTAAGACTTGCTACAACATACTAAATCATTTAATAAAAATTTTACGTATGATAATATTATATAGTTTTGCTAACTTATTATTATTATTTTTTTATTTAAACCGTGTGTTCTGTCATTTGACGGGATCATATGAATAGGCAGTTTTATAGAATGACTTAGTAGAAATATTTAGCATAGGTCTCAAAATAATTGTCTAGATAAGAAAAATGCTAATGGTTTGCGTTCCTCAACCGACTGAATAGGCAACCGCGTCCCCCTAGCACAATCGTACACGACCGCATTCTCTATTCTATCAACTATTTACCAACTCAAAAAATTTAAATTCCGATCAATTCTTTGATTATTATTTAGATGAATAGGTTAATAGTTTAACCTTCGAGTTTTTAAAAAAAAACGCCGCTTTGCTTATTTATCGTGCTTTTACTTCTAAAATCCCGAAAAACCTAGGAGCGTCAATAGAAAGAGATCGTTACAGTGCTCATGATCGTTTAGTGGCGATATACTTCGTTGACAACTCACATCGACAAAAAACATTACGTACACGGTTCCGAATGAGCCAAATACTATTCATAAGCATTGTTTGAGACTTAACTGATACTATGTTTTATTTTCAACATCGTACTATAAGTATGAGAAAACTTGGCATTTCCCCGTTTATTAAGTGCACTTCTGCAATTTATCAACTAGCTTTTCACGAGCCGCAACATGAGTTTTCTTGAATTTTTTTTTGAACGGCAATTGTGGCTACATGGCTCCTAGCCCAGAAGGCGTAGCGAGCCCACACAACCAGGTTGGGTCCAACCCAGAAGGCTATTTAATAGCAAGGCTCGAATGATCACAAGCGAATAAGGTATAATAACGTGCATGAAGCAATAAGAAAAGATGTTTAATGAGCCTTTGGCGTACTAAAGAGAAAGTGGGCTATAGTAAAAACTTTCCCACAGTCACGAAGTCTTAGAAGAATTACGAACTTAATGTACAATTGCATCATATTACATAATATGATTATCCAAATCAAGGGATGGCAATTTCTCCCGACTATTTTCCGGAGAAAGTACATCGTGAAGATGATTCCGTACGATTGGTAGAAAATATGTTAGAACTTATTAAAGAAATAAACTTGACAAGGAAACTTATCTAAATCGTAAAGATAATTTAGTGGAACACATTTGACGTCGAACAAATCAAGAAGTGCTTTAATTTTTATTGTAATTTTATTTTATTTTATTTGAATTGTTATTGTAATGTTTATTTAATTATGAATGAAATATTAAGAGTTAATTGCAAAAATCGTCCCTAAGGTTTGTCGAAATTGCAGATTTCGTCCTAAAAAGTTTAAAAGTGCATGAATCGTCCTAAAATCAAACTATTTTACAAATTTTGGTCCCTGGAATCTGACTCCGTTATCTCTCTTATTTTAATATATAAAAGTGAAGGGCAAAATGGTATTTTCACCTGTGGTCCCCCTTTTAATCCACTGATTCAACAGTGAACCTAAACCATCTGCACCATCACTATCTACTCCTAAACCATCTGCACCTTCTGCACCATCACTATCTACTCCTAAACCATCTGCAGCATCATTGCTATGGTCATTATCTACTCCTAAACCATCTGCACTCGCTCAAAATGAGTATGTTTTTAGTAGCGTTATTGTTGGTTTTGTGTATGATAATCGGCTATATTTACTCATAAATGTTGCAAAAGTGCAAAAGAAGCGTATTTGTATGTGAATGTAGCCAGGTATCGCAAAAGGTGAAGAAATGAAGATTTCACGCATATTTGGACAATTCTCGAGGAAGGAAGTCAAGTAAGGAAGGTCTTGGACTCGATGATTAGGAAACGCAATGATTTCTAAGTGTCTACAACAAGTAATGATCAAGTTTCGTCTTGGAAATCAGCATCGAAAGAAAAGAAAAATGCGCGAATTAAGAAAGTCAACCAAAGTGAAAGATTAGGTGTATGAGAGACTCCCAGCCGATCGGTTGGAGCCCGCAACCGATTCGGCTGGGCTGATGGAAAAAACGCAACCGGATCGGATGCTTCGCAAACCGATCCATTTCTTAACCCTGGAGTTACACTTTTGTCATTTAATGTTGCCTTAACTTCCATTAATCATTAGAGGCCGATCATTTCCAGTAAATAACTTGTTAGGGACGTTTTTAGCCTGATAGTTAAGGGTTTTTAGCTATAAAATGAACCTAGACTTAATAGCCTAGTGTGACACAACCAAAAAAAGTAATAGTTTACACCAAAGCTATTACCAACCCTTATTATTCATCCCAAAAGTCTTGTTCTGCGTAAAAGCGTCGAGGAGGGTGGAGAGACGAATTCTCATCCATTGTTTGATCATTCGGAGTTGTACGGTTAGACTAGACAATTAGAGGCGTGTGGTTGCTATATTTCACGATTTCTAATTCTTGTAATCAAAAGCTTAGGTATTCTATTGAACTTGTCATGAATTTCTATTCTCTTGAATTATTTGAATTACCTTGTTACTACTTGTGTTTTGTTATGATTGTCATGGAGTAGTTCTTGAATATACTTGTGTGTAAGGGTGTAGGAAATTGTATGAGTGTTCTTATATGTGATGCATGTAAATGATCTTGTTTAAATGAGTTTATTGGAAAAATTACTAGTCTTGTTTGATTTGTCGGTAAAACATGTTTAAGAAAAAGGACCAAAAGGATTTCTCTTGTGTTTTATTCCAAAAAGTTAAGTGACAAACTAGTATGGGGATATGGTGATTGACACTCACCATGTTTACTTATTGAAACAAGACTAGAAACATTTTCATCACGAAAGGTCGAAAGATTCGTAGGAACAAGTTTAATGAGAACCTTTTACAAACAAATGGATTTTCTAAAGGATAATTATTAGGATAAGGACCGAAAGGATTACCTACATGTTATTGTTCTTAAAATGATTTTACAAAACATAAACCATGGGTTGGAAATCATTTGTTTATGATTTGTGCATCACATCAAAAGTTTACACCAAGCCTTCATGAACACTCTCTATGATTGCCTATAGACTTCACACAAGTATATGTTTCTTAATATTGATTTTCACCAAACCATAATTTTGAGGAAGCCTTGACAAGCTTTCTTGTTTCGAATATTTTAAAACAAATTAAAACGCAAATCTCTTGGGACGATCTCGACTTACCAACCTTTGCTATCGCGAACGAGTATACTTTCTCGTATGTGTTATAGTAATTGCCGGATAAATCGTGTTTATAAATTTTTAAAACTTGTACACACGGAGAGCACATCATGTTTTTGGCGCCGCTGCCTGGGATTTGAGTGTTTTTTATTTGTTTTGTTTCTGTAAAATTCGTAATGTAAGAATTTGGTTCCAAATTGATAAGTAAAAAAAAAAAAAAAAAAAAAAAAAGGTAAAAATCTTTTGGTTTTAGGACCAACCGATTCGGCTACGCGAGCAACCGATCCGGTTGGTCATCTCGGTAAAATTAAGTTTTTATTTTTTTCTAGTTTCTAGCTTATCTATTGTTTTGTGTTTTAGTTTATGGCTTATTTCTTGTCATATCTGATTTTTAGGCTAGTTTAGAAGGTTGTTTATTATTGTTTTTGTCATTTTTAGATTTTTGGTTATATGTCATTTTTAGTTTTATTTAATTTTCTAATTAATATTGTCTTGATTAGAGTAATTATTTAGTTAATTTGCAGTTTTAGATGTTTAATTAGTTTTGATGATTAGTTAATATTATCTAGTTAATATAGTTTATGGTTAATTAGTATAATTAATGATTTTAATTAGTAAGGCTAATAAGTAGACACACTTATTAGAGTTTAAGTTGTAATTAATTGTCTTTAATTAGTTTTTAAAATTAATAAGTTTAATTAATTTTATTTCATAAAATATATATATATATATATATATATATATATATATATATATATATAAATATATATATATATAGCGTTATTGTGGTGAACAAGCTTAAAATAGATAAAATAGGTACACATGTGGACCGTTAGATCAAGCATCATAGATGAGATTAGATATTAAATCATTGAGTGGCAGAATTGTAATTAAGTGAAACACAAATGGCATTTGTGTACTAAATTTATAATGCTGGTTTATATGTTGGTTTGACTATCATTAATATCCAAGTTTCAAGAATTAGGTAGCAACAATAATTCATCCGAATTCAGAATTAATACCTTAATCCCTAAAATCACTCGCTCAATCAAGAATCCCCAAATCATAGTTCTACTTTTGTTCTTTAAATAGCATAAGCAAAGGTGTATTTGCATTGCATAACAAATGAATATGGTTGATTTATTCAACGAAGTGATCGACAATGAAAGTGAAGAACATATATTGTTTGGTAATTGATACATTGTTCTGCTTTTTAATATTTTTTATTCAATGAAGATAGTTTGTTTGTTAATTTTATTTATTGGTGTTTGGTGTCATATCGTCGAAGTGGAAGGCTGTCAAATGGCGTGACCAAAGCAAGATAATGAGGAGTATGAAACGATCAGTCAAACTATTGATGGAGATAGTGAAGACGAAAAAGGTATTTCTGAGACCAGAACTGTGTATGAGTTGGTTTATGTGTGTAAGCTACTTTGTAAATTTTGTATCTTAGTTGAATCTATTAGTTGATTATGTGTATTAGTTGCATTATGTTGCTTTGGGTTTATGTATGTGTTGATTATGTGTATTATTCGAAATAAACTTTTCAAATAAGGTATTTGTTGTTTATGTGTGTTAGATGAGATAAATTATTGTGTATTGGTTGATTAGGATTAATGTGCGTTAGCTGTCTATACGTTTTGTAATAAGCTATTAAGCTACAATGAATTAGCAGTTTCAACATGGGTAAGTGTGTATGAGTTGCATACATGTAGTATAGCGAGTTAAAGCTGTTTTGAAATAAGCTATTAGGTGAATATGCATATTTGTCTCATATGGTTGTTTTGGAATAAGATATTAGTTGATTATGTGTTTTAGTTTTATATATGTTGTGATAGTGAAGGCGAACAAGGTATTTCTCAGACCACAACTGTGTATGAGTTGGTTTATATGTGTAAGCTACTTTGTAAATTTTGTATATTAGTTGAATCTATTAGTTGATTATGTGTATTAGTTGCGTATGTTGTTATAACTTTATGTATTTGTTGACTATGTGTATTATTCGAAATAAACTTTTCAAATAAGGTATTCGTTCTTTATGTGTGTTAGATGAAATAAATTATTGTGTAATGGTTGATTAGGATTAATGTGCGTCAGCTGTCTATACGTTTTGTAATAAGCTATTAAGCTACAATGAATTAGCAGTTGCAAAATGGGTAAGTGTGTATGAGTTGTATTATGTGTAGTAGCGAGTTAAAGCTGATTTGAAATAAGCTAGTAGGTGAATATGCATATTTGTCTCATATGGTTGTTTTGGAATAAGATATTAGTTGATAATAGTTTGGGCATCTCTTATGATTTTTTTGTTTAATTTATGTTATAACAAGGCAATTGGCTTTCAGCTAGTGTATGTTGTGTGTTTAATTTAATGTGCATTCCATTTTTTTGTTTAATGTATAGAATAATAAATGGTCGCATTTAAGCCATATTTAAATCGTTAATGCGGTAGAAACTTTGTGTATGAGTCAGTGATGTTTGTATATAATGATATAGGGTAGAAACTTTGTGTATGAGCTGGTAGAAATTGGTTGTATAGAATGATAAAGAGTCGAGTTATGGACCAGGACGAGGCGAACAGTGGATATGTACGATAGTGATTAGTTTGTTATTCGATTGGTTATGTCTGAACAGGTGGATAGCTACAAGAAGAGCTTGCACAAGCACATAAACAGGTGAACAAATTTGTGGATAAATTGGCATGAGTATATAATTATTCAATCATATGGAGTATTTATCTTGTGGATCACACAAATTTTAGGTACACATTTTAGAAGCAATGGTTGGTGCAACTTTAGATAAGCTAGCATACATGAATACCTTAGTCAATGACAACCATTAGGAGGACAAAAACACAACAACATCAGAAACAACAACTTTATCTCGCCCTACTAATACTCAACCTTTAAAAATGGCCAAAAGTAAAGCTGACATGAAATGCATAAGGGTGTTTGGTCGATAAAAGTGGAGTGCTTGAGTTAAAGGGTGTTTGGTTATGTCTGTATCAATAAAATAAGGGGTGTAATGTGTGCATTGGGCGTTTACATATGTCTCACTAATGGCGTATAGAAAAGGAGCGATAACGTTGAGTGATATGCCTCTTTTCTTTTTCGATTAATAGGATTCGTCTAAATCCATCATATAATTACCTCTTTGAAAATCATTTTTCTTTGTATTTAAAACCTCAAAGTAGCCTTATCTTATCTTTACGTAAGCTTCATTTCAAACCATACAAAAATGGCCCATTTTAAACTCAACCCGTTTAGACTGGACCAATATTGCCTGCTGTAATAATGATGTTGAAACTCTGAATGTGTTTTTCCCATTTATATACTCATAAATGAGCCGAATGGGGTTATGCTTTATTTCTAACCGATCAAATTGGTTAGTCTAAACTCTAAAAAATATAACTAAAAAAAGGTAACGGGTCAAATATGTCGGAAGTCATCAAAAGTGTATTCAAAAGCATAAAAACCACGTACATCACTTTATTAAACGAAACCTGTTTTAACCGAAAACTATTTTGAAAATTTCCCCTTCCCGCTTATTGATATATAGGTGCTTTTTTTGTATTAACATCTGCATACCTCTGATTTAGAGTATGATCGGTGTTCTCTGATGACTCGATAAGATCCCAGGCAAGTGATTGATGCCCTGAACGTGAAGGGGGCCTGGCATAGATATTATTCTTTCTGAAGTTAATCTTCCCATGGCTAAAGGCTTCAAGATGTTGAATTAAATTATGAGAGATAGAGATTTGCGACGAACTCTAGTGATCAGTAAGACTATTGAAATTTATGTTTTCAGTTACTCATTTTGTTCTTCAGGATCTTTGGAGATTGTTTTATGTTCCTTGTGGGGTTTTTTTTGCAGTGATGTCTGCTCAAGATGAGGTTATTGTTGTTTTCAAATGCTTGAGGCTTGGGCGGTGATAATCTTATGAAACCCTTGTGAACGAATGAGTTCTTGAATTTGTGGACACACATGTGGAGGAGAAGACGCATGGTGTGTATCAGTTGATCAAAGAAAGACATGTTTCCTTTGAATCTATTGTTACAACCCACACTAATTATAGATTGGTTCAATGAGCTATTCACCACACCACACAACTCACATCCAATTCATATAAGTATGTGTATTGCAATCCAGAATTCTTCCTTTCAAGGTAAAGAGTATGGTTCCTATTTAAGTCTAATTTATTCTTAGATTTTTTATGTTTAATACTTAGTTTCTTTCTTCATTGTCTATATTAACACAAAAGGTAGCAACTGTCGCACGTGGGGTGAACCAAAAAAGTATATTGCTATAATGTTAGCCAACAAGCCAATGAGGATGTGCGCTACTGTGGCAATTACGCATACCATGGTGCAAGGAACTACCCTGAAAGGAAAAAAATCGAAGGACATGACGTGTACCAGGTTGTGTTCAAGGACATGGATGTTTATGGCAATGAGTAGTTATTTTAGTTTGTTAATCACCTTGTACTTGTTTTGAACTATTTAATATGTTCTTGTTATCTTAGACATGACTCATACACAAAGTTTCTATTATATTTGAATTTGATTTGAATCAATCAATTTATTTAAAATATGAATGATAGAATATTTGAATGTTATAATGACTAATAATGTGAAGATTTTTTTAGGATATCAAAATGGGTATGCAGGTCCTGTGTGTTTAAATGCGCTGTCAAAATGTGTATGTAGGTCCGATATGTAGTTACATGTATATGCATATCAAGTCTTTTACACTACTGGAACATCTAATGCAAGTAAACATATCCACTTTACATGCCAATACAAGTAGCCCATGTGATAGAATAACAAACTCTTAGAATAACAAACTCTTTTTATTAAACAAACAAACGTATGAAAACTTAAACAAACTAACGTATGCCAATACAAGTAACATATGAATAATTAATTTGTAAGGATTGTGGGGCATTTAACATGGGATTAGAATGGGAAAAAAATCAGATAATGGGAAAAACAAAAATTACTATATTACCCTTATAGTAAATATCTAATTAATTAATATTATTTATTTTGATCTCATCTATCAAGATTGATCCAACGGTCCACATGTGTACCTATTTTATCTATTTTAAGCATGTACACCACAAGAACGCAAATCTATATATATATATATAGGGAGGCGTTATTGTGGTGTACACTTTAAAATGAAATACAATAGGCACTATCATGGACCGTTAGATCAATTATTATAGATGAGATTCAAATTAATTAAATATGTTTCATAATTAAGTACTTAATGGCATTATTGTAAATAAATAGAATATTGGAGTCATTTTGAGTAACCCAATATAAATGCGTGCGCAAAGGATACGCTATACAATCTGGATATAACTTTTGATTCTTTTTTATTCTAGTTTTTCAATTTCAATGTTTAAATTTATATTCAAAATGTTGATACATAATATCTTTTTTTATTATTTTTTATCCAATATATTGATAGGGCTGATACATAAATCTTTGTAAAACCATGAGCATTAAAATTTTAGTGACGTTACTAAATTTTAGTACATTTTTAGCAACACGCTATCAAATTTTAATACATTTGCAATGACACACTATCAATTTTTAGTACATTTATAGTGACACATTATGATATCAAACAAATTTTCTTGACGCATATATAGTAACACTAGTTTTTATGACACATTTTTAGTTATAAACTTTATCTTTTGACACACTCAGTTTCATAATACATTTCTAATGACACTAAGTTTTTTCACAAATTTTTTTGACACATATGCAGTGACACACTATTATTTGTAATGACACACTATGTTTATCACCAAATTTTCTTGATACATTTGTAAAAACATACTAGTTTTTATGACACATTATTTTAGACAAACTATACCTTTTGACACATTTAATTTCATAATACATTATTTATAACACACTAAATTTTTAAAATTTTTATTTTGACACACTTAGTCTTTTGATACATTTATAATGACACACTAATTTCTTGCAACACTCTTATTGTTACAAACATAACACTGATCTACAAGTAGATTACCAAAAAAAAATGCTAATAACGAGTACATTTAGATTATCGAATACATTCATTGCAAAAAAGAAAAAGAAAAATAGCAGGTCTAGAAAATTCATACTCCTTACATCACTAGTTCTTAACAATATCATCTTGAAAAAAAAAGAAAAAAAAAAGATGCCACCGTCAAAAAAAAAAAAAAAACTCATCAATAAAATTCTTCGTATAACCATCCAACAAACCATAAAAAAAAAAGCATCAACTCATCATAGGCCAAATGAATATGAAACATAGTTGACCTTTTGACTACTCACTATGCTCCAATGAATCGTGTATGTAATTAAAACTGATACACGCCATCTGCAAAATATGTTCCATCACTCCCAACATGAATAAAAAATAATAGCTTATATAACCTTGAACAATTTACGTTGGTTATGATTTGCAAAAAAGTAGATCTATAATATAGCTTCTTGCGGCGGCGACATGGAAAGGAACAAAAGAATCCAAACACGAAAATGAAGAAGGCGGCTAGGTTCTGGCACCGCAGAGACGCCGACAACGTAAAGACATCCGGCCACTGACAACGCAGAAACTCGTTTGGAAACAAGAGAAAATGGTTTTAAGTGGTAGATCCAGATTTGTTTGGGAGATTTTGTTGATTTTGGGAGAGAGGAAATAATATTTAAAAGAGAGAGAAATTTGTTAATTTGTTATAATGGATGTGACGGCAGTTATGTTTTTTTGATTTAAGATCATTTGAGGACAAAAGATTATTTACATAATAAGGGATCAATCTCCACCTTCTATTTTTATTTGATCTAATGGATGAGATTAATCTTAACAATTTAAAAAACCCACTTTCATCATTTTTTTTCAAATATTAATATCTTTCAAACCGTTAATCGTTAAGCGAAAAAAAATATATCATTGCGACGAGCATTTAATTATCTTTCTATAGATAGGCACTTTGATATACTTTCGACAAAATTTTTTTTTTCTTATTTTTCACGTTTTTTTTAAGTTTTTTTTTCGTTTTTTAACGTAACTGAAATTTACATTAAAAAATCATATATGATAAAACACTAATTTTAATATCACATGTGATATTAGTGTAATATCACATATGATATGTAATATCACATGTGATATTAGTGTAATATCACATATGATATTAGTGTGATATCACATGTGAATTAGTGTAATATCACATATGATATTACATATCATATATGATTTAACACTAATATCACATGTGATATTCAATTTAGTGTTTTATCATATATGATTTTTTTTCATACAAATTTCATAGAACGTAAAAAACGAAAAAAATAACGAAAAAACGTGAAAAAAATGATTTTTTTTTCTTTTTTCAAAAGTATATCAAAGTGCCCGTCTATAGAAAGATAATTAAATGGTCGTCGCGATGGTGTAAATATTTTCACTTAACGATTAACGGTTTAAGAGATATTTAAATTATAAAAAATAGGTGAAATAATAAAATGCTTTTAATCTTAGCCATTGATTCTTTTTAGATGGATGGTGGAGATGAGTCCCTTGGTATGTGAGAAAAGTTTGGTATGTAAAATAACTCTCCTCATGTTTTTTGGATAGGTTTATGAGTTATAAGTGGTGTGACAAATGCCTAAAATACCCTCTTAGTGTTTTTATTTTGTTTTTAAATATTAAATACATAAAAATCCATATGTCATGTTTCTACTGGTGCCTATTATATTCTATTTTAAAGTGTTAACCACATGAACACAAATATATATATATATATATATATATATATATATATATATATATATATTGAAACCACTCCAACCGATCGGTTGCAACCCGTAACCGGATCGGGTGGGTGTGTTTAGGTTTAAGACTTACCACCAACCGAATCGGTTGGAGGGCCAACCGATCCGGTTGGAGCTCTCGATAAGAATTTTTCTGTTTTCTTAATTTCAAGTTTTAGCTTGTGTTTTTAGTCTTAATAAGTGTCTTTACTTGTTTAGAATATGTTTTTGTAGTTTGTTTTGATTTTTACTAACTCTAACGCTAATAATTTGGATGTTTTGTCTTTGGTTTTGTTTTGTTTTGATTAGATAGTTTGTTATGGATAGTTTGAGTGGAATTTCCGAGTATCTACGCAACTTGGATGAGATGTTTAAGGATACCGGTAACTCGTTGGAGAAGATTGGGAATATCTTGGAAGAAAGTAAGAAAGAGTTGGCTATCGATTCGGAATGTTTGGAAGAAGTTGGAGAAAACAAGGTTCAAGTTCCTAGAAAGAATAGGGTCGTGATTTTCACGCAAGCACCTCTCACGGGGTACGATTCACCATTTATGAGATTTGGGACACCGTGTAGTGTTGAAGGATGAGCGCGTGGGATGCTCAATTGAACATGGCTTATGGGGACAACTATATTGTGGAAAAAGTCCTTGACAAAATTGGCCACGTTCGTTTGGATTATGAAGCTTATGGGAGAAAAATTGTTAAGAATCTTCGGATTAATATCCATGGTCATATTTTCGAGGCCGATTTTGTAGTTTTGGAAGAAGGGAACGCGGATGAACCGGACGTATGCTTTGGGCGAGATTTCCTTGTGACAACTAAATGTCAATTGGATTTTGCTCTAGGTGAGATGAGAATCAACATTACCGATTTGGAGGAAGAGAAAGAAGTGAATGAAATGCTTGCGGAATTGTGTGCCAACATGGAGAAGGAGAATGTGGAAATTGTGAAAATGGGAAAAGCTAGTAGAAATAAGACCTCATCAAATAAACTAACTCCCACCACCTCTACCACCAACAAGACCCATGATTACACACCATCACCACCAAATTCACCAAACACCTTCAAACCCTTAACTCAAGAGCAAAAGGAAGCCATTCTAGCAAACCTTAAACAAAAATTCCTTGAACTTAACGAGAAGAAACCGATGATTGAAGTGCTACAAGATTATGTTCTATATCGCAAAAAGCTATATGCGTTTATGTTGGCTAGAGCAAGGTTGGAAGATAAGGATCTTTCGGATGAGGATAGGGATAGTTACTTATTTCAGGGTATGCCACGGAAAGAGAGTGACCCAGGTAACTTAGTTTTGCCTATAAAAGTTAACGGGACCACTCCGGTTTATGCTTTGGCGGATACGGGATCAAGCGTCAACGTCATGCCTTATCCACTATTCAAGACTTTGGGACTAAGCAAACCTCAACCAAATCATTCTAAGCTAACCATGGCGGACAACTCTCAAGCTAAGGCTATGGGGAAAGTGAAAAATGTGAGGGTGCAAATTGGCTACCAACCTTATTTGGCCGATTTTCTAGTCTTGGACATACCGGTTGATAAAAGTCTACCTCTCTTACTTGGAAGACCTTTCCTACGCACATGTGGAGCGATTATAGATATGGGGAGGGGGACTATGACAATCGATGATGGGATCTCAAAGCAAACTTATTATCCCAAGCCTAGGGGTAAAGTGTTAGAATTTATGGAGGATTTGGAACTCTTTGATGGGGAAGATGATTTAACTTGCTTCGAAGTTGGGCGTGATGTCCACGGAAATCCTATGTATGGACCGCTTGCCCCACCATATTTTGATCTTGATGATGAAATGGAACGTGCACTTGCTATGGAAGCCTTATACAACCCATTTAAGAACATCCTTGTTTACAAAAAGCTCGCGGATTTCTTAGGATCTTTACCCGTACAATTGAAAATTTTGGAATGGGGACCCGAGGGGTCGAGTGTATACAAAAGAGAAGAGGGATATGGGGAATGGCATGTCAATTTCGATATACTATGCTCTAATGGAAAAAGATTTGTTAGAAAGTTCAAAACTCATGAAACATATCGTGAGTTGACCGGAAAATTCCAAAGCAAGGATATTTTGAGGCATGAATATTTTGAGGAGTGATAAGGAGAAGAACATCGCAACAATAATAACAAGCATTTGTTTGCTTGATTTTCATCTTTTGATGAAATTTTATTTTATGCACTTAGGGATTTTGTTTTTATTTTTTTATTATTATGGTTTGAAGTTATTTTAATCAATTCATTTTGAGTTTTAGTTTAACCTTATGATGATAAGTATGATGATTTAGTTTTTGAGTTAGATGTTGTTGAAATTTGCAAATGGTTGGATGAATGTTGTGTGCATCTTTAATCGGATTTTTGAGTAAACAATTTTTGCTTGGAAGGTAAAATGCCCAAGTTAAAAAGGTAAAATTTTGCAAAAATGCAAACCGAAACGGTTGTGTCCATGACTGAATCGGTTGGATGCAAGTATAAGTACCAAAAATTCATTTTTCCAGAAAAACACACACACACACACACTAATCCTCCATCTGGGCTTCACAAAATTTAACCACTAAGAAGTTGTTTGAAGATTGTAAGAGTTTTAGAAGATCATCATGGCACCTAAACAAGTAAGCATATGCAATCAATTAACTTAATTAGGGTTTAATTTTAGTATTTGATTCGAATTGCAAATTAGGTCACTAATTTGGGGGTTTTTGATGGGATTCGAATTAAGTTGTAATCTTTTAGAATTAAGTGGGTAATTGATATAGGAATGCATTGCAAAAAGAATTGTAGTGATTGATTCAACATGGAATGAGTATTATATGATTGAATTTTCGGATTTAATTAAGTTGTACCATTGAATCAAATTAAGTTGCAATTAATGATTCCTAGTTGGTAGATGATGCATTTTCAGTGAATTTTAGATGTCGCATTGTTGATTAGAACAAGGGATTGATGAATTGAAGTTAAGCTTGTACGTTCTAAGCATGATGAACATGTGATGATTGAAAGTTTTGAATGCGAATTAAGAGCAATTTGAGGTTGCGGAAAGCATTGGTGATGTTAGAATGCAGTTTAGGAGTGAATTGGAATCGGAAGAATCTAGTGGGAAATCGATTGGAAGGCCATAGCCTTCTGCAGAATAGGTAACCGATTCGGTTGCGTATCGCAACCGAACGGTTGGATCATGGTCAGGAGAGGAGTCAGATCGGCTACCCCTCAACCGATCCGGTTCCAGATTCTGTTGTGGAAAATTGCAAATTTTGAACTAGACCCTTGAGGCTTCTATAAACCTTATCGTTGGTTCTAACACTCTTAAGTTATCTTATATTTGTGATTTCTACGATAATATTGCATGTTTCTAACCGCTAATCTGACTTGATTATGTTGTGAAGAATGTTTTAGGAAAAGGGGTTGCATCACGAACCCGGGGAGCAAGAAAGAAGGAAGAAGAAATGCCAATTCCAAAGTGCCACCCGAATCTTTTTTGGCGTGAAAAGAGTAATGATCGTCGAAAGCGTTTCAATGATACTTTGCTATCTATGGGAAGAAAAGAAGTACACTGACCTCGGATTATTAATTGGAAGTATTGCTAAGTTTGGGTTGCCATGAGATTTTAGAGGATAAGCTGTTGGTGAGAACATTATGGAACAAGCAGATTCTAACTACAGAAATGTGGAAGAGAGCTCTCAACATCAATGAGCCCATATACAAATAATGGTGCTTAGAATTTATGTGTTCCTTTGGAATGAAGACGGACATTACAGCTATAGGGGTTTGCTCGGACAAATGTATTACTTTCAGGCTAGGTGATCAAGAACATGTTATCACGTTATGGGAATTTGGTAATTTGTTAGGATTATATTCGGAGGAAGATTTGAGAAATCGGGATCTTAAATATGTAATTATGTTGAGTGATAGGAATAAGGAAGGATTTGATAAAAACAGTTTTTGGAGAAAAATAAGTACGGAAAGTAAGCTGACTTATGGTGAAAGTAGAGTCTCGTCGATTAAAAAACCACTTTTGCAAGTGTTTCACAGGATAGTAGTTGAGTCTCTGCTACACAGGGCGCATGATGTGGACAGGATTCTCGAGGATGATTTATGGGTACTATTCACTTTTGAGGAAATACATCCGTTAAGATTATGGTTGATTGCCAAACACCTTCATCAAAGGGCCGCATTAGGGAGCGTGAATTATATTTGTGGCGGACACTTTATTACTAGGATTGCAAAAAGGCTTGGTTTATTTAACCCAATGGGGATGGTTTTGTTTAGTGAACCAATTATGCCCGAAAGTACGGAAGCGGAAAGATTTGCTCATTTGAAAGATGTAGGAAGTGGAAAGCTCGAAGGATTACCGGAGGAACTTGACGTAATGCCTTTGAGAACGTGGATTGGATAGAAGATCATTCTTTGGATTGTGATTTAAAAAACAATGCTTATGTGTGTCGAACAATATTTTCTCTATCTCTATCTCTATCTCTTAACTATTTCTTTAGGATTATTATTACTTTGTTTATTTTTATTTTTAAGTAGCGTTTGGATTGTTTGTAGTTTGTTTGTTTATTTTGTGTATTGTGTATATTTTGCAGGATGGATGTGACGGAAGCTTATTGTTGGTAAATATTTGGAGTTGGATAACTCATATGCGTGCCTATGACCCAATATGCATATTGCATATTCTATCCCGTGGTATCTTTTTGACTATTTCTTTTCCCAATTTCTTTACTTTGAAGTTCATTTTATTACATTGAGGACAATGCAAAACTTAAGTATGGGGGAGGGAAAAAAATAGGAGAAATGATACGATTTTTATTTTTTTTAGTTTTTAGTCTTATTTTTGAATTTTTAGGAAAGTTTTTGGATTCAAGTTGTTAGTAGAAAATCTCCCTTGATTGTCTAGTTGTTTTCACACGTTATTAAGATATGTTTAAAAAAACAACTTGGGTATTTCAATGGTAAAATGAGGTTTTTGAAAATTTTTGATTTGGACCAAATTACGAAAGTAATTCATTTTGGATTCGATAGCATTTACTAGCGCACATTGTAGCCTTTTTCCACTAAATTGTGAGGATTCTTTTTGTATAAAACATAAATTTTTGTTTTATATTTTGCTATGAGTGTGCCGGTGATTATGTCGATTCTAGAACTTGTACTTGTTATGCATTACGGTTAAAATCACTCTCGAGTGATAAAAATATATTCAAATGATAAGAGGCATCGTAGGATTTAACCCAAATGGCCTTCCATTTTATATCTAATGTTTTTTTTTGTTAACCACATCGGTTAGTTAACCACTTTATATGGACCCATTTGTTAGTGCTTATTTTTAGCACTAGATACCCTTAGTTACACCATTTGAGCCAATCTTTTCATTTTTGTTAAATCCAGAAAAAATAAAAAAATATTTTACAACTTAAACCTTAGCCAACCCATGTCAATGTCTATTGGTTTGTTGTTAGTTGTTTGGAGTGTTGGATTGTTTTTGATGATTATTAAGAAGCTACACTTTGTCATTTGTGTGTACCATTCTCCAACAAAGATGAATGAGACGTCTTTCTCATTTGTATTTTTTGTGGTGTATGTTTATACTAAGTGTGGGGGAGTTGAAAAAAAAAGTTATGGTTATAGCCAATGTGCTATATGGAGTATATTGATTAGCCAATGAGCTAAATTGAGTTACATATGTTTGGAGATCGATATGTGAAGAAGAGGAAAATATAATCATTTTCGGGATTGTGGTTTGTGTGATGGCTAGCGATATGGAGGTTTAGACTTGACTTTATTTTTTTAAAAAAACCAATTTCATAAACTATCCCATGCCTTATCCATACCATTTATAAACCCAAAGCCTTAACATTATAACCCGAATAAAAACCCTCTTTGATGAATTTATTTTATTTGTCTTGATACTTGTACAAGCTTATGGTAAAAAGCATTGATCATGACTAGGCATTGAGTGATTTACATATACCCACCAATATATGAGTATTGAGTGATTTCTTAAAATCATTCGTGAGGTGTTTAGTTATGTTATCTAAAGTCATTTGGTTCATTTTTAAATTTTCACATATTAAAAGCAAATTAACAATTATTTCTCTTGAGAATATTGTTAGATTTTTGGAACCACGGTATCGAGAGCATTGAAATCGATTTTCGCAAATGTTAGACCTACTCGAGGGCGAGTAGAACTTAAGTATGGGGGAATTTGATAACGCTCAAAATGAGTATGTTTTTAGTAGCGTTATTGCTGGTTTTGTGTATGATAATCGGCTATATTTACTCATAAATGTTGTAAAAGTCCAAAAGAAGCGTATTTGTATGTGAATGTAGCCAGGTATCATAAAAGGTGAAGAAATGAAGATTTCATGCACATTTGGACAATTCCCGAGGAAGGAAGTCAAGTAAGGAAGCTCTTGAACTCAATGATTAGGAAACGCAATGATTTCTAAGTGTCTACAACAAGTAAAGATCAAGTTTCGTCTTGGAAATCAGCATCGAAAGAAAAGAAAAAGGTGCGAATTAAGAAAGTCAACCAAAGTCAAAGATTGGGTGTATGAGAGCCTCCCAGCCGATCGGTTGGAACCCGCAACCGATTCGGCTGGGCGAATGGACAAAACGCAACCAGATCGGCTGCGTCGCAACCGATCCGGCTGCGAACCCTGGAGTTACACTTTTTGTCATTTAATGTTGCCTTAACTTCCATTAATCATTAGAGGCCGATCATTTCCAGTTAATAACTTGTTAGGGACGTTTTTAGCCTGATAGTTAAGGGTTTTTAGCTATAAAATGAACCTATACTTAGTAGTCTAGTGTGACACAACCAAAAGAGTAATAGTTTACACCAAAGCTATTACCAACCCTTATTATTCGTCACAAAAGTCTTATTACTGCTGTAAAACTTCGAGGAGGGTGGAGAGACGAATTCTCATCCATTTTTTTATCATTCGGAGTTGTACGGTTAGGCTAGACAATTGGAGGCTCGTGGTTGCTGTATTCCACGATTTCTAATTCTTGTAATCAAAAGCTTAGGTATTCTATTGAACTTGTCATGAATTTCTATTCTCTTGAATTATTTGAATTACCTTGTTACTACTTGTGTTTTGTTATGATTGTCATGGAGTAATTCTTGAATATACTTGTGTGTAAGGGTGTAGGAAATTGTAGGAGTGTTCTTATATGTGATGCATCTAAATGATCTTGTATAAATGAGTTTGTTGGAAAAATTACTAGTCGTGTTTGATTTGTCGGTAAAACATGTTTAAGAAAAAGGTCCGAAAGGATTTCTCTTGTGTTTTATTCCAAAAAGTTAAGTGACAAACTAGTATGGGGATATGGTGATTGACACTCGCCATGTTTACTTATTGAAACAAGACTAGAAATATTTTCATCACGAAAGGTCGAAAGATTCGTAGGAACAAGTTTAATGAGAACCTTTTACAAACAAATGGATTTTCTAAAGGATAATCATTAGGATAGGGACCGAAAGGATTACCTACATGTTATTGTTCTTAAAATGATTTTACAAAACATAAACCATGGGTTGAAAATCTTTTGCTTACGATTTGTGCATCACATCAAAAGTTTACACCAAGCCTTCATGAACACTCTCTATGATTGCCTATAGACTTCACACAAGTATATGTTTTTTAATATTGATTTTCACTAAACCATAATTTTAAGGAAGCCTTGAAAAGCTTTCTTGTATCGAATATTTTAAAACAAATTAAAACGCAAATCTCTTGGGACAATCTCGACTTACCCACCTTTGCTATCGCGAACGAGTATACTTGCTCGTATGTGTTTATAGTAATTGCCGGATAAATCGTGTTTATAAATTTTTAAAACTTGTACACACGGAGAGCACATCAAACATTGTCATTATCCACTCCTAATCCATCTGCATCATCATTAAAATGCTCATAATCCATTCCTAAACCATCTGCACCATCATCTAAATGCTCTTTATCCGCTCCTAAACCTTCTAAACCATTATTAACATCCTCATTATCTTGTCCAAACCACTCTATAGCTAATCTCTTTCTACAATTAGGCAACCCAATGGACTTCCCCTTTTTATGTGTTTTACTAACCAGGCTTGTATCAACACGTCCCTCATCTAAATAAACCACTTCAAAATTCTCAGGCAACTCACTAATTTGGGCAGACTCTTTGAATTTAGGCATGTAATAACTCTCAACTGTAGTCTCACCATGTTCAATAAAAACATCAATTACCTTATTATCTTTAACATATTGGGCAAGGTTAATAACATCATCATCACTTGCCAAAGCCCTTAATCCCCATTCTAGTGTCTTATCAGGTATCCTAAAGTGATAGAACATGATATCCATTGGATTATACTTTAACATTTTAACTATGGAATGTATGACATCAACATTAAAGGACTCTATATCCAACAAGTCTACGTATTGGACCTTACCACCAAAATACTTTCTCTTAGGTGATGGCGTAAAACATCCACCATGAAAGACCTTAATTGAGAACACTTCTGGATGATCAGCTGTTTCATAAGAAAAAAAAGAATTGATTAGAATAACACCTTAACCACATTTACTAACATAATTTTGAATTTATGTTCTTACCATAAACTACATGTGGATTGAATGTTGACCCATCTGTTCTAAAATACCATTCTTGTAGTCCAGTTACCATAATTTGAATTTTGCATTAACACTTTGAAGTTTAAGGATTGGATTTGCAGAAAAGGGGAATTTGAGGGATTGAGTTAATTTTTAGTTAGGGTTTTTGGTTATTGAATAATTGAAGTCAACGGATAAAGAGAGTAGTTTATGGCCGGTCAGTGGATTAAAAGGGGGGACCACACGTGAAAATACCATTTTGCCCTTCCGTTTTATATATTAAAATAAGAGAGATAACGGAGTCAGATTCCAGGGACCAAAATTTGCAAAATAGTTTGATTTTAGGACGATCCATGCACTTTTAAACTTTTTAGGACGAAATCTGCAACTTCGACAAACCTTAGGGACGATTTTTGCAATTAACTCAAATTTTAATAAAAAGAATAGGTACGGTTGCCATTGCAGTCACCATTATCATATTGTTGTTGGTGTGTAGTCTTGGAGAGAGAAAGCTGAGCTGTCGCTGCGCTTATGTGACAGGGTGACCACAAAAAATTATGGTAACCATTAGCATTAGTCTAAAAACTTTAATGGATAAACTGATATCTGATTTATGAGAAGTGGAGTTAGGATCAAATAAGAAGAATTTTAAAAGAATTAAAAGGATGAAAAGTAAATCTAACTGTACATTCGAGATATATCGATTTAAATTAGATGCGTCTCTTTTTATTTAGATGCATCATAATGAATTTTCCATCTCTAAATTAGATGCATTACATATATTAGATGCATTTTATCAAATTAGATTAATCATGTGCATTTTTCATCCTTTATATGCCAAGCGTGATTCTAATGCTAATTTGCATCCTTTTCAATTCAAAATCACTTTCAAACATATAGGCAATGCATCTAAATAAATTGAGATGCATGTAATTCGAGTCGATGCATCTCAAATGTGTGATTATAAAAACTTCTCATCATTTTCATTTTAAGTTTTCTTGTCACTGAATCTCTTGTGCTTATTGAAACTAGTAGGGTACTCTCATGTATTTTAGTTTATTATATTCTTTTGACAACAAATTTACGGATATCAAGAATTTCATGTGACGTATTTCAACTCTTTAACTAATGACAATATTTTTCATTATACAATTGTAATAATAAATTTTAATGAGCAATGTTTTTCGTCTTTTAAAATATCTATTTGATTCATATAAAGCTAAGTTTAATGGATACTGGTGTTAATCATTTCTGTGAAACCGACAAATCGAGCCGACCCGCTCGATCCAGAACCGCAAAAAACGATAACTAAAAATTCGAATCCGAAAGAAATCGGATAAACCATATTATCGCGGTTCAATTTCAGTTTTTGTTTTTTAATATCAGCGATTACTCGACTCGAAACATGTTTTACCCGAATCTATAGACCACAATGTTTGTTTGTTTGTTTTTAATGAGACTTAAAAGCTTGGCAACCACTTAAAATAGTAATATTATTTCGTAGGGCAAGTTTACACACTACCAACTATATGGTGTGTAAATGCTCAAACAAACACGATAATTTTAGTTTTATTTTGATAGGAGTTGAATCTATAATTTTTTGATTAGCAATATAATTGTCAAAATTAATGACATAATCCCTTTTACTTGTTGGCTGTCCTTCTTGGGGTTCCATTGTTGATTTAATGTATATATTTGCTTTAATTTTCTTTTGATGTCATAAGAAATACGTAGTATGAAACATCACTTATTTGAGTATGTGTGTTGATATACTAATTTTGGCTTGAATGATGGTCTTTTTGGTGTTGATTTGTCATATTTAGTATTTTGAAACTTGTTGAAGTTTGAGAATGTGTTATCATGATCATCGGTGTATGTTGATCTAGTCTCTAGAGTCGTGAGAGTTTTAGCATCGTTCGTCATTTTAGTAGGCAAAGTTGATAGTATAGTAGTAGCAATTAATAATAGTTGTGACTTGTGACTTTATAAGTACTAGCAGTTTTTTGTATGTAGTAATTAAATTTAAACGTGTGAGATGAAGTAAAAGAAAAGTTAAATCTTCTCGTTTGGTTCGCAGAATGTTTTTGACGGAATTAAAATCTGTTTAAGGAATTGGAATGTGAATGAATGGAATGTTAGAAATTGAAATCCTTAGGATTTAAAATCTGACGGAATTGAAATCTGCAAATACTAACGCATGTTTGGTTGGAAGAATGAAATTAGAAAAAACAATTATATTAAAATATTTAAAATTTAATTTTAGTTTAAGATTAATAAACTAAATATTATTTAATAAATAAATTACTTATCAAATAATAATAATAATTTTTAAATAATATTATATAAACTAATATATTAAATAAATAATTTTTTACATAAAATACAATTGTATTTTTAAAGTATAAATTAAAAAAGTAAGCTATAAATAAATTATATTTAATTTAAAAAAAAATATAATAATAATAAATTTTTTTAAATAAATAATAATTTATATTCAATTTTAAATAAATAATAATTTTTAAATCTTAATAACATGGTTGTTTATAAAAAAATAATAATAATAACAATAATAATTAAATGATCGTTTATAATAATAATAATAATAATAATAATAATAATAATAATAATAATAAAATAAATAAATAAAATAAATAAAAATAATAAAAATAAAATAATAATAATAATTAAAATAAAAATAAAAAAAAATAAAAAAATAAATAAAAAATAATAATAATAATAATAATAATAATAATAATATGAATTCTATGGAATTGTAAACAATCCTTCTCATATTGCCATGGAATGTTGAATTTCATATATATGGGATTTTGAAGGAATTTTCATTCCATTCCGTTGCCTTAAACCAACACAGTAAGGAATGGAATTCAGATTCCAAATTCTTTAAAATTTTCAACCAAACACGTTATGAAATGGAATTGAATTCCAATTCCACCAGAATCCTTAGGATTCCGCCGAACCAAACGGGCCCTTAGAGTTTTTCTAATAGCGCTAGGATTTGAATGTTTGTTTTTCATCGTTTGTTGTCAAACAAACTTTTTATTACAAAGGTTAGATGCTAAATGACAACTGATCTTTGATGTTTTAAATATACGTTGCGCTAAAGGTGTAAACGAGTCAAGTTTATGTAGAGCAACTTGAGCTCGTTCGAGCCGAGTTTTAAAGAGACTCGAGCCCAAAAAATGAGTTCAAAATATTTATCGAGTCGAGTTTGAGCTTATATAAGCTCGACTCGAGTTATTGTCGAGCTTTTAAGTGATACATTCTTTTTTATATATAATATGTATGGTTTAAGGGTTTATGTGTAAATACACTAAGTGTAAATAACTATTTATAAATGTATCGAGCTTTTCTAGTCGAGCTCGAGTCCTATACAAATTTTATCTTATATTTAAATTTTAGTTGGTTAAAAAAAACACATCATTACAAATAATCAAGCCGAATTTTAACTTTCTCGAGCCGAGTTCGAGCTTCCTTCATGAAAGCTCGTTGAGTTATCGAGCCGAGCTCAAATCAAATATAATATTGTCGAGTCAAGTCGAGTTCTGCCAAAATTCAACTTAATTCAACTCGTTTACACTTCTACTTCGCGCTATCGTACCCTTAGTACACCCTTAGTATGGTTGTATTACTAACATTTTATTAGTTTGTTACGTATATGCTGCTATAATTTGTTATCCTTCTATAATTTATGTTTCAATTTGATTCAAACATATTTGGCTCGAATAAATTTTTTTCTTGTTCATACACAAACGTACTACATATGCATATCTTTGTTCATATTTTTCTTCAAGCGTTTTTTTGTGGGTGACAATTGTTTTGATTTTTTGGCAGGTTAATTTATAGGGTTTGAACTTATTGCTACACAGATTCAAACTGGATAAAGCCTTTTATTTTCATGAGGTTGGCATGATCACTTCATGAATGTTTGCATCTAACAGAAATTAAACGTGAGATCTCCCATATTTTAGTAGTATTAGTCACAAGACTTTTACCACTAAACCACCCCCGAATGGTTTCTTTTTCAAGCGGGTTGACTTTGGGTTAGTGTGTACTTTCAGTGTTGATTACTAAAAAACTCGATATTGAACGCTGAAGGATTCAACTTGTTTGAAAGGTTAGTTGAATGATACGATAGCACTCGTTTTGTCAACTTGACTTTAATTACGTTTTTAAATGACACAACCCGAAACTTTGGTAGTACTTAGTAAAATCATCATCAATTAATATAACAAATTGCACAATCTTATTATTATTGATTCTTAACAACCACACCAAATCATATTATGAACCTAACATTATCCATATAATTTAACTAATTAGAGGCTAGCACGTAAGGGTGCAATCCCTAATATAGTTTATAAACTATTTATTAGCTACTGTAATTAGAAAGAAAAAAAAATGTGGCTATTAAACTATAAGCTGCCAATCTTCTAAACAATGATTAAGCCGTATTTATATATTAAGCTTTAATTATTTTGAAGTATGAAACGCATCTTTTATCAACAAAATATTTTATCACCCCCGATTCATATCTTCAGTGTTATTTATTCAACACAATTAATCAATTTCTTAAGCATAATAGGTTCGAACAAACAAGCTCTTTACTATAGGTTATTTTCACTTGATAACCTACTCAATTGTCAGTTAATTTAAAAGGATAATTTAGCTAGAAATGTATTTAACTTGTCACTTTTTCTAATTGTATGTAATTTTTTTCTTTTTTTGCTATTATATACTCTAAAGTTTTGAATTTTGACTTTTGTGTGTATCTGCTTATGTAAAATGACATGTTACCCTTTCGCTGTCAATAGAGTGATTAAAAAATATAAAGGTAAAATGATCATTTTACATGAGCAAATACATGTTATCACCTTCTTTATTTGTACTCTTTTAATAACTCTCATAAATTTTGTCTAACAAAACAAGACTCATATTTTATGTTATCACCTTCTTCATTTGTACTCTTTTAATGTTAAACACACAAAACAAAGATAATGTCATTTTTTCAATACATGGTTAAGGTACTATTTTGGTTTTGAAACAAGTGAAGTGTAAGGAAATCTTGGTGGGTGTGAATAGTAGTGGCCTCGTTTGGGGTTAGCTTGACCCATTATTTCGTGTTTAAAACGTTGTAGTATTTCCATATAACCTTTAACAAGTTAACCCCCCAACAAAAAGTTTGGAAAACTTGAACAAAGTTTTAAGATAATGTTACAACTAGAGAATCTTCAAGTACAATATTTTTTTAGTAATAGAAATTTATTTTATTAATTGTTGATATAAAATATTACTAGTACATGATTGGAAATGCTATATTGAGATGAACTAAGTCCTATAACAAACAAATAGCAATGTGCTCTACCGAATTATTTTCCGCTCAACTTGTTAATTAGATTGATTTAGCAAATTATATAGCTTGAATTTTTATAATCTGCAAAGTAACTTGCTGGCAAATTGTAACAAGTAATTGCACATTTCTGCCAAAAGTTTTTGCAGCCATTAAAGCCAATAACAAATTGGGCCTTATAATATGTTTTGGACCCACAGGCGGGCCAAAGTGGTAGGGGTCAGGCTTTGCCGCTTTGCAATCTGTGTTAATTTATTTCACACAACTGATAGGGTGCTAATGTGATAATGTCTGTCTTATTCTGTCTTAAAGATAATTTTCTGCAGATGAAAAAACAAATTATTAAAAATATTGTAATTACTACTGCAAACTTTCAGAAACTGATAATTTTATTTTTAACTAATTAACTAATTTTTCTTTTAAGCTTTCTAATATTAACTTTAGGAAAAAATTACAAATTTTGTTTCTAATGTTTTCCGCAAAAGCAAGGATTACACCGAGAGAAACTTTGTTGCAAAACAGCCACTAATGTTTTCGTTTTTTGCAAAACAACTACCGAGAGACACTGTTCACTAACTCGCGTTAGTTTTCTCGTTAAGTTGTCTTATCCATGAGGGTAGTATTGTCATTTCACTATTCATACATATTAAATTGCCTGCCAAACTTGTGATACCAATGTTACATGACGTTTCAATGGTATAATTTGCAAAGTAAGTGGTCAACTTCACCACTTATATAGTCAAAGGTCTTCTATCATTACACACACACAAACAGAAGCTCACACACCCTTAAGAAAAAATTCTTCATTTCCTTAACTAGTAACATGTCTCGGTGTTTTGATCTCGTGGTTGCCTATAACTCATTTGTCAATATCGGAAATGATGTTATCCCATTACCAGTGAGAGGTTGAGGAAACATTCAAAGATGCACGAGAATTGATATTTAGGTGCCAAAAGCTTACTAATAGGATCGGTATTAGGGGGAGCTGATTGTCGAGCTCCAAAACTTAAGAGGTTCAAGAGTTGCAAGGTCCAATGTGAACAAACTTAGGAGGATTCAGACAGCTGATTTGCAAAAGATGAGGGGTTGATGAGTATGCCTAAGCAAACTAACGACATCATTGTTTCCAAGATTGATTTTGCTGTGAGGTAGAGGTTCATGTGAGGGGGTTGGTTACTGGAGGCTGGGATGGTTTCTTTTATTGATAATGATGAATGTAGATAGGGTTAGGATTTATTTTGTTGTCATTTCTCCTAGTTTATGATGAATGTAGGTACTAGGTAGGGGTTGGGAACTTGAGGTAATTTTGCTGTTGTTTCCCCGAGCCTGACGTAGATGTAGATAGGGGTTCTGGTTTCTCTATCTTAAAATTGTAAAAATATATTTATGGTTAATGAATGAAATGGGGTTATTTGATCTAGATTTTCATTGTAGAATGTGTTCAAATATGTTCTTACTGTTTGAATGTCTTTTGATTAGTATCACAAACATAAATATGAAAATCACATTAATCCAACCATAAAAAACAAACCAAAAAATAAAAATGGCATTAATCCAACCATAAAACACAATGGATTAGGGCTTTAGCTTCTAGAACAATGAATTATGACTTAAGATAGTGATGCGCACGGAAGGCGCGTGTGAAAACGTAGAGGGGGGGGGGGGAATACGTTTCCGTTTCAAACTTAAAACTTTTGTATCAAATATAGTATAAACCATTGCATTTGCTAATCTCGACGCGGGGATGCATTTAACGCATTACGGCATGTAAGGCCAACCCCTTAATATCACATAAGATTATGCAAGATTAATGGTTCATTATAAATCAAGTTTCACCATTATTAGTCCGGTTTATTTTTCTTGATCAATCGTGTCATAATATGTAAAGTGTTAAATATACTTTATGACTATATGAAAGACCAAGTATGTATCACAAACATAGACATCAACCACATAGAAAATAAACAATGTAATGCAAGAATAAGAATAAAAGCGATAAGTAAAAGAATACAAACCAACACGAGGATTTATAGTGGTTCGGCTACAAGGACACCTTCCTTGCCTACTCCACTCCCCGAGTCACCTACTCGAGAGTTGCTTCACTACACAACACCAACTCCTTATGGCGGAGAAGCCTTCACAACGTCGCTTACACTTTTCCGGTACTAAGCTAAACACCGAGTTCTTCCACGAGATAGAACCAAACCTATTACAACGTCGCCTACCCTTATCCCATACTAGGCTAGCTACCGAGTTCCATTACAAAGGAGGAACTACTACCCAACACTACACCAACAACTAACCCCAAAGGAGATCTACTCCTTATGACAATATCAACAAGGATGACAATATCCTTGTGACCCAATACTAATCTATCTTGTACATCGAATCACACCATATCGAATGTACACCTTAGGCACCATTCACTAATGCCTTTTAATCGATCTCTAGGCACCCTTCACTAATGCCTTGTGACTTGAATTCTAGGCACCCGTTATGTTTTGTGGCCCAACATAACAAACCTTGTGTTTTATGGCACAAACACATAAACCATCTAGTCTAGTCATAGATGTACGACACATCCATGATACCCGTTATGTTTTGTGGCCCAACATAACAAACCTTGTGTTTTATGGCACAAACACATAAACCATCTAGTCTAGTCATATATACAAGAATATGATACTAGACAATATCCAAGACAATGTGTCTAATGGATATGAAGTCCTAAACTAAACATCAAGAACACAAAGCATGATGTAGTTAGTCTTCTATGAATGAAGATGACAAGTTTCCCAAGCTTGTTGTAGAAGATCTTCATGTGCTTGTATGCTTGTGATGGGTGATCACTTCAGTAGGTAAGGATGCAAGATCTTTAAGCTTGCTTTGGAGGATCACTTCGGGAGTATGCTTACAT
Source organism: Chrysanthemum makinoi (assembly GCA_910596185.1). Lineage (NCBI taxonomy): Eukaryota > Viridiplantae > Streptophyta > Magnoliopsida > Asterales > Asteraceae > Chrysanthemum > Chrysanthemum makinoi. The sequence goes on from OU343222.1 coordinate 149,610,818, forward strand.
CAAATGAAAGTTAGAAGCATTATGATCATATGAGATGAGGGTGGTTTACATGTTTCCTAATGATCTAAATATCCTAGAAATGGTGGAGTGAAACTATGTGTGAAGGTGTCAAGAAATGGTAAGAAGTGGCTTGCTATTTATAGGCAAAAATGCCAAAGCCATGTTCTGCCCCAAGGATCCCTCCTGGAGGGATCCAGCCCTTGTAATTCCATGGGATCCGTGGGACATTTGAGGGAACCGTGCACGCTCCTCTTTACCCATAGTTTATGGGTTAAAACTATGGTCTATGGGTCATGGTTTTGAGTGCCCACCAAGGTACAATGTATCTAGACATTGTGTATGGGTCTTGGGTCATGGGTCATGGGTTTTACCCAACACATTTACTTATGTTTATGTATTTTATAAAGTGTTTAACTAAACATGTTTAATGGTTTGTTAGGGGTTTGATCATAACGCAACATAACAAACATGTACGAACCTGTGTTGTAGCATACAAGGACTTGAGTCGTCGAGAGGTGTTGAGAGTATGTTGACACAAAATATAATTACAAGTAACTTATACATTTTACGTTATGTATTACAAGTTACATGTTTGTCATCAACAAAACAAATGAGAATGTATAGATTAAATATCGTAATATTTGCACTAACAATCTCCCCCTTTTTGATGATGAAAAAATATATGTAAACGTAATAGATAGGTAAAATGTCAAAGTTACTTGTGTCCGTACTTCCTATACATTACCTTCTCCGTTTACACTCTTCTCCCCCTTTTGTCGAAACAAAAAGGGTGTGTCCTTTAAACTTAATTTCTCCCAAGAATTACGAGTTTGCATCATCCCTAGTGAAGTTGAAATAACAACACCTTATTGCTCCAATTGGCACACCACGCCAATACCTTCAACACGAAATACTAATGATGAAGCTTAGCAACTCATGACCTTGAGCTTGCACGTCTTCAAGAGGTGGTGAGCTCGCCTTTAAGAGGAACCTAGAGAATCACAAAAAAAAAAAAAAAAAATAGAAAGATCATTTGAATTTTAACCATTGTTGCCAACGGATTAATGGATCAAATTTTTTAGGCTCAACCTACATAAAAGTTAGTGTAAAAAAAATAATAAATGATGAGAAAGAAATCTCCCTTTTGTTGAAACATAAAGGAATTTTGAAGAATGAATGTGTGCATGCTCCCCCTTGACGGTTGCTCCCCCTTGTTAAGGGCGTCAAGTATTTTAGGAAGGCTAAGACGAAATTATTGCAAAATTTGCAATATTTTTGCTTTGACCAAAAACTCCCCTTTATTGAGAGCGTCAAGTTCTCCTAGTGTGTTTTGAAAATCTACAAAACAAAAAGTTAGTGCAAAATTATATTCGTCCTTGGACGAGTAAGTCATATGATGCACTTTGTAAATGCTCGACGGAAGCTGTAACATCCTCAAAAATCGGATTTTAGCGGAAGCATACAAGTTTTGGGTGTTACTAATCGGTATCACAAGACAAGCATAAAGTAAAAGGTTTTTCTTAAGAAAACTCATTTATTTAATAAAATCAATGTTTACAATAAAATTTAATGCGGAAATAGGCCCAAAATAAATAAGCGGTTCCCAAATACAAATATCGAGTCGCTCATGCCATTGCCATTGCCTTGGCGACTCCAAAAGTAAACAATCGCCTCAATACCTGAGAATACATGCGAAAAGTGTCAACACGAGGTTGGTGAGTTCATAGGTTTTCATAAAAGTATTGTGAGTTCAAAATATCCTTCGATCATTGTGGCGCCCACAATGTCGCGAAAACAAGGTTTACCTTTAAGCAAAAGAATAGAAAAGTGGACCACAAGGTTTTCAAGTGCGAAACAATTCTCATAAACAAGTCAAATATAACAGAGGCATAACCTGCCTAATTAACAACATCAAAATATTTATCCACAAAAATAGTTCATAAACAACCACTTGGACCATATCAAAATCAAACACTACAACGAATATAGTGTCACGCAAGCTTAACTATTATGCAGGTTAAGTCATGAAACCATCACTAGATAGCACGAGCCGTGACTATCTCTAAACACACTAACAATCGACATGTTATACGTCATGGCAAGTTGGTGCATCCACAAATCCAGGTAAAGTCCTTGGCAAGTTGGGCAACCAAAGTCAAGACGGGGTGGCCATTCCAATAGATCTGTCCATAACATTCGCACCATCCCGAGCCAGATGTAACAATTCATAACAACGCTTAGGTTTCTAACCTTAACCTAGCACGTAATAGCTCACAAAAACATTTTCAGGTCCAATCCAAAACAGTTCAAGCACTTGTGTCCACATAAAACATATTTAAACCATATCACGCATTTCATCAAACCAAGTAACAATCATTTATTCAATTAAATCAAGCATTTGCATTTAATAAAACGAGCATGTATTCTCCCCCAAAACAGTTTAAAAATAAGTAAAAGTAGGGGCCATGAACTCACCTCGATACAAAGCAACGCAAGAATCACCTCGATACAAAGCAACGCAAGAATCACAACTGGCATCAGTGAGCAAAGCACAACAGTCTCACAAGAAAAGCACAACGATATCCAAAGGTACAAGCACAACGGTACTAAATCAGCACAACCTAATAGCAATTTGCTATCTCAGAATACGTCTAGCAAAGCAAAATAATTTCCGAAGGACAACGTGTCTAAGTTTTCGTGGAATACTCGCATCGTTAATTTCAAAAGTCCATTATCAATGTCTCAAAAAGTTTAGTTTTAACGTTTCGTGTGGTGGTAAGAAATCAAGACTTGACATACAACTCACGCCAAAAGTAACTCACACCAAAGCATAATATATATCCCAATATATTATGAGGAGTAGTCAATAAGAATTGACCAAGACTCAACTCGAGTAGACAACGACCAGGAAGAAGTCGGGGAACTAAAGACACATAATTATGCTAAGAAAGTAAGTTAATTGGTAAGTTTCGGTGTTTACCCATAATCCCCAAATAGCTTGCATAAAACAACTATGTTTTATAATAATTAAAGGGGTGATCTAATATTGCACCCCATGAAATCCTTCCTTTGCACCCCATAGTAGGCCAATCATTGGCCCAATGATTGGTTCTTTTTGTCTTTTTTAGTTTTTGTTTTTTTGTTTTTTGTGTTTGTATAATTTATATTTGTGTAATGTATATATATAGTGTTTTTATTTGTAGAGTATATATAGTGTGTATTTATTTGTGTAGTGTTTTATATGTATAGTGTATTTAATTGTGTAGTGTTTTTATATGATATTTATTTTACGTTATGCTTTTTAATTGTGTGTTTGTTTCCATTTAATTAAACAATAACAATAAAACATTAAACAAGTAAAACAACAATGTTTTCAATATTACAACGAAATCTACTCCACATGAAGATTATTAATGTCATCTATAAGCTCATAGAGTATTCCACTCGGCTGACATGCGTGATCAACCTGATTTCTTGCCAATTCCATGATGCCTCAACGCCTTTATTTTTGCCTGCAACAAATTGTTTTCAGCCAATAGCATGTTGATCGTTGTATCTTTAGTTTCGCAGTTTGAGCGCTGCGTTGAAGAAGAGGCTTCACCAAAGTACTTTTGTTGAAATATTTCCTTCCACATGAAGTATCGACACCAATAGTCTTTAGTCCCCTGGCTGTACATGACTGAAACAATTATAAGAAATGTATTCTAAACAAACAAGTTATTGATATATTTACGCCAAATAAGCAACGTTTAATTATTTACCTTTGAGAAAGGACATGCATAATACTTCGGACCACAGTACTTGGGTGGGATGTTCTTTCAATTATTAATCCACGTTGACAATGACACAAGTAAGGATTTTGTTGTTGCATCCGGCCAAAAGAATTTGTATAATTATTCACAACATAAATTAGTAATATCATGGTTCACAAGAACCAATCTTGTTATAGATTAATAGTTGATACATGGTTCACAAAATTACAATATAACTAGAAACTAAGAAATCTGTAACAAAAGATGATGAGTCGTTTGCTATAATCGTAATCGTCTATACATGTTTTGTCATTTACAATATAAATCAGGAATCGTCTATACATGTTTTGTCATTTACAATATAAATCAGTAATCGTCTATACATGTTGTGTCATTTACAATATAAATCAATAACTGTTTTCTACGTATATCTTAACATCCTCTGTCGTTGAGCAAACACATGTTCCCATGGCGCGGCCTCGGCATTTCTATAATGTCTCCATTGTGGGTGATTATACGGGAGTGGTGAGTCTTCATCAAGAAACGCAAGAACGAAGTGAGCACATTCGTTGTTCCCCACTCGAAGAATCACAACCGGAGACAATATTTCTGCTGAATCGGGAGAACCTCTTAGCGGAAGACACAAAAGAGATTGTGAATTGGTTATACATACAATAGGACGGTTAATATATGTAGCAATAACCACTCCGGTTCTGGCATAGTCATCCAATAACGCCGGGTGTCTGCACCCCTAAACCAATTCATCGAGTTACGTATAGATGTAAAAGAATTACCCCACAGCTCCCTGTAAACTTCCTCGTTATTGTCTACCTCTGCCTCGGCAAGAGCTCGAATTCAGGCCACATTTCTTGATGACGGCCAAGACCTACGGCAACAGCTCGATAGCCACAATTTCCATCACCCTCCACGTTAAAGATCCCCATGATCCAATCGTCGAAAAACCAATGGAATTTCAGTCATACAATATTCGCTAAAGTTATCTGGAACGCATAAGTGGTGTCTTAAGTCGCCCTCGCTAGGTCCTTCGTTAGGTCCTTCGTTTAAGTCTGAGACGTTAGAAGGCTCTCCCACATAAGAACTGTGTCTCGCAGATTCTTTATTTACTACTGGGACTTTTTTAGGTTTTGTGTAGCTTCTGCGGTGCCTTGTGGGGGTTCTTCGTTAAGTCCTTCGTTCAAATCCGGGATATTTGGTTTAAACTTGGATTTGTTGTCCTTGCGCTTCGGACGTCCACGATTACTTTCTTTAACAGAAGTTGTTGGTGACACAGCCATTCAGAGCGTATATACCTCTGAGCCTGTTTAACATATTTTTTGACAAACGGCGATGCTCTGGTATAAACACTTTGGAATTTCTGCACGTCATCTTGACAAGAAAAATATTCAGGCTCTTCAGGCCCTTGAGGCTCTTCGAGACTCTTGAGTATTTCGGACAACGGCCGTGGAACGCTTAAGGTTCTCCAAAATTATCAACAAAACCAAGCGGAATAGGCAATCTGATTCGAAAAAAGGAACTAGTTAAAATTATCGGTATCGACGGAGAGAATAACTTGATAGGCATAAATTTGAAATTCATACCGTTTGCTTTAAGGTAATACAGTTGGTGATAGCATGGTAAACCATAAATTGACCGCAACTGATGATCACATTGATGTGGGTCGACATCCCGTTGACTTTCTCGAGTAACGTAGTAGTAAAGCATCTCTTGAAACATTATAGCGCAATTCGCTAAATAGCTTATCCTTACACGCATGCAGTTTCTTGATTTTGCTTGTATTCATAGAGGCTCGTATCGCAGCTTTCTTGCAGCTATAATCTTGTCGAATCGAACACAACAACGTGTCTAAGCGGACGTGTGTTGCCCAAGTATAACTTCAACAGCGCGTGTTGACTCTCAACTCTACATGTTGTTGTCTGGGCAAGTTGCGATATTGATCGGTAATGTATGACACAAACATGTTGTCGTAATCTTGCAGCCGTACGGAAATACTTGAAAAACATCTCGATAAAACAAAGAATTAACAAAGTGAGAAAACAATTCGAGTAGTTATTTATTAAATAATAAAACAAAGAATTAATGGTTAAGTACCCGGTTTTTGGGCTAATAAATCTTGTAGGTGCTCGTAATAATGCGTGAACACATCTTCGGTCGGAGCTGTAACCATCAATTCCCATGTCCATCTAACGGACTCATACTCCTTTAACGAATCGAATTTGGGTCTGCAATGCTTTAGCACATTTTGATTGATATGCCATCGGCAGAGTAATCTGTTAGCGTTTAAATTCTTCTTCGCATGCCCCAAGCAACGCTAAATCTCTGTCTGTGACGATAACCCGCGGGTAATATTGTTCTTGTATCACCAACTTAACACATTCCAACACCCATTTGAAATTTGGCTCTTTTTCCTTGTCCAAAAGCTAAACGCCATTGAGAATGTTGTGTTTGTTGGAGTAACCCCAACAATTATAAAGAATGGCAGTTTAAACATCGTGGTGTTGTATGTGGAGTCCATCAGCATGATTTCCGGATATGTTGTCCACAAGGCATATGACGTCGGGTGAACAAAAAATATTTCATCCAGTTCATTTGTGTTGTCATTTATCCTAGGGTAATATGTATAACCTTGACGCTGCAAATGTACTAACATGAGTTGTATCGGAGTCAAATCACCATTGATTGCGCGACGTGTCTTGTCTTGTGCATTGTATATCTTTTAATGCGACACGTTATTCGGATCGCTTCTTTTATTGCAGAAAAGTATAATTCGTGGTGCTACATGCTGTTCTCACATCTGCTTCACAAAACGAACTCATTTTCTTTTAATCGCATGGCTTGTGAAAAACCATGGAATGAGTCTACGAATACATGATTATGCCTCAGACACTTGACATTCAATATCCAACCATTTTTACGTTTATGAAATTTCGCTAGTAATCTGAATGGGCAATTAATTTTAGCGGTACTACTCTGCCGTTCAAGTTCATCTTCTAAACCTTCACGCCAGCAGACGTCCATATCTAGAACACAACAATTCGATAGAGTACTTATAGCCCCTATCTGTTTTACTTCTTCCTTTAACAATAAGAAAACCAATCGATTCAGCAGTAGATTTCACCCAATCAATTAAAGCATCTTCATTACCGAACACCTAAAAAATAAAAAACACAAGAACTTTTATTTTTAGTTTTATTTTTATTGTTACTTTTATTTTTTTTAACAAACCTTACATAAATTTATAAACCTTACGCAAATTTACGTTTACTTTTGAAATAACTTTTTTTTAACTACTTTACAAATAATTTTTTTTTACATTTTCATTACAAATAACTTTTGAAAAAAAAATTACTTTTGAAATAATTTTTTTACATTTTTTTACAAATAATTTTCTTACAAATAATTTACATTTTCTTTGAAATTACTTTTGAAATTACTTTTGAAATACTTTACATTTTCTTTACAAATAATTTTTTACATTTTCTTTACATTTACTTTTGAAAAAAATTAATAATAAACGGTTTTGCAAACCAGTATGCGCCCTCTTTTGCCTTTTACCCACTCCCACTCAATAATACCTCTCCCTTGTCTTTTGTATTCTCACACACAATTATTATCTCTTTGTCTCTCTCTCTCTCTCTCTTCTCTCGTAACTTAAAACTTTCCGGCCTTAAAACTTTCCGGCCAATATTTCGGCCACGCAAGACCGGAAATTTTCACCCCATATACCAAGGATAGATCGAGAAAAGGTGATCATTTTAACATCTGACACGCGGTATTTCACCGACGCTACCGTACATCTAAAGTTTTAGATTCGGTTTTTGAGTTTTGTTGTGCATGTTGATACCGTGGGATTGCTTTCTCAGTTGATACCATGGCCTATGGGGTCCTGGGTTTGTGTTTTGTGTGGTGGCGCAATATCTCAGTTGATACCATGGCTTTTCTTTTTCTATGGTTGCGTATGTGAAAGTAAACGGGATGGTTTCGATAGTTTCATCAGTTCAACCAAAACAACTATGGTTGCGTATGTGAAAGTTTGTTGTTTTTGGTTGTTTTGGCTCATGGTTGTGTGGTGGCGCAATATCTCAGTTGATACCATGGCTTTTCTTTTTCTATGGTTATATGATAGTGGTTATTTTTTGGTTTTGAAGTTTATGATAGTGGTTAAATGAACCATTTCCGCCGTCGTTGCAACTCTTGGCTCATGGCGCTTTTGGCTCATGGTTATGATAGTGGTTATTTTTTGTTTTCGGTTTATTTTGGCTCATGGTTGTTCTTGGCTCATGGCAGTTTTGGTTGTTTATAACCACTATCATAATCAAGTATTTTTTGGTTTTGAAGTTTATGATAGTGGTTATTTTTGTTTTTGTCGTTTTGGCTCATGGTTGTTTTGGCAAAAAATAAACCAAAACATAAGCCAAAAAATAAGCGAAAACATGCACAAAAATTGAGATCTGGCGATGATGATAAAAAAAAACTTTTGTTGATTTTCAGCGAAAATGATTTGGCGTGACATAATCGAATGGCATGGCAAAATGACTTTGCAACCTTCAAATTTGCACCAAATGATAAAACAATAATAATCTGAGTCTATTAAAAATCTCGTTTTTTATAAATTTTGCATGTCATATTGTAAAGTTTATTACCTCATTGGTATAAAATGGTGAGCTCGACATTTTCCCCTAGTTAGCTTCTTCGTGGATGAACTGTGATTCTTTCACGCTTCTTTGTGGTATGAACTGTGATTGCTGTGATTGTTTTGTGGTATGATTGAATTGTGAATGTGATATTCCTTATAACGAAGGAAAGCAGCAGATTGATTGAGAATCTTTACTGTTAGTGAATTGCTTTATGTAAGATTTGAGAATCTTTACTATTGTGAATGTGAACTTTGTCGATGAAAAATACTTGGCGATGATGATTTTTGAGCCTTAAAATTTTCCGAGGCGATGATGAAAACCGAATGGACGGCAAAGTGAGATAACATCTCACTTTTGCAACCTTCGAACTAGCCTCAAAATTTCCGACTACGTTTTTTTTAAGTTTTAAAACTGATTAATAAAAAAAAAATAAAACTTGTAAAAAAGTTATATACTTTATTCAGTAAAAAAGAAATAAAAAAGTAAAAAAAATCTTACTTTTATAAAAGAAATAAAAGAGTAAATGTAAAAAAAAAAAAAAAAAGACTTGTATAAAAAAAAGTGACAAAAAAAATAAAGAGTAAAAGTTAAAAAAAAAAAAAAAAAAAAACTTGTACTAAATGATTGGCACGGAAACTTTAACACCCCCTAAAATTTTTTTAGGGGGTGCAAGATTAGTAGGACCCTAATTAAAAGCTTGAATTTACATTTCAAACAATAAAGGCTTTACTATTTAGAAGAACACTTGCTTAGATTCTTGTTGGGATTTATAAAAAGAATAAAAGAGATTTGAGTTTAAAAATACAAGTTTGGAATGTTTTTATAAATTTTGGCATAACGCGTCAATTCATAAACATTCCCAAATCATCATGACTTTATACAACCCAAGTTTGAAATTACAATATTGATAAATTTTATTTCGTTATCATTCACGTAATTATTAGCGTTGAGTTTATTGAATAGTTTGTGAGTGTTCCGTGTCTAATATATTAAATTCGATTAGAGTATAATATATTATACCGTTAAGTCACAAAGTGTCCAATAAGTCCAATGTCAAATATCGCAAATTCAATAACGATCCGAAGTCCAAATCATAATCCGTATAAGTCCAATATCAATCGTCAATCCCAATTAACCGAAACGTACCAATGTTCCAAGTAGCCGAAATAAATACTCATTAGTCACATGATCCAAATTTTATATACAAGTAAATTTCATTATAACAAAACAATTTATACCTTTTATATTAGTTATAACTCAACACACTCTTAATTATTTATAGTATGGGCTTGGATCCGAATTCAAAACAAAACACATTTTACTATATTGCGGCCTTTGAGCCCATGATCAAAACTAACGCACCCTTATAACTTGGAAACACAAACACGACATTCTTACACCAACCTTTATACATTTTATAGTCAACAAACACGCTTTTCTAATCGGATCTAGCACCACTTACGATAGCAACATCAATCTCTCAACGTGAATGGTTTGGTTCTAAATTAACTCGACTCGTTACCAAAACTGGTAAAACAAACGTCCTTTAAATCCGAGTTTTCAATCCATACGAACACGAAACAATAACTCACGTTATGACATGTATAATCTGATTAGTAACTGAATATCCAAACTAAGACCAAGGCACATTGCCAAAACCAGACTCAAGCTGAGTCACATTCGACTCGACTAGACCCGTACACGAAACAGGCGTAATAGGGGCCCGTATAACAATCATATCAAACAAGCACCACTTGAGACCCAAATGGTGACACCCACCCGAGACTAAACCAAATGAAATAAGCAAAAACCCAGCTTCAAACTCACAACTTGTGAGCCAAAATATTTACACCACTCACGTGTGTTACCCTGTTAACGCAAGACCAAAATGAAACCACCACCCGAATACTCAAATCTCAACACCACATGAAACTGATATTTCATACGCTCTATCCACCATTTTTAAATCACCCAAAAACGTTTATAACGGTTTTTAAATCTGATGATTACCACACCAACGATATAACGATTCAAGTCAAACCAACATATCTTGAATAATTTCTTAACCACACGAAACTATCTCAAAACTTTTTTAAATCATTTTTATCCACGAAAACAATAACATCACCACTTACAATCGGATTTTTAAATTAAAAAGTGGAAACACGAGTTAACCTTTGACTTACCAAAATAACAAGAGGAAAGAATGAAGAGATGAGAAGGATGAATCAGACCCATGTTCATACACGTAACACGAACCCAAACGAGACCTTAAACAATACTCTTGCTCCAAAACGAGCAAACAAACACCCTTGTCTTCTTCTTTGAACGGACGTGGAGTGGTAGCTTGTAATGTGGTGGTGGGTACGGCTTAGCAAAGAGTGGCAGAGCCATGGCCGGAGGTGGCTAGGATGGGCGGCTGCAGTTGAGGAGAGGGGTGGCGGCTGGAAGCAGTAGGAGGGTGAGAGGAGGGGGTTAGGGTTTGCATCCAAAGGTGGAATAACCTAAATGAGAGTTTTAACTCTTTTATTTTGCCATAAGGACGAATTTTGTAAATCCTTATGTCCCTTTAGGGACTAAACGTGACATTTTCAGTAATATTTTATAGATATTAGGTTCGGGACATATTTGGACGAGTAACGAGCGATAAAAATTAAGAAAGTCACGCCATCGCATTCGGAATAATTATTCCAATAATAATGAGTATTTACACGACTATTTTCTCACATACAACAATCAAAATTAAATTAAAACGTCGGGTGTGTCGGTACGCGTTGATTGCAAATTTCACGTTTCATGAGACAACTTTCTCGTTTTCGCGTCAAATGAGCTCAGGAAAGTTCGTAAATGAGAAACAGACAAATTTTCTCGAAAAAATATATCTGGTAAAGTGCGAGTTGTCACAGAAGCTCCCCCTAGCTCGAGGGCGTCAAGAAGAACCTACAAGAAAAAATAAGTAAACCTCGTCCGAAGACAAGTGCTCCATATACAAACCCATGTATATGAGTGAGCCTACAAAGAAAAGAATTAGTGTAAAATTTCGTCCATAAATAGACGAGAATCCCATACACATCAAAGTGTATATATATGAACCTACAAAGAAAGGACTAGTGTCAAAAAGATAATAATCCTACTACTTGCATCATCATGGTTGGTTTAGAGGTTTTAAGGTTTGTTCAAGGTAAGACAAAAAATGTGCTTAGGGATGAGACGTATTTCATTACGAAATTCACTTGGCTTTTGACAACATAGATGTTTGTGGAGGATGGTTGAGCGACCATTAATTGTAGTGGTAGTGAGATACTTGTAGGATGTGGGTGACACAATAAGCTTGTGGTTTGAGGTTGTGGTTGACACAAGTAGGATGTGGTAGAACATGAGACATACTTCATCACGTAGTTCATGAACTAGACCTTGGACACGGTGATAATGATAGAAATCATCATTATGACTTAGAGGTATGTAAGTTGTGGTTAGGATGATGCAAGATTAGGAATATAAAAAAAATGTTCGAATGAGCACGACTAGACTTGATGATGAAATCGACCATTGTCATTCTACAATAATCCAAAAGAGTTAGTACAAAAGGAAAACATTTATACAAGTGGATAAATTGTTCACATAAAATCATGAAAAGAAAGGAAAGAACACGTAAAGAATCATATAAATGCAACTCATTTATAAACATATAAGAAAATGATAATCCTAAGTGTTGAACAAGTGCTTGTGTGGAAAAAGGAAATTTGAAATGATTATTTAAAGAGATAATGTACCTCTGTGTCCACGGTTCCACCTGTTCCTCACTAGAGGGATCCGCTAGCTTAAGTCTAGGGATTCTAACATGAGATGAGGTGAAAAAGAGGTGATTGGGTTCTAGCAAGGTCTAGCACCTACATATCCTAAGTTACTCAGTCTATTAAGTGTCTTACATGAAGATGGACTTAAATGATCAAGAGAAAATGATTGATGGTAGCTAATGATTTCCTTTTATGGAAGGAAATGGAGCTTTATGAGCACCAGTGGATGATTAAAGATGACACTAAGAAATTTGAGAGTGTTAAATTGTGTTAAATGATCCTAGAGATCAGATGATGACTTAAGAAAGATTTGGAAAATTCCTTAAAAATCATAAGAAATTAAAAACTAGTTTTTGGCCTATTTTGAGGTAAGGATGACTAAAATCAATTTGATAAAATTGAGAGAAATATCAAACTAGGTGTTTTGAGATGATAGGAACAATGTGTAAACATTGGAGCCGAAAGATGTTGAGTTTTGAAGTAATGATAAATCAAAAATACTTTGAATGTGATCCTAAGTTATCCATGAGTGAATGCGAGATTGACTGAGCCTAAGGAAAGTTTAAGTGATCCTAGTGTAGCATGTTTAACTAGTCCAATAAGGTCTAGAATGTTGGATTAATGCAAGAAGGCTAAAAGGAACTTACATCCACGGATCCCACGAATCCTTCACTTGAGGGATCCGTCTGATTACATCTAAGGGATCCGGCTCTGAGAGCATTTTCTTAACGAATAGTTGCAGAATTTTGCTCTATGTTTCGAATTATGAAACAAAATGTTTCTACAGCAAGCATACATGTATACACGCTAAGCAAAAGCAAGGAGAGCATGTAGAGATCACATATAGGCAATCAAATGAGATCAAGCTCACAAATAACACAAAGGTTTAGCAAACTTAACAAGCACTATTCAAGAAGCCCAAAAGCAGACACGGTCTAGATTAGTAAATCATTTACACTAACAATGACATGAAAGGTATGTGTCTAGAAAGAAAAGAGCACATGATGGTGTTCAAGACAAAAGAGTTGTTAGGTGCTAGTTTAGGACAATCTAGTTATTACGGATGGTGATTAGCATACAATGAGCTTCGTCCATGAAGTCATGTTGCTCTTCTCGATCAAAGCAAGATAATCGCTTGATGAGGCAAGTGGTTGTGATTAACTAAAAGAAAATTTAATTTTACAACTTGTTTGATTAGTAATCCTAAGACAATGCAAAGTATTTCCATTGTAAACTTACTTTAGGAAAACATAAGAGTATAAATTTCTCAAGTGAGAGAATGAATATGAGACTATTACTAGCGGTGCTCAATTACGGCTAAACACAACCATTTTTACGGGCGATTCCACATACCCAACTTCTATCAAGGAAGCAATTCAACCGTTAGGTTAAATTGGGTTTCTAGTGCAATAAGTTCTCCAGTATTCATTCTCAAGTTAGGAAAATTTATATTCCTACAAAGTCCTATCGAATAGTAACAATGATGATACTTTGCTTCGTTTTTATTAATATTATACTTGAAACAACTAAGGTGACGAAGGTTTAAAAAAAATTAAAAGTTGTCTATATGGTGAACAAAAAGATGGTTGGATGAGCTAGTTCAACATATGTTGTTGGAAAGCTCGAGTTTGGACTTTCGGATATGAACAATTATATTTGCGTTACAAAATAATTTACTTGAGTATATCGGATGAAATAATCAAGTTGTCAATCCTACTATGAAGCTTGGAGAGCGATCATGAAAAGAAAAACGGGAGAGTACATCATCAACACAAGTGTAGGTTATGATCCGATGTACATTCTTGTTGTTTTTAGAAAACGATACAAGAAAATATGAAATCAAGAAATCATATAAGCACATAAAACATTTATGTTGCACATATGACAAACTCAATCAAAAAGCCATTTAGTGTGTTATATGTTTTAAACATTTTTCAACTTATAAAACTAACATTTTCAACACAACTAAATGTTATCCCAAACACTCCTTCAAGTAGCACATTGATTAGTAGAAAATTGCTAACTCGACAAGCAAGAGAATGAATAGAAAGGTAAGGAAACCACATATGTTATTCAATCAAACAAGCACAAAAGCTATTTGAGATAAGCAAATAATCAAGTAATGCAAGGAAGACAATTTATCATTTAGCATAGCATACGAAAGTTCTTTTCATCGCTTTGTGTTAAACATGTATACCAAGCTTGATTAGTTTCTTTTATAAATATGATCAAAATCTTAATTTCAAAAGAGGACACATTTTTATTCAAAGACGAAAACATCTGTCTCCAATTAGATCAAAAGTTTGTGCAAAAGTTATGATTGAAAAATGACTTGCTGTTATAAATCAATGATTCTGTAAACTTTTGCTTTGAATCAGTTTATGAAATCATTTTTAAATGAAAGTAGACTCAAATACCTTTAAAACGATAGGTGGCACGACTTCTAACGACTTACGGTAATTAGTTATGAATTTTTGAAATTCAGACAAAAACTGTCTTCTGTACCACGGATCCCTTGCTTGAGGGATCCGTCCAGTGTAACCTGAGAGATCCGCGGATCTGACACAGAATTACAAAAATGCATGTTTTGACCCGACGAAAAGGTTTAACCTTTGTAGACTTTTTAGTGAAGTTATATTTCCCATTTTTACCTTTATTCAAGCTTGATTAACAAGATATCTAACAACAAAACTTAAAAAAAAAATCAACAAAACACTTTTCATATTATGCTTGAGTTCACCAAAAATTTGATACAAGGACCTTACTCGTTTTGAAAACCATTTGTTTTAAAAACTAGAGCCAACCCGCTCTGATACCAATTGTGAAATCGTAGAGGGGGGGGGGGGGGGGGGGGGGGGGGGGGGGGGGTGAATACGTTTCTGTTTGAAACTTAAAACTTTTGTATCAAATATTGTATAAACCATTGCATTTGCTAATCTCAACGCGAGGATGCATTTAACGCATTACGGCATGTAAGGCCAACCCCTTAATATCACATAAGATTCCGCAAGATTAATGGTTCATTATAAATCAAGTTTCACCATTATTAGTCCGGTTGCTTTTTCTTGATCAAGCGTGTCATAATATGTAAAGTGTTAAATATAATTTATGATTATATGAAAGACCAAGTATGTATCACAAACATATACATCAACCACATAGAAAATAAACAATGTAATGCATGAATAAAAGTAAAGCGATAAGTAAAAGGATAGACAAACCAACACGAGGATTTATAGTGGTTCGGCTACAATGACACCTTCCTTGCCCTACTCCACTCCCCGAGTCACCTACTCGAGAGTTGCTTCACTAGACGACACCAAATCCTTATGGCGGAGAAGCCTTCACAACATCGCTTACACTTTTTCCTGTACTAAGCTAAACACCGAGTTCTTCCACGAGGTAGAACCAAACCTATCACAATGTCGCCTACCCTTTATCCGGTACTAGGCTAGATACCGAGTTCCATTACAAAGGAGGAACAACTACCCAACACTACACCAACAACTAACCCCAAAGGAGATATACTCCTTATGACAATATCAACAAGGATGACAATATCCGTGTGACCCAATACTAATCTATCTTGTACATCAAATCACACCATATCGAATGTACACCTTAGGCACCATTCACTAATGCCTTTGACTCGATCTCTAGACACCCTTCACTAATGCCTTGTGACTTGAATTCTAGGCACCCGTTATGTTTTGTGGCCCAACATAACAAACCTTGTGTTTTATGGCACAAACACATAAACCATCTAGTCTAGTCACAGATGTACAACACATCCATGATACCCGTTATGTTTTGTGGCCCAACATAACAAACATTGTGTTTTATGGCACAAACACATAAACCATCTAGTCTAGTCATAGATACAAGAATATGATACTAGACAATATCCAAGACAATGTGTCTAATGGATATGAAGTCCTAAACTAAACATCAAGAACACAAAGCATGATGTAGTTAGTCTTCTATGAATGAAGATGACAAGTTTCCCAAGCTTTTTGTAGAAGATCTTCATGTGCTTGTATGCTTGTAATGGGTGATCACTTTTGTAGGTAAAAATGCAAGATCTCTAAGCTTGCTTTGGAGGATCACTTTGGGAGTATGCTTAGATCAAATGAAACTTAGAAGCATTATGATTATATGAGATGAGGGTGGTTTACATGTTTCCTAATGGTCTAAATATCATAGAAATGGTGGAGAGAAACTATGTGTGAAGGTGTCAAGAAATGGTAAGAAGTGGCTTGCTATTTATAGGCAAAAAGGCCAAAACCATGTTCTGCCCCAAGGATCCCTCCTGGAGGGATCCGGCCCTAGTAATTCCAAGGGATCCTTGGGACATTTGAGGGATCCGTGCACGCTCCTCTTTACCCATATTTTATGGGTTAAAACCATGGGCTATGGGTCATGGTTTTGAGTGCCCACCAAGGTACAATGTATCTAGACATTGGGTATGGGTCTTGGGTCATGGGTCATGGGTTTTACCCAACACATTTACTTATGTTTATGTATTTTATAAAGTGTTTAACTAAACATGTTTAATGGTTTGTTAGAGGTTTGATCATAAAGCAACATAACAAACATGTACGAACCTGTGTTGTAGCATACAAGGACTTGAGTCGTCAAGAGGTGTTGAGAGTATGTTGAGACAAAATATAATTACAAGTAACTTATACATTTTACGTTATGTATTACAAGTTACATGTTTGTCATCAACAAAACAAATGAGAATGTATAGATTAAATATCGTAATATTTGCACTAACAAATGCCGGGGTCAAAGAAACTTCCTTTTCTACGAGCAAGTTTTTCAACCTCCTAGGAAGTGAACCTAATCGTTGTAGTGTAGTATGGAGTAAGCCTCGGGGATTGATATTGTTCTCTAGGGAATAGGAATGCTAGTAAGAAATATATGACGAGAAGGTGGGGTTGAGGATTATTCTTTTTTTGTCTTTTATGGTTTTAGAAAGCTAAGGTAAATATCTCGGGTCAATTGGTTTGGGGGTGGTACTTCTACCGATTACTCTACTTTAAGTAATTATCTAATTACTACGGATAGCTATGTTTAATTGAGGTGTGCTCATATGATGATTAAAGATGTGTTCACTTAGAGGCTATTACTCCCTAGTTATCTTTTATTGGTTGGTTGAGTTGTCACGTCCTCTATCTTAACGCGTTGTATTCCTAAAAGTCGTAGGGCGTGCGTATTCCATAGTTCTTTGAGGTTATCTCTCATATTTGATTCACGGAATCGGCAAGCCTAAGCTATTTCATCCATGCACCATATCATCATTAAGCATACTCAAGCATTAAACACAACGAAAGCCTAAATGCACTTTTAAGCCAATTTCAATTAAGACAAGAAATAACCTAACAATAATCAATAATTAGGTTTCATAGATCTAAGCAAACACACAAGTAATTTAGCTAGACATGATAGACAAGCAAGCATACACACAATCAATCGAATATGGGGTAGACATAATGATAAATTGTATTAACAAACTTATATTAATGTGTAAAATAGGGTATGGGACCCTAGAATACTGTCCAAGTCGGACTACAACTGAATTAGGGTTTGTTCTTCAAAAATCCACCTCTTAAAATACAGAAAAATTGAATTCTATATATAGATTTACAATCGCGGATTGCCACATTTGCATGGGACGCCGTCAGGTCGCCGTCATTAGGGTTTCGTCTGGGCCAAGTCATTGATGGGACGACGTCACTTTAGAGTTGTGACACCGTCGGTCTTTAGTTGAGACATCGTCTTGATTCTAGATCCGGGCCGTCTGAGTGAAAACTATGAGTGACGCCTTCATATTTAAAACGTGACGCCCAAGGTTATATGACCAGAAATTTCACTGAGCCGTCGCGTGCATGTTTTGATCAAGTCTTCATAGAGGGACGACGTCGCCCTTTGGATGGGATGCCGTCAGGTTCTGCTGATCAGCCTTGAGTGGCTTCGATCTTGACTTTGCCATTTTCTTCTTGTTTTTGCTCCTTTTCGTCGAAATGTGCTTCATTCCAGCATTTTCTTCTTGTTTTTGCCCCTTTGAGCCCATGATCAAAACTAACGCACCCTTATAACCTGGAAACACAAACACGACATTCTTACACTAACCTTTATACATTTTATAGTCAACAAACACGCTTTTTTAATCGGATCTAGCACCACTTACGATAGCAACATCAATCTCTCAACGTGAACGGGTTGGTTCTAAATTAACTCGACTCGTTACCATAACTGATAAAACAAACGTCCTTTAAATCCGAGTTTTCAATCCATACGAACACGAAACAATAACTCACGTTATGACATGTATAATCTGATTAGTAACTGAATATCCAAACTAAGACCAAGGCACATTGCCAAAACCAGACTCAACTGAGTCACTCGACTCGACTAGACCCGTACACGAAACAGGCGTAATAGGCCCGTATAACAATCATATCAAACAAGCACCACTTGAGACCCAAACAGTGACACCTACCCGAGACTAAACCAAATGAAATAAGCAAAAACCCAGCTTCAAACTCACAACTTGTGAGCCAAAATATTTACACCACTCACGTGTGTTACCTAAGTAATTAAGACCAAAATGAAACCACCACCCGAATACTCAAATCTCAACACCACATGAAACTGATATTTCATACGCTCTATCCACCATTTTTAAATCACCCAAAAACGTTTATAACGGTTTTTAAATCTGATGATTACCACACCAACGATATAACGATTCAAGTCAAACCAACATATCTTGAATAATTTCTTAACCACACGAAACTATCTCAAAACTTTTTTAAATCATTTTTATCCACGAAAACAATAACATCACCACTTACAATCGGATTTTTAAATTAAAAAGTGGAAACACGAGTTAACCTTTGACTTACCAAAATAACAAGAGGAAAGAATGAAGAGATGAGAAGGATGAATCAGACCCATGTTCATACACACGAACACGAACCCAAACGAGACCTTAAACAATACTCTTGCTCCAAAACTGAGCAAACAAGCACCCTTGTCTTCTTTTTTTGAACGACGACGTGGAGTGGTAGCAGTGGTGGTGGGGTACGGCTGAGCAGCAGTGGCCGGAGCAATGGCCGGAGGTGGCTAGGATGGAGCGGCGGCTGCAGGTTGAGAGAGGGGTGGCGGCTAGAAGTAGTAGGAGGGTGAGAGGAGAGGGTTAGGGTTCGCATCCAAAGGTGGAATAACCTAAATGAGAGTTTTAACTCTTTTATTTTGCCATAAGGACGAATTTTGTAAATCCTTATGTCCCTTTAGGGACTAAACGTGACATTTTCAGTAATATTTTATAGATATTAGGTTCGGGACATATTTGGACGAGTAACGAGCGATAAAAATTAAGAAAGTCACGCCATCGCATTCGGAATAATTATTCCAATAATAATGAGTATTTACACGACTATTTTCTCACATACAACAATCAAAATTAAATTAAAACGTCGGGTGTGTCGGTACGCGTTGATTGCAAATTTCACGTTTCATGAGACAACTTTCTCGTTTTCGCGTCAAATGAGCTCAGGAAAGTTCGTAAATGAGAAACAGACAAATTTTCTCGAAAAAATATATCTGGTAAAGTGCGAGTTGTCACAGAAGCTCCCCCTAGCTCGAGGGCGTCAAGAAGAACCTACAAGAAAAAATAAGTAAACCTCGTCCGAAGACAAGTGCTCCATATACAAACCCATGTATATGAGTGAGCCTACAAAGAAAAGAATTAGTGTAAAATTTCGTCCATAAATAGACGAGAATCCCATACACATCAAAGTGTATATATATGAACCTACAAAGAAAGGACTAGTGTCAAAAAGAGAATAATCCTACTACTTGCATCATCATGGTTGGTTTAGAGGTTTTAAGGTTTGTTCAAGGTAAGACAAAAAATGTGCTTAGGGATGAGACGTATTTCATTACGAAATTCACTTGGCTTTTGACAACATAGATGTTTGTGGAGGATGGTTGAGCGACCATGAATTGTAGTGGTAGTGAGATACTTGTAGGATGTGGTTGACACAATAAGCTTGTGGTTTGAGGTTGGGTTGACACAAGTAGGATGTGGTAGAACATGAGACATACTTCATCACGTAGTTCATGAACTAGACCTTTGACACGGTGATAATGATAGAAATCATCATTATGACTTAGAGGTATGGAAGTTGTGGTTAGGATGATGCAAGATTAGGAATATAAAAAAAAATGATCTGACCGACTAGACTTGATGATGAAATTGACCATTGTCATCCTACAATAATCCAAAAGAGTTAGTACAAAAGGAAAACATTTATACAAGTGGATAAATTGTTCACATAAAATCATGAAAAGAAAGGAAAGAACACGTAAAGAATCATATAAATGCAACTCATTTATAAACATATAAGAAAATGATAATCCTAAGTGTTGAACAAGTGCTTGTGTGGAAAAAGGAAATTTGAAATGATTATCTAAAGAGATAATGTACCTACTGTTCCACGGTTCCACCGGTTCCCTCACTAGAGGGATCCGGCTAGCTTAAGTCTAGGGATTCGGCTAACAGATGAGGTGAAAAAGAGGTGATTGGGTTCTAGCAAGGTCTAGCACCTACGTATCCTAAGTTACTCAGTCTATTAAGTGTCTTACATGAAGATGGACTTAAATGATCAAGAGAAAATGATTGATGGTAGCTAATGATTTCCTTTTATGGAAGGAAATGGAGCTTTATGAGCACCAGTGGATGATTAAAGATGACACTAAGAAATTTGAGAGTGTTAAATTGTGTTAAATGATCCTAGAGATCAGATGATGACTTAAGAAAGATTTGGAAAATTCCTTAAAAATCATAAGAAATGAAAAACTAGTTTTTGGCCTATTTTGAGGTAAGGATGACTAAAATCAATTTGATAAAATTGAGAGAAATATCAAACTAGGTGTTTTGAGATGATAGGAACAATGTGTAAACATTGGAGCCGAAAGATGTTGAGTTTTGAAGTAATGATAAATCAAAAATACTTTGAATGTGATCCTAAGTCATCCATGAGTGAATGCGAGATTGACTGAGCCTAAGGAAAGTTTAAGTGATCCTAGTGTAGCATGTTTAACTAGTCCAATAAGGTCTAGAATGTTGGATTAATGCAAGAAGGCTAAAAAGGAACTTCTGTCCACCCGGATCCCACGAATCCTTCACTTGAGGGATCCGTCTGATTACATCTAAGGGATCCGGCGTCTGAGACAGATTTTCTTAACAGAATAGTTGCAGAATTTTGCTCTATGTTTCGAATTATGAAACAAAATGTTTCTACAGCAAGCATACATGTATACACGTTAAGCAAAGCAAGGAGAGCATGTAGAGATCACATATAGGCAATCAAATGAGATCAAGCTCACAAATAACACAAAGGTTTAGCAAACTTAACAAGCACTATTCAAGAAGCCCAAAACAGATTTACGGTCTAGATTAGTAAATCATTTACACTAACAATGACATGAAAGGTATGTGTCTAGAAAGAAAAGAGCACATGATGGTGTTCAAGACAAAAGAGTTGTTAGGTGCTAGTTTAGGACAATCTAGTTATTACGGATGGTGATTAGCATACAATGAGCTTCGTCCATGAAGTCATGTTGCTCTTCTCGATCAAAGCAAGATAATCGCTTGATGAGGCAAGTGGTTGTGATTAACTAAAAGAAAATTTAATTTTACAACTTGTTTGATTAGTAATCCTAAGACAATGCAAAGTATTTCCATTGTAATCTTACTTTAGGAAAACATAGGAGTATAAATTTCTCAAGTGAGAGAATGAATATGAGACTATTACTAGCGGTGCTCAATTACTGCCAAACACAACCATTTTTACGGGCGATTCCACATACCCAACTTCTATCAAGGAAGCAATTCAACCGTTAGGTTAAATTGAGTTTCTAGTGCAATAAGTTCTCCAGTATTCATTCTCAAGTTAGGAAAATTTATATTCCTACAAAGTCCTATCGAATAGTAACAATGATGATACTTTGCTTCGTTTTTATTAATATTATACTTGAAACAACTAAGGTGACGAAGGTTTAAAAAAAATTAAAAGTTGTCAATATGGTGAACAAAAAGATGGTTGGATGAGCTAGTTCAACATATGTTGTTGGAAAGCTCGATTTTGGACTTTCGGATATGAACAATTATATTTACGTTACAAAATAATTTACTTGAGTATATCGGATGAAATAATCAAGTTGTCAATCCTACTATGAAGCTTGGAGAGCGATCATGAAAAGAAAAACGGGAGAGTACATCATCAACACAAGTGTAGGTTATGATCTGATGTACATTCTTGTTGTTTTTAGAAAACGATACAAGAAAATATGAAATCAAGAAATCATATAAGCACATAAAACATTTATGTTGCACACATGACAAACTCAATCAAAAATCCATTTAGTGTGTTATATGTTTTAAACATTTTTCAACTTATAAAACTAACATTTTCAACACAACTAAATGTTATCCCAAACACTCCTTCAAGTAGCACATTGATTAGTAGAAAATTGCTAACTCGACAAGCAAGAGAATGAATAGAAAGGTAAGGAAACCACATATGTTATTCAATCAAACAAGCACAAAAGCTATTTGAGATAAGCAAATAATCAAGTAATGCAAGGAAGACAATTTATCATTTAGCATAGCATACGAAAGTTCTTTTTATCGCTTTGTGTTAAACATGTATACCAAGCTTGATTAGTTTCTTTTATAAATATGATCAAAATCTTAATTTCAAAAGAGGACACATTGTTATTCAAAGACGAAAACATCTGTCTCCAATTAGATCAAAAGTTTGTGCAAAAGTTATGATTGAAAAATGACTTGCTGTTATAAATCAATGATTCTGTAAACTTTTGCTTTGAATCAGTTTATGAAATCATTTTTAAATGAAAGTAGACTCAAATACCTTTAAAACGATAGGTGGCACGACTTCTAACGACTTACGGTAATTAGTTATGAATTTTTGAAATTCAGACAAAAACTGTCTTCTGTACCACGGATCCCTTGCTTGAGGGATCCGTCCAGTGTAACCTGAGAGATCCGCGGATCTGACACAGAATTACAAAAATGCATGTTTTGACCCGACGAAAAGGTTTAACCTTTGTAGACTTTTTAGTGAAGTTATATTTCCCATTTTTACCTTTATTCAAGCTTGATTAACAAGATATCTAATAACAAAACTTAAAAAAAAAATCAACAAAACACTTTTCATATTATGCTTGAGTTCACCAAAAATTTGATACAAGGACCTTACTCATTTTGAAAACCATTTGTTTTAAAAACTAGAGCCAACCCGCTCTGATACCAATTGTGAAAACGTAGAGGGGGGGGGGGGTGAATACGTTTCCGTTTGAAACTTAAAACTTTTGTATCAAATATTGTATAAACCATTGCATTTGCTAATCTCGACGCGAGGATGCATTTAACGCATTACAGCATGTAAGGCCAACCCCTTAATATCACATAAGATTCCGCAAGATTAATGGTTCATTATAAATCAAGTTTCACCATTATTAGTCCGGTTGCTTTTTCTTGATCAAGCGTGTCATAATATGTAAAGTGTTAAATATAATTTATGACTATATGAAAGACCAAGTATGTATCACAAACATATACATCAACCACATAGAAAATAAACAATGTAATGCATGAATAAAAGTAAAGCGATAAGTAAAAGGATAGACAAACCAACACGAGGATTTATAGTGGTTCGGCTACAAGGACACCTTCCTTGCCCTACTCCACTCCCCGAGTCACCTACTCGAGAGTTTCTTCACTACACGACACCAAATCCTTATGGCGGAGAAGCCTTCACAACATCGCTTACACTTTTTCCGGTACTAAGCTAAACACCGAGTTCTTCCACGAGGTAGAACCAAACCTATCACAATGTCGCCTACCCTTTATCCGTTACTAGGCTAGATACCGAGTTCCATTACAAAGGAGGAACAACTACCCAACACTACACCAACAACTAACCCCAAAGGAGATCTACTCCTTATGACAATATCAACAAGGATGACAATATCTGTGTGACCCAATACTAATCTATCTTGTACATCGAATCACACCATATCGAATGTACACCTTAGGCACCATTCGCTAATGCCTTTGACTCGATCTCTAGGCACCCTTCACTAATTCCTTGTGACTTGACTTCTAGGCACCTGTTATGTTTTGTGGCCCAACATAACAAACCTTGTGTTTTATGGCACAAACACATAAACCATCTAGTCTAGTCATAGATGTACAACACATCCATGATACCCGTTATGTTTTGTGGCCCAACATAACAAAACTTGTGTTTTATGGCACAAACACGTAAACCATCTAGTCTAGTCATAGATACAAGAATATGATACTAGACAATATCCAAGACAATGTGTCTAATGGATATGAAGTCCTAAACTAAACATCAAGAACACAAAGCATGATGTAGTTAGTCTTCTATGAATGAAGATGACAAGTTTCCCAAGCTTGTTGTAGAAGATCTTCATGTGCTTGTATGCTTGTAATGGGTGATCACTTCTGTAGGTAAAAATGCAAGATTTCTATGCTTGCTTTGGAGGATTACTTTGGGAGTATGCTTACATCAAATGAAAGTTAGAAGCATTATGATTATATGAGATGAGGGTGGTTTACATGTTTCCTAATGGTCTAAATATCCTAGAAATGGTGGAGTGAAACTATGTGTGAAGGTGTCAAGAAATGGTAAGAAGTGGCTTGCTATTTATAGGCAAAAAGGCCAAAACCATGTTCTGCCCCAAGGATCCCTCCTGGAGGGATCCGGCCCTTGTAATTCCAAGGGATCCGTGGGACATTTGAGGGATCCGTGCACGCTCCTCTTTACCCATAGTTTATGGGTTAAAACCATGGGCTATGGGTCATGGTTTTGAGTGCCCACCAAGGTACAATGTATCTAGACATTGGGTATCGGTCTTGGGTCATGGGTCATGGGTTTTACCCAACACATTTACTTATGTTTATGTATTTTATAAAGTGTTTAACTAAACATGTTTAATAGTTTGTTAGGGGTTTGATCATAACGCAACATAACAAACATGTACGAACCTGTGTTGTAGCATACAAGGACTTGAGTCGTCAAGAGGTGTTGAGAGTATGTTGAGACAAAATATAATTACAAGTAACTTATACATTTTACGTTATGTATTACAAGTTACATGTTTGTCATCAACAAAACAAATGAGAATGTATAGATTAAATATCGTAATATTTGCACTAACAGCGCGTTCGGGGTCAAAGAAACTTCCTTTTCTACGAGCAAGTTTTTCAACCTCCTAGGAAGTGAACCTAATTGTTGTAGTGTAGTATGGAGTAAGCCTCGGGGATTGATATTGTTCTCTAGGGGAATAGGAATTCTAGTAAGAAATATATGACGAGAAGGTGGGGTTGAGGATGATTCTTTTTTTTTTCTTTTTTATGGTTTTTAGAAAGCTAAGGTAAATATCTCGGGGCAATTGGTTGGGGGTGGTACTTCTACCGATTACTCTACTTTAACTAATTATCTAATTACTACGGATAGCTATGTTTAATTGAGGTGTGCTCGTATGATGATTAAAGATGTGTTCACTTAGAGGCTATTACTCCCTAGTTATCTTTTATTGGTTGGTTGAGTTGTCACGTCCTCTATCTTAACGCGTTGTATTCCTAAAAGTCGTAGGGCGTGCGTATTCCATAGTTCTTTGAGGTTATCTCTCATATTTGATTCACGGAATCGGCAAGCCTAAGCTATTTCATCCATGCACCATATCATCATTAAGCATACTCAAGAATTAAACACAACGAAAGCCTAAATGCACTTTTAAGCCAATTTCAATTAAGACAAGAAATAACCTAACAATAATCAATAATTAGGTTTCATAGATCTAAGCAAACACACAAGTAATTTAGCTAGACATGATAGACAATCAAGCATACACACAATCAATCGAATATGGGGTAGACATAATGATAAATTGTATTAACAAACTTATATTAATGTGTAAAATAGGGTATGGGACCCTAGAATACTGTCCAAGTCGGACTACAACTGAATTAAGGTTTGTTCTCCAAAAATCTACCTCTTAAAATACAGAAAAATTGAATTCTATATATAGATTTACAATCGTGACGGCGTCACATTTTGCATGGGACGCCGTCATGTCGCCGTCATTAGGGTTTCGTCTGGGCCAAGTCATCGATGGGACGACGTCACTTTAGAGTTGTGACACCGTCGGTCTTTAGTTGAGACGTCGTCTTGATTCTAGATCTGGGCCGTCTGGAGTGAAAACTATGAGTGACGCCCTTCATATTTAAAACGTGACGCCGTCAGGTTATATGACCAGAAATTTCACTGAGCCGTCGCGTGCATGTTTTGATCAAGTCTTCATAGAGGGATGACGTCGCCCTTTGGATGGGATGCCGTCAGGTTCTGCTGATCAGCCTTGAGTGGCTTCGATCTTGACTTTGCCATTTTCTTCTTGTTTTTGCTCCTTTTCGTCGAAATGTGCTTCATTCCAGCATTTTGCTTCCAAAAGGCCTAAAAAGTGAAAAGGAACGAAATTAAGCAGTAACGGATATAAAATGCGTCGAAATAGGGCTTAAATGACCCCCAAAAAGTGTACGTTTTAAATCCTTATCAAATATCGCTACACTTGGTATTTGCTTGTCCTCAAGCAAATGTTCTTTTGACCAATCAATTTATAAGTTAGGGGGTATGAAGCATTGGTTTAAAATAGTTCATAACAAGTAAAAGCGCCACAATAGTCATAACAAGAATGGAAATTATATACTAGCACCTCACAAGTGGTGTTTAGATTCTCTCATCTCTCGGGTTTATATGAAATATAATATGAATGGAAATGGAAGCTAAACACTCATTACCTGGTATAGTACATAGATTACCATAAGCTTAAGAATAGATCAAACCTCCACCGCTTTGGCGTAAGCACCTAGGAACAACTATTTAATAGGACTTTACAAGGGTTGTAACGTTAGGCTTAGGGTAGGAAAACAAAGGGTTTTGTTGGATAGGGGATTTTTAGAGGTGACAAGTCAAAAATCTTATGTTACAAGCATGTAAAACTTGGCGTTGCTAAGCCAAGACTCGACTCACTAATACTAGATAACTTGAAACAAAACAAACATAAATTAAAAACATAAACATAAAGATAGATGTAGGATGGTAGCCCGTATGTTTTTTTCATTTTCTTCATTTTTTGACACCTCTTTTTAACGATTTTTTCATACCTTTTACTCTACCATCCTCTACGATAACATCAAAACATAAGGGATTTATAGGAGCATCCCTACACTTGAGTTTTTATTTCTCTAACACTAATTGACCCGATTTGAAAAGATCAAAACACTTGGAGTATTTAATTACGTAGACAAAGGGAATTTGAATTTATCGTTCTTTCCCGTTACTCCATAAAATATTACTTTTTACCCATAAGTCCCAATCGTCCCAAAACTGTGTACAAAAGATATGACTCGACTTAGCAACCATGCAAGTAACTAGATATTTGAACTAAGGGTTTAGTAATGATAACCCTTGTACAAAAGATATGACTCGACTTAGCAACCATGCAAGTAACTGATGGGTTAACTAAGGGTATCTTGTACTAAAGATGAGTACATCGCAAGGGTGTGGGGTAATTACTCAACCGATGTGGAAGATGTAATTATAATACAGGTTTCAAACAAGGGTTATCCTAATGCCTCTTATCACTTAGTTACTCCTAACTACACACGTGTAGTCTCACTAGCGATCTCGGAATGCATCACAAAACAAGTTCTAGAATCTATTATACTACCGGTACACTCTCTAAGCATTAAAGGTGAATGTTTTTATTCCAAAAGATCTAGGGGCGAACCTCACATTTTTGGGGTGTAATTTGAGTGGTAAACGGTTTTTATGCTAGTCATATAATTCCTACCCATGAGACACTTTATTAAGACTAAAGTTTAGCTCGTAAATGTTGTAAATTTTTTTAAATTTGGCGCTAAAATTGCCATAACAATATTTCTCATAATTTATTACATAAATTACAAAGGACAAGACAAATGATCAAGTGAGTGAATAGTTTCTAAGTTCCCGTTTTATTCTCCCTCCCTACACTTAAACTGAACATTGTCCCCAATGTTCCCCGAAAGCATCAAAGTTATGATAAAGGAAGGTAATTAAGGAAAAGAAACTAGTACTCCCCTGATTAGCTCGGTAGGATACATGTGAAGTTGCGGTTAAATACTTTTCCAAGAAGAATGCATGAGTAATAAGCTTCTTCCAATGAGTGTTTCTTCTTCTTTCCCAATATAAGTTGCACACTTATAAGAAAACAAATGAAACCTTAACGTAAAATCGGCGGTAAAACTATATATGACACACAACTACACTAGAAAGCAAGTAAGATATAATGCTTGTGGAATGGATGTTTGCAGTTTTTCTGGAAAATTAAGACCTGAGAATTTCCAAAATTTATAAGTTGCACAGAAAACGAAAACTGAGTAATCTGTTTCTACATAGCCTGACGTCGTCAGGTTTTAATCTGACGCCACAAGTTGTCTTGACAGAAGTGGCCTGCTGCATTTTCCGGAAAAATTACATCATTAAAACCTGGAAAAATTCCTGCAAAACATCCATTATGACTCGATACAAGCATTTGACTCTAACAAACACACATATATATCAATCTTACTAATTGTAATTCTCATGTTCTTGTTCTTAGAAACATGTGTGATCTTCCCTACACTTATGTAACTTATAGGATTTCACAAACACATCAAACCATATCCATATGAGGCGTATACAAATGTTTAGAGAGAGAAAAGGAAGAGAGTTGGGAACTATGTGAAACAAAAAAAAATGGTATTGAAGCTCCAACCCTCTACCTTGGGAGGTAGAGGGTATTTATAGTGTCTTACAATAAACGCCACCTACGGGCTGTGGATCAGGCATACAGTGGGTAAAGACCCGTCCGTCCTCCACGGTGTTAACAAACTAACTACTTATTAACATAACTTGACTACGACTATGAGCTTTCTAACAAATACATATACTTGAGGTGACCGACTCTTTAACGACTGGATTTTCTAAATCCTAACAATCTCCCCTAAGGAGGTCACACTCAAATTACAAGAGAATAAAAACGGATATTACATTAAGATTGTTCTTGGATTCTTGTTTAAGTTCATTGCTCAGAGCTCGTAGTCTTTGATTCTTCATGTATTGCATGTTTGGATAATTCAAGTGGAGGTCTTTAACCCGATCCACGTGATGATGAGTTTGAGCCGCTTTGAGATCATCACTTGCATAAATCTCGGACTCTTCCTTTGTAGTGTTGACATTATGTGATGTTGTGACGTTGGACCGACATGCTCACATTCTGGATCATGATTTCTTCTCATCTGAGTAGCGGAAGCTTTAGTTGATTCATGATATTTGCAGCAGCGTAGCAGAAGCATGGAGTGAGAATATGAGAGTCATTGATGCACTAATCATGATTTCTTTTGAAATAAATGTGATGTGTGAGCATGCGGCTATGGATTGACCTCTCTATTACGATCACTACCGCAAACGTTGGGTGTACATGCATACAACAGTTAGCAATAAAGCGCACGAGCGTGTCTTTGATCATTTTCGTTGAATTGAGGTACACGACCCATGATTCCCCGTTGATCAGTACAAGTACTGCCTGTGATCAGGTATAATTCTGAAGAATCTCCTTGGCAGGGTTTCGTTGCTCTAGTGTTCTCAAACCAAACGTCTCAAAGAAGACAACACGAGAGGAGTGAACCAGCGAATTTGAGATTCAGCGATTGATGAAAAGAGATTTGAAAAACAATCGTGTATTTCTCAATTTAAATTGTTTTTGCAATACAACGAAGGTTTTAAGGAAAATAAATTATCAATCATAAACACCTTTTATTTTTAAAGTATTAATACACAGTCGATGTGCTGGAGAAAAGAACTTTAAGCACAACGACCGGTTTTCAAAGGTATCACAATCCATATCTCGAACCGGGATTGATTCAAAATTTTGAATAAGCCCCATTGTTTTGATCAGGTTGTCACATGGTTGATCTATTGGATAGATCTCACATGCCACCTACCAAGAGCTTGTTTGATGTTGGCTCTAGAAGGCTTTCCATCTTCATTGTAAATATGTTTGCATATCACTTTCAATGTCTTGGCAATACCACAAGGATAATGCGTAGGACTCTCAATATATAATTTCTTACTTTCTACATTGTGTGAAAGAGAGTCTTCATTGATTGTGTCCTTAATGAGATTTATTGATGATCTCGTGGCTCTAGACTCAATAGTGCACATTTGGTTCCTATGCGGAGACTAGGGAGAGGGTCTCCTTCTTCAATATCAACCATCTCTAAGAGAAAGTCGATAGATAATGTAGGTTCCCGTGAGAATGAAACAAGTCCTTTTAAGAGGAACTTGAGTAGCTTGGGAAGTTTAGTGCAGGTCGTCCTTTGGGTCCATGACGTCTTGTCTTCAATACCGGTGTTACCTTAGTAAACACAAAGCATATATGTATTGAACCCGGTTTCTGCCCTAAGGTTGAATTAATGGAGGGCTATTTGTTTTCACCCTTTTCGCATTTATTTCTTTTTCATTCTTCAACCCCTATAGTGCTTACCGAGACTTCATTACTAGAACCTTGTTGGGTTTATTCCAGTTCTAGCTCTATCTCGATCCGCACTCTTCCCATATCTCATTTTTCCTCCTTTTTTCATCATACCTAAGGACTCTACACTATCTAGTGGATTGTCCTTGGGTAGATCCCTCCGGCTCTGGCGGGATCGTGGGAACGAATACCTAACCTAACCATCCTTATATTACCGTACATAAAGTAAATTTGGTTGGTCTTTTTGGTATTGTTCATCAGCCATTGGAACCAATTGAAAACCATTTGAAAATCAACTCAGGTACTTGTGATATATTATCAAAGCATTTTGTACCTGAATCATTTTTGATATTTTAGAAAACGGCTCCCCCTCAACATGTGCATCGTATATTTGAAATCAATTTGACACATGGAGACAAGAGGAAGAATTCACTTCTTTGATAAATTATTTTCTAAAAATATCGACATTACTTTCCCGATCAAAATCAGTGTTTCACATACAGTTAAAGATATTTTCAGGAAAGAATGTGGTTTTCAAAAATTTGCTCCCCCTCAATATGTGAATTTGATTTTGAAATTGTTTAGCACATTTTAGGGAAAACCTGCACTAAGAGACAAATCAATCACGTTTCAATTCATTTTGGTTTGATATAAATGCTCCCCCTTATCATGTGCATGGAAAATTTGAAATCGTTTGGCACATGTAGGGAGGAGAGCTTGTTAATCTCGTATAAAACCATTTATCGAATTATCAGATTAAATCCAATTTAAATCACAAATTCTCCCCCAATCACAATTTTCAAATCCTTTGAGATTTGTGATCTCTATTGATTTAAATTAAATTTTGAGAGCTTTTGAGGAGAATAGTGACTTGCTTTTGAAAGACATTTTAACTGATAAGGATTGGATTTTGAGACTTTAAACTCCATTGATCGATCATGCATAAATATCTTTTGAAAACATAACATTAGCAAAGGTCTTGAATCAATTGTATAACACATTGTTCTTTTTGATTTTCCAAAAGTAGACCTTGCTCTTTTACGTGCTAGTTGTTTGAAAAATAACCTTTTTGATTGAATTGAAATCATTCTCCCCCTCAATCAATGACATGAGTTGTTGATTGAGTGTTAGAGAGTTTGACAAAGATAAGCCCGGATGATTTTCAAAAATAGAGTCCGAGTTTTTTTTTTTTTATTTTTTTTATTTTTTTTTTTATTTTTTTTTTATTTCAAAGCAATTTTGTTTTCATTAGATGACAAATATTTTCTAAGAATCATTAGACGGAAAAATATTTGGAAAGAAAACATTTGCCTTTTTGGTGACAAACATTTGTTTTAAGAATCAGAGCATGAGATTTGAAAAATAAGATTAAGCATGGCTCTGTTCTTTACTTTTAAAGCGGGTTCTTGCACGAAATGACAATAAACCACAATTTTTTTTTTAACAAATTATTTACATTCGAAGAACATCTAAAAACCCGTGACATTCTTTGAATGTCAACACGAAGTCCGTAGATGATATCGAATTAAGAAAAACATGACAAAATAACAATATTTTTGGGATTTTTCAAGATTTTCTAATTTTTATGGATTTTGAAAATTTTATATTTTTCTATTTTCTTTTGTGGGTTTTGAAATTTTATATTTTGCTTTTTGAAAAAAATATATACAAGAGATAGATGAAGAAAACCATTTATTCCTCGTCTTCCTCTTGAAGGCGTTTGAGTGTTTCCGGTTGTAAACTCTTTAGACCAAGTCGTGGAAGGATAAGCTCAAAACGTTCTCTAGAAAGAGCTTTGGTGAAGATGTCTGCTAACTGGTATTCATTCCTCACAAAATAAAGTTCACACATTTTCCACTGTTCCGAATGAAATGATGTTGAATGTCGATGTGCTTTGCTCTTGAATGTTGAACGTTGTTGCCAGAGAGAGCAATGGCACTTTTGTTATCACAATACAGAGGGATTTTGTTGAATTCAAAGCCATAGTCAGATAATTGGATCTCATCCATAAGATTTGAGCACAACATGATGACATGGCTATGTATTGCCTCAGTGAGGATATAGAAGTACTCGTTTGTTTCTTTGAAAACCGACTCACAAGCTTATCACCTAAAAGCGAGCACCTCCGGACATACTTCCGACGTGTATCTTGACATCCTGCATGGTCAAAGACATGCATAGGCTGTTGTTAGTGACATACCGGTGTCCCGGTGCAAAGCCCCATGTTGATGGTTCCTTGGAGATCTTGAAAGACCCGTTTAACCGCTTCAAGGTGCTTTTGGTAGGCTTAGCACGGTATCTAGCACACATGCATACATCTGTAATGAATATCGGGTCCTCGTGAGGTACATCGGGGATCCAATCATACTTCGATATTTCGTTTGATCTATCATGATCCCTGAGTGGTCCTCATCCAGTTTGGTACGTTCCACCATGGGAGTGTCAACGGTGTTGATAACATCAAATAGTCCTGAATATTAAGTGTCAATTTCCCCCGATAATGCTCATTATTTATATCATTTATATGGATTTACACTTGTTTTCCATTGTTTTCCACTTTTGGTAAATTATGAGCATTGGAGTCAAAGAGGCCGGAAATGGAAACATTACTAAATATTTATCACAAGTATACCTATTTTGAAGAAGTTACGCGTAACTCCCTCTCTCACATTATGCGCCGCAGAACTATTGCGTGGCTCGAATACCAACTTATCAAGAGGTTTACAACAAATATAATCTTCCCAAAGATTTACAACGTAACTACATTAGGTAAAATGAGGATCCACGCCGTGATACTTACGCCGTAACTAATGCATCACTACGGCGTAACCGTGTTTATTGAAGACTACGGTAACCACTTATTAGGTTACCGTAACTAGCGATCTAGTGCATTCTGACGATTTTAAATAGAAGGTTACGGGCAACACCTATATTGGTTACGTACCAACCCAGACTGGGCCTATAAATACCCACGAATTCGGCATTTCTAATCATCCCATTCCACACACAACTCT
Organism: Chrysanthemum makinoi; assembly: GCA_910596185.1. Lineage (NCBI taxonomy): Eukaryota > Viridiplantae > Streptophyta > Magnoliopsida > Asterales > Asteraceae > Chrysanthemum > Chrysanthemum makinoi. Next base: position 149,644,717 of record OU343222.1, read on the forward strand.
ATGAGCGTGGGGAAAAAACTCAAAGGCGAGGTCTAGGGAGCATACGGAGGTGTTTCCAAGGGAGAAGTCACTACATTACGATAAGCTTTAGCGTTTTATATTTCTTTTACTTTCAATTCATGTATTTTATACCTTTGAATATTGAATTGATTTGCATGATTAATATGAACGGCTAAGCACCCTTTGGTGCTAGCCTAGTTATAAATTCCTTAATTTTTGTTTTGCGTACCTTTACTTCGTACATGCATTATTTCTAAGTGTATGCATGCATAGTTCTTTGGTAGTCACCCCCCTTGGTTCATTAGTTTTGAATGGTGGTAGAGGCCAATACCTAGGAGATATGACCAACTGACCCTAGGTGAAGACCGATTTGAGGACGGGAAAGGGTAAGATATGACCAAGCGGCGACCCTTTCTACTTGTGCGATTTGACCAAGTGATCACCTATCGTTTGGATGAACTTAAGAATTGGGGGGTGTAGTGTCTAAGTTCCTAACGGCCGGCACTCACTATTTTGAATCTAGCATGTAGCGGTACTTAATGACTTGGCTTAGGGGACCGTTTCTGAACAGGGACTTATGACGGTATACTGATTTCTATCACAATGTGGTGGCATCTTCTTGATAGGTTGGTAGGCGAATTGACCAAATCTTTGTCCTCTCGAATTTGACCCACACAAGTAATTGGAAGTAGGTACGTGGAGCATAACGCTAGGAGGATTGACTAGGTTAGCACCACTATTCCTCTATTGATTTCCCTTTACCCATTTATCTGCTTTTATTCTACATTAGTAGTTTAATTAATTAATTCACTATCGAAACCATTCTTATTCTGTGACACTAGACTTAGTAATAATCCAGCACACATAGCTTTTGGGACGACCTCGGCTTTACCATTTACTACACTACTGCTTGACGCGACGGGTACCTTTGCACTTGCCCGTTAGTGCATTAGGGTAGACCATAGGTATAGCGAGACACTATAAATATTAAGACATGGTCAGTAAAACCTGCATCAGGTGTCACAAGTGTCAAATCCAAATTTCTTTAAAATTTCATTTGTATATTTAGATTGATTGATAAAAATGCCTCCGGGACTTTGTGAAATTTGTAATCCCAAGAAAAATGACATTTGTCCCATCATTGACATTTGAAATTTGGAGCCCATCTCCTTAGAAAAATGGTCACATTCATTGGGGTCAGTCGAGGAAAAAATAATATCATCAACATAGATTTGAACATGAATTAAATGTTTGCACGACTTTCGGTGAACAATGTCGGATCAGCTGCTCCTTTCTTTGAATCCGAGATAGAAGAAACTTTGATAGCGTATCATACCATGCCCTTGGAGCTTGCTTCAAACCGTAAAGAGCCTTCTTCAAGTGATAGACATGAGTAGGATGCTCTGTATTCACAAAACCTTCAAGTTACCGGCGGCGTATACGACTTCTTTAAGATCTCCGTTAAGAAAAGCCGTCTTTACATCCATCTGATAGACTACCATGTTCTTACTTGCACCATTAGCCAAGAAGATTACGATTGCCTCGATACGTGCAAGCGGAGCAAATGATTCTTCAAAGTCAATACCCTCCTCTTGGCGGTATCCTTTTGCAACCAATCGAGCCTTGTTCTTTAATACATCACCATGCTCATCAAGTTTTATTTTGAAGATCCACTTTAGAGCAATGATCATATACGTCGGGAGCGGTACTAATTCCCATACATCTAATCGATCGAACTCATGAATTTCTTCTTGCATGGCATTGAAACAGCTGTCTTCATTCATTACTGGTTTTAACATCTTTTGGTTTGACCTTGGGGTCTGAGTTGAAGAAGCACCATAAGGCATCGGTTGCAAGTTGTTTACGTGTGGATCTTTGGACGAGAGGGATTTCCAATGATGTTGTCCAATGGATGATCATGTGTCCATTTTCTAAGGTGATCGTATGGTTGTTGTTGAGGCGAAGTAGCGAGTCATTTTCTCGATGAAGATGGTTCGATGATGGTTCGAGCAAATATGTTCTCAAAGGAGCATCTTGAGGGAAGTAGTAAAGGGTTATCTCCATCATAGGTGCCAGAAACAATTCCATGATGTACACTTGATGATTGATAAATTGAAGATGATACCGGCGGCAGCTTCGACACAATGACATAGAAATGAAGGGTTATCGTTGGACATAGGTGGGATAGGAACAACCTCGTTGATGGTTTGAATGATCATTAGTAATTGGCTCATAGTGTTCATCAAACATTGGATCAAATAATTTCATCAAATCATCTTCTGAAGGTGGTACATATGGAGTTCTTGGTGAGGATTGTGTACAAGAGTAGAATGATGGGACTACTTGATGAAGGTTGTGATGCGGGTCGAGGCGGGTTGTCACGGAGCCATTTGACCGGTCACTCATCGAGCGTAGCGTGAATTGTTTCCATTATATTTTGGGTTCTTTTGTTGTAGATTGGGTATCCTTTTTACGCTTGGTGCATATCCTACAAATACTCCAATGTTCGCTTTAGCTTTAAGTTTTCCTAAGTCTTGACCCTCATTAGTTGGATAACACAATGCACCAAACACACGAAGGAATGAAAGGTTAGGTTTTCGATTGTGGACAAGTTCATATGGGGTTTTTCCATGAGAAGTGTGAATTAGGGATCGATTTTGAGTGTAGCATGCGATGTGGCAATGGCTTGACCCAGGAAACATTGGAACCTTTGACTAAATCAGCATTGTTCTTGCGGCTTCTACAAGAGTTCGATTTCGTCTTTCAACCACACCGTTCGTTGAGGAGTTAGTGGAACACTTCTTTGATGGCTGATTCCAACACTTTCATAAAACTCATGAAGTTCTTTATTAACAAACTGGTTCCATTGTACGTTGGATGATTCGACTATTTTGTTAAGTCGAACACAGTTGTTTGATAAGTTAAATGATGATATACGGGTTTCATCCTTTGTCCTTAAGAACTTAACCCAAGTAAATCGAGAGTAATCATCAACCACAACTAACACATATTTCTTCCTGCAAATATTATGCACTCTCATGGGTCCACATAAATCCAAGTGAATGGTATGAAGAACTTCCATAGCGAGTATGTAGGTTTGGGTTTGTGGGCATACTTCTTGCCTTTTCCCTATTGGCATGCTAACAAAGATGATCCTTTTCATACTTTAGTCTAGGTAAGCCTATTACTAAGTCCTTCGGAAAGACCATTTTATGGTGCCGAAGTTCGGTGATTTAGACGGCGATGCCATAACCATGACTTTGTTTTCGAGGCGTTTGACAACAAGCAAATTGGAGAAGACTTCATCATATCTTCGATAGAGATGGTGTATAGGTTTGAACCACGTGTTCCTCTTAAAAGTTCTCTACCATCGAGTTCTCTAACGAAACAAGTATGTTTTCTAAAGGCCACTTCTAGATCAGAATCACAGAATTCACCGACAGAGAATAAGTTATGACCAAGACCTTCAACGTAATACACCCTGGAGATTACACTATCACCAACAACATAGTATCCATAACCCATAATTGCACCGAAATGATCATTCCCAAATCTAACGATCCGATGAATTTACTTACAAAGTTCATGAGCGTGTGACGTCTTGGTCATATGCTTGGAACAACGAGTCCGGTACCACGAAGCGATTTGAGTGATCTGCGGTTGAACACGACAAGAATGGATAATGGATAATTGGGATCCCCATGCAAGAATGGGTTCCATTTGGTTAGTAACAATAATTGGAGCATCCACATCGGAAGTAGAAACAATGAAATCATTAGGGGTAGATCTTTGAGCTAGTGTGTACATTAGACCTATTCAAAGTATGTTCACTTCTTAAAGGAATAGTTCTACCAATGGGCATCCATTTCCTAAGTGGGCATTGGTCTAGATAATTTAGGGCACAACTCATTAAGATTGAATTCTGGCCGTGAGGTATCCATTGATAACCTACATCACTAAATTTTCTTCACGTGGGTTTCCAATGTTTTCTAACCTTCTTCCACCATTGCTTTCTAGCCTTTTTAACTTGTTTGATAGCATTAACATTCTTAGCGGGTATTTAACCCCATTACTCACATCATTCACAACACATTCATGATTAACACGGAAATCAAACATTCATTACATGTTTTGCAAGTAGTAGTATAATTTGAATTAATTACGATGCAGCTTAAAGCTAATACTAGAATCAACACGATTCGTTTTATTCAATTCCAACTTAAAGTTCCTAGGGTGGTCTTCTACTTTCCTCCATTTATTACACTTAGCTTGCGAGGTCCTATCTTGCTCTGTATTGCCTTGAGGCTTTGACACACTCACTTTTACCTCTGTGGGAATGGAAACATTAGTTGGTTTTGCTACCTTTTGCATTTTAGGTTTAGAAGTCTTTGGGATCTGACTACTTGAAGGCACATTGAAGCTTACTGCGCTTAACTTTAGGCCGAGTGAGGCATATCAAGATTGGCATTCTTAACATCGCATAGAACAAGGCACAACTATTTTATCCTTCTTACCATCGGATTTAGGGCATGTTTCTCTTAAGCATTCTATGACTCTTGAGACCATTTGGCCCTTTGAATGCAAGCAAACCTAATTTCACTATCAAGGGGCTTATTTATGAAATCCTCCTCTTCAATTTCACGGAGACATTCTAGACTATCCTTAAGATGAGCGAAATAGTTATGAAATGCCAGTTCGTTATTTCTAAGATGAGGAAGAATGTATTTAACGATCCAGTATATTTAGAATCTGCAGATGACTTTGATGCAATATTCTCATTAAAGACAAGTGGCATTTTCCTTTTACACGACTCCCAGATTCTCAATTTCCTCTTGTAAAGGCGTTATTTTTCGTTGTTCTTGTCACGAGTGACTTTCATTGAATCATATAACTTTTTAAAGTGTCGTTTAACCTTTTCATTTTCTTCTAGAAAACTCTCATTTTCCTTTTGTAAAGCATTAACTAAGTTTTGAAGATGAAAAGTTTGAGAACACTGAGAATCTAAAGGAGGAGGCATTTGGGAGCCAGTCACATTGTTCTTTTCACCCTTTAATTATGAAATTTGGGCTTTCAACTTTTGATAGGTGTTACGATTGAGCTTGAATGCATTCATCACGTTTGTTTATTTCAAAAAGTGCATCAAACTCTGGAACATTTGAGGATGTCTTGATGTTTGAGGTTTTGACATTTTCTTTGAGATGTTGATATTTTAGTTGCAAATCAAAATGTTCAACTTCTAGTTTAGAAAGATGTTTACCAAATTATCGTGATCATCCTTATCAATTTTCTCATTTAGTTATGAGTTTTTGTTTTCAAGCTCAATGACATGATCATGGGAAACTTTCAAAGCAACAGTTAATTCATGCAATTGAGAAGCAGTAATACAATGCTTAGTAACAGTATAAAACACATCTTGAGCCACACAACTCAATACTAAGTTCTCATTTAAGATATGCAAATTCTTCCTTTCAATTTCATTATATTTGAGTTCTCGTTCATAATCATTGACTTCAATTATCATTGCATCAAATTCCTTTTCCATTTCTTTAATATCAGAGTCTATCCCCTTTTAAGACTCTCAAATTGACCTTTTAATTGTTTAAAGAAAGGCATGACCTCATTTAAATAGCATTCTTTAGTTTGCTCAAAGCCCCTCTCCCCTTCAGTTATCCTAGTGGGTGTGATCCTTTTCTTACATGTCTTCTCAAAATCAACAAATAGTTGATAAACAACATACTGAGTTGATTAAGGTCTTGCTCTTAGTGGGAATAGATCTAGGAACTAAATGCATTGGTGTATTAGGAGGATACCACGATTCTTTGAGGCATTTTCTAAGGGAGTGTTTGTTTTAACAAGTGCATTAGCTTTTTGCATATCTATGTCCTTTTTCCAAAAACTTGTTACGGGGTAATAGAGTTTGAGGCTTAAATCTATTTAGAGAAATCCAATTTTCTTTAGTGTAATCATGGGGTTTGAACGTTATGTTTTGCTTTTCACACTCAGGATCTTTTAGCTTCTTATTCATTTTCTCGCTAGAGACTTCATCTAATTGCCTATCTTCCTCAGTGCACTCAGCGCAACTAGGTTTATGCCTAGGCTTAAGGATTTCATCACCATCATATATTACCTTCGAGCTTCTCTAGCGCTTTACCATATTCGAATTTGGTTCCTTTACTAGGGAATACTATGCTTATAAGCAAGACTCTATGCTTAGTGATCATGTGAGCAGTTTGAAGGGTGTTTCCTTATACGTACAACTTATTTTCAAGCTTGTTTTTCAAAGTTTTTATATTGGAAAAGTCATTCAAAAGTTTTGATTCCTTAGCATTAAATTCTTGTTTAAGCACTTTAACATTATTTTGGAGTTCTTGCTTTTGCTTAACAGTTTTAGAAAGCTTTTCTTGTAAGGATTTTAACTCTTGTTTTAACACTTCTTCTCTAAAATTACTTTTTCTAATAATTTTACGCATTTGGTCATCCATTTCCTGCTCACGGGTAGTTAACTAAAGCAACACGTTGTTCATAAATAGCAACTTGTTCTTTATAGGCATTTAGTTCGAGATAATGAGAATCATCATGGGCACATGGGTGAATTCATCAAAACATAGTCATCATTATTGCGAGAAGATGCATCACTTGGAACAATCTCACTTTCACTTTGTATCACATATTGATCATAGGGAGACGGTATTACTATTACCCACTTTATCCATATCTGATTCATTAGTTACATGTGATTGTACTTTGTTATGCATCTTTTGCTCATCAACTTCATCATATAGTTTTAATACCTCTGAAATGATTGAATCTTTGGATAAACGACTGTTGTGGTGATGAGACCTTTGGAGACCATAGGTGAGATGCTTGCCATGAAGATTATGCGGCATGAGGTTCATCATCGACATCGAGAGTCAAATACATCCCGTCGCAACTTGAAGGCATTTTGATGATTGTGACCTATTTCCTGAATTGGCTACTCATCCACATCAGCATCATATGTCTTGGCATTCCCTTACGCAGAAACAACAACTCCTCTTCATCCAAAGGCTCCATTATCACGAGCTTGCACAAGCAACATCTTGTCTCGGGTCATTATTCGCATTACGTGGGCGTTTTGGAGATGTGCAGTTCCTCGCAATATGTCCCTCACCACCACAGTTGTAGCATTTGATTGGCTTTGCTTGCCCTTGATTGGCATTTCTTCCTCGATTCTGATTAGCCACATTTCCTTCACTAACTCTAGTATTACCATATTGCTCCAATCATCCCTTGTTCATACCGTCTTCCTTGAACATTACGCACCACTACCTTACCATATCGGCGGTAGCTTGATTGTGTGGATTGGATGCGATTCGAGGTTATTGTTGGTGTGTAGAGTGGAATTCATATTTTGACTAACCATGAGAGACAGTTGATTGATAAAGTTTTCCTTGAGTGTGTTTGAGTCCGGAGGCTTATATCTTTGGATCGGAGAATGAGCTTGTAATTATCATTACCCGTGGATATGACTTGAGAAGCTTTGGTGGTAATTCCAACATTGGTGTAAAAGGCTGTTAAATCATTTGATGAACTTGTTTCTTCCTGTTTAGTTTTGAACTGTTCAAGAATCATTCGTTCAAACATAGCATGTCTCTCATTATGAAGAAGGAAGGCATCTGACAAATTGCTCATAGTTTGTGTTCTTTAATCCTTTGGTTAGCTTCACAGAGGTAACAAATTTGTGCCATTCAGGATTCATGTTGTTCACAAACTTTAAGTTCGGTGAATATTTGGCATGGTCATTTTGATATTCCTCATATCATTCACAAGCTTGTGGAATCTCACGTAATATTCATAGACACTTTCTTATGGTTTCATCTTAAAGTGCTCAAATTCATCATACAGTTGTGATTCTCTGTCTTCCTTAGTCAATTCGAGAACACGAGAGAAGCATCTTGACATTATCCCAAACTGCCTTGGCTTTAGTGTTGTGATTGATCATCTTGTAGATGTCTTTTGAAGACCACGAAGTATAATGTTTGAAGCCACGATATCAGATCGTATCTCTTCTTCTCCTTATCACTGAGCTCATCATATCGTCTTTGGTACGTCCAATCCTAAGGTCCTTGTACCATCTGCGGTTTCAAGAACATCTATGGTAGTCTCGATTTGATAAGGTCCATCATCAATTGACTTGAGAATGTTAACTCGATTTTCCTTTCCCAAGCAATACAACCTAATCGTAGAGCCCAGAGTCATAATCGGTTCGTCAAGCATAGGTGGGCGAGTATCCGATCCAAGTAGCTTGCGTCCTCGCACAAATCGAGAAGCGATAGTAGGTGCGTTGTTAGACATGATTACAATTTCTACGGGATTTTACTATTCTTTGATTAAACCGAGAAATTGATTCTTTCACGGGATTTTACTAAACCAAAGAACAACCGTAAAAATGTAGCACGAAGAAGTGACAAGTCTCAATAGACAAGTAGCTAAGCAGTAACTCTCTTTGGTATCAACTACGCTAACAGTCAACTAAGCAAAGACAAATCGCTTAAAGAAACAACTCAAACCTTAAAACCCAAGTTGCATAAAGAGTCAACTCGCTAAATAGTCAAGTCGCATCTGAGACAACTGGCTTAACAACCAAGTAGCATAAACCAACTGGCGCAGCCAATACAACTTCGCTTAATAGCCAATTAAGCTTTAGAACTCAAGTCACTTAAAGAATCAACTCGCTTAATAGTCAAGTCGCATAAACCAACTCGCTTCCAATAATAAAGTAACTCGCTTCCAAATTGACAAAGCAACTAAGCTGAAGAAAGCGTTTTACCGTGGCTTAACTCGGCACGCTTAGTACAATATTCAAAAGCAACCACTTTAACAATAAAACAGCCAACCATTCATGATTCAAGCCTTCTAATTCGAAACCTAAGCACATATGATGATCCTAAACACAAAAGTACTATCAAAATTCAAACTTTAACACAAGAAATTGACCAAATGATTCAAACTCTTCTAAACACTTATAACCCCAAAAACCTTATGAAATCCACCAAAACAAAGAGCATGAAAGATGAGTGATCAAACCATGGCTCTTGATACCAATTGTAACTTATAGGATTTCACAAACACATCAAACCATATCCATATGAGGCGTATACAAATGTTTAGAGAGAGAAAGTTCTAGAGAGTGAAAGGGAAGAGAGTTGGGAACTATGTGAAACAAAGAAAAATGGTATTGAAGCTCCAACCCTCTACCTTAGGAGGTAGAGGGTATTTATAGTGTCTTATAATAAACGCCACCTACAGTGGGGCCTGGATCGGGGCATCTGAGTGGGTAAAGACCCGTCCGTCCTCCACAGTGTTAACAAACTAACTACTTATTAACATAACTTGACAACGACTATGAGCTTTCTAACAAATACATATACTTGAGGTGACCGAATCTTTAACGACTGGATTTTCTAAATTCTAACAACTTATCTTTTTGTAAAATACCTTTATATGTAATTAAGACGAGGTTAAAGACAAAATAAAGCATTCTCACGAAATCTAACATGAGAATAAACAACAATGAAAAAGATATAAGACACACAAAAATTGAAAAACAAAATAAGCAAACAATTAAGCATGAGTTACCTCCCATGAAGCGTTTTTCTTTATTTATGAGTCTTGTAGCTAGACTCGAAGTCGTGCTCCTACGTGACTTCCTTACCGTCATCATTTTCATCCACTAAGCATTCATCATAAGGTTCTACGCATTGTATGCTTACCGTGAACTCCCTCCCATCGTCGTCTAATATGATAATGGTTCCACTTCTTACGTTTGTCTTTTTCACCGTATAGGGACCAAACCATTTTGGCCTATTCCTTCCTCTTAATGCTTTTAATTTTGATCTATACAAAAGCACCTTGTCTCATTCCAAAAATTCTTTAGGGTTCTTTTGAGGGAGTGTTTCCGTGGTATAGTTGTACCCTATGTTTTTATCATGTTTTCACAATTTTGAATCCATCCCCTCACTCACGAAATCCCTAATCTTTTTTCCCATTCAACAATCTTCCTCTTAACTGTATTATTGGAGACTCACGAATTCTTATTTTTTTATCTTCTCCTTAATCTTCCAAGGATATCTCGGAGCAATAGGTATCCTAACTTTTTCTTTGCCACTTTTGAGTATCATTACACCATCACCGCATTTGATTGTTGCCTTGGCGGTGGCCAGGAAAGGTGTTCCATCGATTAATGGCATGTGTTCATCTTCCTCAATGTATACAATTGCAAAATCCACCGGATAGATAACACTTCCAACCTCAATTAAAACATCCTCCGCTATTCCTAAGGGATAAACATATGAATGATTTGCTAACGAAAGTCTAAGATTGGTCTTGGTTGGTTCCTCCTTTGTCAACTTACTATAGACTGATAACGACATTATGTTTACATCGGATCCCTGATCGGCTAAGGCTTTTATATTCTCTAAGTCACCAGTGTTACATGGTATTATGAAGTGCCCACAAATCTCTTGTTTCCTAGTTATGGGTTTCTTAAGAATTGCCTCGTACAAAGGTCCCATAGGCATGGTGTCATATTCTTCCTCTTTTATTTCACCTAAGAGGGCTTTCCTAAGAGCATCATTATACCTAAAGTTGTTCACTTGGTTAACAATTGTTTTTATTGATCTCATGCTTAAGGTATTGTTCAATGGTTTTGGGTTTATCATTATTCTAAGCCTTATCTTTATCCTTATTATTCTTGCTGTTCTCGGTAGTCTCAATGTCCTTTTTCTCAACTACCCCACCCTTACCAGGAGCAATGGAAATGGCGTTAACAAACAAAGTGGGGTAGCGTGAGGTCATAATTTGTCACTAACACCTTCTCGGGAACCTTCGTCTTAGTGTACTCTTTCACTAAGTTCGTCATCTCCGCCATTTTGCTGTATTTCTTCCCTTTTATAAACCTCTTCCTCGAAAAGCTGGCTAATCTTTCCGAATGGGCTGCCATGTATTCTCTCATTTGTGTTTTGAAGCTTGGTGAGAGTGGGATTGGAGAGGTAGAACAGAAGCGTCGTAGGGAATTGGGATTTTGTTCACTGCTAGGTGATTCAGAGAGGGGTGTTAGGCTGTTGGCAGAGTCAGTGAATTAACCATTGCTTGTTGGATTGGTCTAGGTGCTTTCTTTTGCCTCTCAACTAGATAGTCGATCCTTTTCTCAAGAGCACCAACTTGCTCTTCGGTGATGTTGGAAGGCCCATGAGGTATTGATATGGCATTCACCGTTATTTTAGGGGTTTCATGAGATTCACTCCAATCTTCGTAGCTCTGACTGGCGAGCTCTCTTATGATATCCCATGATTCTTCCGCGTTGAGATCGCTGAGCCTTCCACCGGCCGCTCGGTCAATGGATCGCTTGGTGAGGAAGTTGGCATGATCGTCAAAGATTTGGACTTGAAGCCAAAGATCGATGCCGTGATGAGGGAATTTGTGGAGCAAGTCCTTGAATCGAGTCCACGCCTCGTAGAGAGTTTCGCCTTGACGTTGTTGGAACATCAAGATGTCGTTCCTTAGTTTGGTAGTTATCCCCGGTGGGAAAAATTGGGTGAGGAAACGAGTGGTGAGATCATCCCAACTTGAGATGGATCCGGCGGGAAGTCGCTCAAGCCAATTACTAGCTTGATCCCATAGAGAGAATTGGAAGAGAAGCAAACGCGTGGTCTCCCGTGTGGTAGCATCATGGTCGATAGAGTCAACGATTTTAAGGGTGTCCTTGAGATGCTGATTAGGATCTTCGGAACGAAGTCCATGGAATGCACATCCGTTTTGCACCAACCGGATGGTTTCAGATCGCATGGCCGTAGTTTGAGCTTGAACGGGGAGCTCAATGGTGTTCCTATAGCCTTGATGGCTCGGTCTGGAGTATTCACCAAGAGTACGGCCTCTTGGCGGGTCAATTTTTTGGATCGATGTACTCTAACCAAACTAACTTATGTAGCTTGTAAGGGCTTAATAACCTCGGATAAATCCTAAGTTACGAACAATGAAACACTGAACTAACTCTATTAAGTATGCGGAATTTACTTAACAAAGCTAAAAAGAATTAACTTTAACTTCAACGATTTTATTAATACTTAGAACACCTTGTTATACAGATTCTTTAACAACTCTAATACTCTAATATTGTACTCTCTAAAAACGTATATCTCTAATATTGCACGTACGTCTAATGCCAATCTAGGGATCCTTTTATAGGCTTAAGGATAACCCTAGTCGGTTTACAATTACAAACCTTGTACGACAAGTAATACTAAACTAATATAAGAACATTCTAGAATTACATAATGATCCTTAACTTATTCATGCAGTACTTTGATGAACTAGCAGTACTTTGACTTCTTTCTTTAGCAGTACTTTGACTTCAGTACTTTAAATCTTTAGCACTTTGACTTTCTATATCCCAACAATCCTCCCTTAACTTGAATTCTACTTGCTTGATTTCAAGTTCCTTTGTATATTTGACCTTAACATCTTTGTCTTCAAGAAAAGATTGTGTCTTTATCTTTAGATTGTATCTTTGTATTCCCTGTGCTTGTATCATCATCATCAAAGTAGTTTTTATATGTAATTCTTGGTAGCAACAATCAGCAAGCTCCATCTTTTCAGCAACTCAGCAACATATGACAATTTGTACATCATTTCATTTAAGTTTCAGTCTATTCTCATCACTTCCAGGTGTGTAAACTCCTATGAGAGGTGAATAATTGAAAATTTAATGGATTTTGATGTCTCTAAAAGCCATTAACTCTGGAGTAGCCAAATGTTTAGGTGTGTAAGACCATGGTACATTGATAACCATATGATTTTTAGCAAATCAACATCTATCAACAGATTTGATTTGTCTTTACCAAAAGCTGTACCCTTTTGGACTAGTTAGTTCTTGCAACCATGGTGAACTAATTACCATATAAATGGTTTTTCCACAGCCTTTACCACAAGCCATTTTTCTTGTGGGCTAGCCAACTCTTCACATTTGCTGATATGGTAAGTTGATTACCATACAACTTATTAGCAAGTTGTCAACTATATAATGGATTTGAGATATCTTTACCAGAACCATTTGCTCATGGATTAGCCAATCCTTTTGTTAAACATGGTGGATTGATAACCTATTGTTATAACCATCTCAAAAACCATTTGTTGCTTTTTAACCTTTGTTTCAAAATATTATTCACTTAACAAAAGTTTTCTTTCAAAATCATTAAGCTGGTTTTATCTTTGCAAGCGTACTTTGATTAAAGTCTTGTTTGTCAGATACTTTGAGAAAAGTACTTATTTTTCAAAATTTATACAATTAAACATCATACCGGTGTTTATGCTTCATCATCGACCATAGTTGTCCATCTGATATATAACTCAACAACCATTAGAGCTGTTTAAGTTTCTTCTTCAACTTCCATTCCATGATCCAGCATCCTTCTCATAAGATCATTAGTCAAAGGATATCTTCTTTCAGCTAACATATGGATCATAGTTCCATTTTCTAATTCCAAGGCATGCACTCGATTCTTCAAAAATCTCCAGCTTGTAATCTCCCAATTTTCTTGATTTAGCCATATTTCATCAGTGCTTGTTTCCTCAGTTTCAAAGATAGTTATCAGATCTCCTAGTAATACTAAGCCAACTCCAGTTGATGGAATATGTTCAAAGTATTCTTGCACTAACTGATATAGTTGAAACATATTTGCTCTATCTATCATGTGAAGTATATCCCATAGCAAATTGAATACTCTAAAACTTTCATCGTCCCTATGGAACATCAGATAGTTTCCATCTTTTGACTCTTCTACTTCAAATGTAGTTATCTTAGTCTTCTTTACTGCAACATCTTTGGATTTAGGATTCTCAAGGCCGATAACTCTTAAGTAATTTCTCAGTTCATCAACTGTATCTGATCTCAATTCTACCTTCTTTGATGACTGTTCTTCTTCAGTTGTTCTTTTCCTCTTCAAGCTTCTTTTTCTATCATCCTCCTTCAGATTTTCATCATCTTTAAAATCTTTAATACTATCAACCTGGTTTTGATAAGCTTCTCTTACCAAGTCATACATGTTGTTTCATCTCAAAATATTTAAACTACGTAATCGGTATACCCTTGACCCTTTAGATAAGCCATCATGGCATTTCTTTCTTTAGCAATACTTGGTCTTCTTGGTAGAACGGGTTTCTTTCTGGTACAATAGATTGGGTTCCTTCACTGGTATAGCCACCTCAGCATCATACTTTGCTTGAAACTTCTTAGCAGCCTCTTCATTCTTGGCTACTTCAATTTCTCTAATTTCTGCCAAAGTGAGCTTCTTTTTCTTTGTTTCTACCGACTTGCCTTTTCCTTTATCTTTTGGATCCAAAGTAGGTTGAGAGGCTTGAGGTTGTGCTTCTGGAAATCTGGAATACTAACACCCCTTGGTCTTGATAAGTTGTGCAATATCTAACTCTGATTTCATCATCACTTGCAGTGTGCACTACTTTGGGTGTAACAACTTCCTCTTCTTGTAGAATTGTTGAAGGACCAGCTTCTTCATCAAAATTAAGAGTCCTTGGTGTAATCAGCTCTTATCTATGAGTCTCTTGAAGAGCAACAATACTTTGATCAGCAGCACCTTGATCATCAATACTCTGAACACCAGTACTTTGAACTCCAGTTCCTTCAGGCTCAGTACTTTGAATATTTACTTGTGCTTCAGTACCTTGAGGTTCATCTTCTTTATCTGCATGAATCTCAGCATCTTCTTTCAAATTATCTTGCTCCAGATTTCTCCCCAATTGGATAGAAGATTGTTGTTGAACCTTTTTGCCTTTGGAAGTCTTCCTAAAATGCTTTCTTTTCTTCTTTTCGGCCTTGACCCACAATCTGTGATGTTGGACTAAAGGCCAGACAAACTTCTTTAATCTTCTAAATTTGGTCTTTAGCATCACTAGTTGTGCAGCTTGAGCTTCAGTAGTTTTCTTCAATCTGACCAATACCGTTATTTGAATTTTAACCCATTTTTTGACCGTTGGAACAGTACGTTGATAAGACAAGCAGTGCTTTCCACGTCTTGTGATACTTTCAAAGCAGTACTTTCAGAGTAGTACTTTCATATAACCAAAAAGCAGTACTTTTCCATTTTCTTCTCTACAATAGCAAAAACTCTAAATAGGCATTGGATTGCCTCCCCTCAAGCAATGCATAAGATTGTCTGACTAACTAATCAGTCCTCCCCTTAAATGTAGCTTAGTAATTAATCATTCTAATACTTACCACCAAGTGATTGAATCTTGAAACATCAAATCCTTTGGTGAGTAGATCAGCTACATTATCATCTGTGTGAACCTTGACAACATTAATGAGCCTATGCTCATAACAATATCTGATAAAGTGATGCTGAATCTGAATATGTTTGGTCTTGGAGTGATAAACTGGATTCTTGACAATACAGATAGTACTCTCATTATCAATATTGATAGGAGTATTTTTGAAGTTGAACCCATAATCAAAAGTTGATTCGCATCCATAACACTTGTCCACGACTTGCAGCGAGCACATATTCTGCTTCAGGTGGATGATGTTCTTTGCAATAGTTTGCTTCTTACATTGCCATGAGACTAATCTTCTTCCAAGATATTGGCATCCTCCATTGGTTGATCTTTTATCATAGTTATCACTGCATAATCACTATCTGAAAAAGCTTCCAAGTGAAAAGGTGAATCCTTTGGATACCACAACCCTAACTTAGGTTGTTGTTTCAAATAACTAAAAATTCACTTCACTGAATTCATATGGGAGACCTTAGGTGAGACTTGATATCTTGCACATAAACAAACAACAAACATGATATCGGCCTAGATGCGTTAAATACATAAGACAACCAATCATAGATCTGCATGCTTGACTTCAACGGGTTGACCATCTTCATCCTTGCCCAATGAGTTGATAGATTTGATAGGTGTAGTGACTGGCTTCATAGCATCAAAATTGAACTTCGTAAGAATGTCAAAGACATACTTGTCTTGACTTATGAAAATTCCTTCCTTTGATTGTTTGACTTGTAACCCTAAAAAGAAAGTCAATTCACCCATAGAACTCATTTGAAATTCATGTTGCATCAGCTGCTCAAACTCCTTCACCATGGACTGTTTTGTAGCTCCAAAGATGATATCATCTACATAAACTTAAACCAGCATGATATCCTTCTTGTCTCTCTTGATAAACAAAGTCTTGTCTATAACCCCCCTTCTGTAACCATGTTGCAATAAGAAAGTAGAGAGCCTTTCATACCAAGCTCTAGGTGCTTGATGTAGGCCATAAAGAGCCTTAACAACTTTGTAGACTTTGTTTGGATGTGCAGGATCTTCAAAACCAAGAGGCTGTTTAACATAAACCTCTTACGTAATCTTGCCATAGAGAAAGGCACTCTTAACATCCATTTGATAAACACGAAATCCCATATATGATTCAAAAGCAAGGAATATTCGAATAGCTTCAATACTTGCTACAGGAGCAAATACTTCATCATAATCTACTCTTTCTTCTTGTCTATATCCTTGTGCAACTAACCTTGTCTTGTTCTTGATGACATTCCCTCTTTCATCTCTCTTGACTCTGAAAACCCATCTTGTACCAATTACTTTCTTTCCATCTGGAAGATCACATAGTACCTAAACTTCTTGAAGTTTGAATTGAAGAAGTTCTTCTTGCATAGCTTCAACCCAACTCTCTTTAGTTAATGCTTGAGCTATGTTCTTGGGTTCTTCTTGAGAGATAAAGCAAGTGAATAAGCATGTTTGGTAATCCTTATGATTTAGCCTATTTTGTTTATACACAAAGCTTAGTAATGCATTATGTGGTGTAGAAAAACCTTTAGCTTTGGTTTTTGTGAGCACTCCATAAGTACA
>OU343222.1:149661721-149764977 GCA_910596185.1 Chrysanthemum makinoi
AAGTTTATTTATATAAAATCATATTCTGTTGGTAAATCTTATAGCTGAAAGATGACAAACCTTCCCAGAACCTTGAGCAAGTTCAAGCCAATTCTTAATACAAGACAATCCATATATATGGCCACAAGGAAGACAACTACAATCCACAGATAAAAAGATATCAGTGATAAAAATATTAAACAGTCACTAAAAATCAAATTAACAAACCCAAAAGAAAACCGAACAAAACTAATAATCTGACGGGTTACCGAAACAGACCCATGTTAACCAAACCATTTAAATATGCTTCTTCAAGCTATAAATACTTCATATATTCTTGGTGGTAACTTTAAATATGTATAACTAAACATTTTTGGAATCCTATTTAAGGGAAAACCTTAAAATCTTAGATTATTTCATGCCCGCAATGTGGAACATGCAGACTTTTGGGATTGGAAAACTAGAAGGCATGGGCTACCTTGATTCAAAATTCATAATTAGTATTGATAACCAAAATTGACTCACATTAGCTTGACAAACTGAAAACTAATTCAATTTATTATTAAAACGCATGACCAATAATGCTTTTGTCAAAGCTTTAATTTCACTTATAAGCTTGGATTTTGACCATAAGACCCTTGACATGATCATCTATGTTTATGTCTTAAAAAGATTATTCATGAGTAAAAAACACATGGCTTAAGATATGTACAATATTAAGGCAGCTCTTAAGTTAACATAAGCTAAGGTTAATTTTACTGTTAAGTGTACTGTGTACACATAATACAGCTTTAATGTGTGCAAAATAGAAATATTATAAAGTTAGAAAACTGTGATGGAAGTCCACATTTGTTTTGAGACAATATAAATTATTAATAGCAGTGTTTCACAAAGTTCATATCATACCAAGTTCGATGTCGCCCATCACAAGTCCAAGGTTCATAGCAGATGGGGCGAACATCAATCTTATTTATATCATCATTTCCTCCTCCATAAATGTCGTCGTCACCACCACCACCAACAACAGCACCGGCTGGATCAACCTGAGGGCTGATCTATGCAATCGGACTTGCAGCCCTGCTACCACTAACATTTGCTTCTACATTACTATACTCATTATTTCCTCCATTGTAACTGTCGTCGCCACCATCAATAGCACCACTTGGATCGAGCTAAGGGTTGATCTCCGCAACCGAACTTGAAACTCTACTACCTGACAACCTCTCCCGTCGAACATTTGCTACTTCATCGCTATCATCATTATTTCCTCCTCCACCATATCTACTTTGATCACCACCAACATACGGATCTGCCACAGGGCTCGTCTCTTCTGCTTCTTGCAAAGGTAAACCATCCGCAATTGGACTTGAAAGAGGCGTCGCCAGGCTATAATCATCAATAAGATCGTCATTAGACAAATCTTCCTCAGGTTTCGTATAATCTTCATCAACATTATCATCACATGTTCTAAAATCATGCCCTACTTCCTCAAAATCTTCATCATCACTTTCAGTATCATCATCAAGAAGATCACTTGTTATCCTAGCATGAGAATGAACACGTGGCTTCCTCGTTAGAGAACGCTCACGTGGAAACCTTGCTGGAGATCGTTCACGTGGCAACCTTGCAGGTGTCATCCTTGTGTCACATTTCCTCCCTGAGTCACGTTCCTGCCACGCTTCATAGCGCTCATTCATCGACCTCTCAGGGTCACGTGTCCACCACGTTGGCGAATCCCGCTCTAGTTCAGGTTCAGGTTCAGATTCAAATTCATATTCAGGTTCAAGTTTGGGTTCAGCGACCACCAATATGTTGACATGATACTGGTTTCACCCTTCTCCGTATCAATTAGACCTTGATGCTTGAGACTTGCGCACTAAGTAAACAGAAAACACCGTTAGGCTTATCGTGGGATTGTCTCCCACGATTATCCTCCGCGAGAGGTAATCGGTTTTTAGGTTTAGTGAAGAGTTAGGGTTTTAGATCGTACATTTAATGAGGGCCGAGATGCCCCTTATATACACACGAAATCCTTGTTGGTTTCGTGTTCCCCAACCTTCGGCGTATCCCGCCTAAGTCGGTCAATCAATACATATCTCATGAATAAGAGATATCCGATATACAAAACCATAAATAACTTTGGGTTTGGGCCTTCGTGAGCCCAAACCGTTACCGGGTTAGCCCATTCGTACTGGGCTCAGTTGTAGTAGCGTTATTGGTCGGGTTCATGATCCGAATACGGACTATACGTCATCAATAATCATAAACGGCTGTTGTTATATACAGGAAATTTAGGTTTTCACCATATGGAACAAAAAAAATGTTAGCATGAAATTAGGAATATGATACACCGGAAATACAGTTTCTTAAAACTCAAAAATGAGATCATTTCTAACTTTGGTCAAAATATATTTGTTTATATAGTTTAACTTTATTAGTACTAATATTTAGAAAATCAGTTATTAGAGCCTTAGGTATGGTGCCCTAAGGTTAAACCTTAACATTCGTCACGTCAGCGCCACATCAGCTTTAACATTTCACTTTAACTTAACAAAAAAACACCCCTTATCATAACTTACCCAAGTTAAACCTTACTCAAATATTTTCAAATTCAACCCCTAAACTAAAACAAACACTTCATTTATTAAAAAAATATCATTAATTCTTAAACATATTACAATGCGAAATATAAAATAAGTAAAAAAAAAAAAAAAAAAAAAAAAAAAAATAGCAAATACTTATTTATCGTCGTCGGTCTCTTGTTGTTGTTGTCGTTCAAGATGGTTCTGCCAAACATGCTCCATAAGGTCTAGTTGGAGTTGAGTAAGCGTTTCTCGGTCGCGTATTTCTTTTGCCTTGCGACGGTGAGTATCACATCTTTTGACCCACCTTTCTTGCTTCATACGTGTTGACGGATCCACCCACATTTCGTTATAGTCACATAATGCAAATTTTTGATCTTTTAAAATCATGTTATACAAAATAATACAAGAATACATGATTCTACGTATCTTGACAATTTCCATTTGATGTGCCGGTTGTTGTAGTATACCCCAACGTCCTTGAAGCACACCAAAAGCACGTTCAACATCCTTTCGGGCACTTTCTTGTTTCCTTTAAAATAAGTATATTTTTCGCAGTGTTGACGAAGTATTTGACGAAAGATGCCCACTGTGGGTAAATTCCGTCAACCAAGTAATACCTTTATTCATACCTAGTTCCTTTAACCATATAAGGGGCTCTTGGGGCAATGTCAGCAAGAATGTCATCGAATAACGGAGAGTTGTCTAAAACATTAATATCGTTATTCGCCCCCGCCATCTCAAAAAATGCATGCCAAATCCAGAAATCTTGAGAAGCAACAGCTTCAAGCATAATTATTGGGTATTTTTTTATCACCCCTACCAAATTGCCCTTTCCAAGCCACCGGACAATTTCTCCATTCCCATTGCATACAATCAATGCTACCAAGCATTCCCGGTAAACTATGACACTCTTCATTTTGTTGATAAATATTTTGAATGTCGGCCCATGTTGGTTCTCTTAAATACTCCGATATAAACAAATCAATAACGCATTTGTTAAAATTATTAAGACAATCACGCGAAGTATGCTCACCCATTTGTAAATATTCATCAAACGCATCGGGTGAGGTGCCGTACGCCAATTGGCGTATGGCAGACATACACTTCATAAGAACACTTAAACTCATTCGACCCGTACAATCGGGTGATTGGCTAAAGAAGTTAAAATGATCTGGAATATTTTCAGAAGTATAAGATTCAATACCTTAGACTATTTGCAGAAATAGTTTCCGGCTCATACGAAATCTTCTTCGAAAATTCCGGTTCGAATACTTACAACCTTGAATGAAATAGTCGTTACACAAACGTTCTTCTACAAGCTCACGTGGAAAAAAACGGTTTTGATTTTTTTTAAACTTTCTAGCCGTTTAAAAAAGGGGGTACAATGATTTTTTTTTTTTTAAACCCAAACCAACCATGGCTCGTTAACGCAGCAATAACGCCACCGTCGGTGTGGTTAACACCCTTTAACGCAGCGGCGTTAATGGTTAACCTCCCCTTAACAAGCACCATACCAAGTGCTCTTAAAGACAACATCTTTTGGCAAGGAGATAATTTAGAAAGTTAGAAAGCCATATCGATTTTCAAACTTTAAAAAGTCACCGTTGGATGAGATCTAAACCTTTTTTTTTCCTGTCAAAGGGGTATAATAGTAGTTTGACTTGTTTTTTCTTTTTCACCCTCGAACTTCAAACGTACATAACTCACAGACGATAAACTTTTAGAAAAAATCAATTTCACCATAATTTATAAAATTTAATACTCTTTAATTTGGTATAGATTTTTTAAAAATTCCAAAACTTTTTTTTTATATATCAAATGGGTGTTAATTTTTTAATTTTTTTAGCATTTTCGACCCTGTTTTTTACATTCATAAATGTCAAATAGTGAAAAACTTAAAATATGAAAGTTATAGATTTTCGTTCACTCTATGCACGGGTTTTTAAATAACTCCAATCAGATGTCATATGAGTGAGATATCACATGTTAAAGATGATGTTTTACTCATATTTATTGCAAACAAGATGTTTGATTAAATGTCTTGCTTAGGTTTTTAGTATTAAAATTGTGTTAAATGCACTAATTATTGTATTACAATGCATCATTAATCATTTTATTAATGTACGGTTCAAAAAGTTAGGTTTTTTAAAAAACAAATATACGTATTTTTTATTGCGTTTTTAACTATAGATTTGACCAATATTAAATTTGAATTAGAAAAACTATAAAACATAAAAGCTATAGTTTAGGTCAATTTTTACTCAGGTTTCTGAAAGATGTTCATTAGTTTACTTAAAAGAAACAACACTCCTTTTAAGGAAGCATGGTAATTCATATGTTTTTCCTTCTTTAATGATCAATTTTTTATCTTTTCATCAGTTTATTTAGTTTAGTATATCAGTTAATGATGAAGTTTTCTTTTTATAACTTGTTCATCAATTTTATTGATGACCAACTCTATTAGATGAGCTAATGGTTGAACAAATTTTAGCTTAATTGATATACTGAACACAAATAATTTGTGTTCATCAATTTATTTGAGAGATGTTCATCAGTTTACTTACAAGTTTTTTTTTTTTTAGAAAAGGATGTAGATTTATGTTCTATAATGCATCAGTTCACGGCAATACGATATACGAGTGACAACAATGATATTTAAACCAAAATATTCATCAATTACATCATAATGTTTTAGAAATCTAATGCTACTTAACAAAAGTAACCAAATATTCCATACTACTTAACCAAACCAACCTCATATTCCAAACATTGTTTACGAACAAAAGTACTAGGGACTAGGAACAAGGAACAATTTTGAGATCGAAGTATTCGCTGGAACGTTCTGCAATCGCCCGATCTAAGTTTTGTTGGAGCGCTCTCTTTGTCTTCAGATCTAAGCCTTGATATTTATTAATTTCTTTTTCCACTTCTTCTCTTTCTTATTGGTTTAAAAGCATCCTCAACAAAATCACCATTGCTTGGTGAATATCTTATCATCAAATGATTAGCTTCTTTTACACCTATAGAACGCGATGAATTAATAATAAACTATTACCGAACTTAACATTTTTTTATAATAAAAAACTGATGAACAAAAACAATACTAAAACTAACCGATGAACAAAAAAAACTAATATTGAACAAAAGTGATGAACAATATTTGATGATAAAAAACATGATAATAATAACTGACACTAATTGTGAAGAAAAATAATAAATGTTGAACAAAAACATGTTGAAAAACAACCAACACTAGCTGATGAACAAAACAACCTACTAATGAACGATAACTGATGAACATACTTTTTGTTGAACAAAAAACATGTTGAAAAGAAACCAACACTAATTGATGAACACAAAATATGTTGAAAAACAACCGCACTAACTGATGAACAAAACCGACACTAACTGCTAAACAAAAGCATGTTGAAAAGCTACCGACACTAACTGATAAGCAAAACTAAAACCAACTGATGAACAAAAACATGTTGAAAACCAACCGACACTAACTGATTAACAAAACAGCCTAATAATGAATAAAAACTTATGAACGATAACTGATGAACATACTTTTTGCTGAACAAAAAACATGTTGAAAAATAACCGACACTAACTGATGAACAAAAACATGCTGAAATAACCGACACTAACTGATGAACAAGATAACCCAATAATGAATAAAAATTGATGAACGATAACTCATAAACATACTTTTGTTGAGCAAAAAACATAATCTTAATACCTTATAATGCATTTAGGACTATTTTATAATTAGAAGGCTTAAAAATTCAGACTTTTTTACTTGCTTATTATAGAAATATTGTCTTTTAATAATCATCAATGCCATTGTAACAACCCATTTAACAGCACATTTACTCTATCATTGTAACTTCCTCAAATAATTATTAAAAACTTATAACCGCTAAAAATAATTACTATTAATAATGATAATTAACACTATGTAACCACATCCATCATATAAATTCACACAAACATTTTTTATTTCTGTGAGGAAAATCGTTGTTCATCTACAACAAAAATAGCCCCTCAATATACCCTCACTTTCACTCCTCAAATCTTATAGTTACTTTCCGCAGAGATTCTTTATATGTTTGTGGCCCTGTAGCTTGATGACCAACGAATCAAGGTTTGACCAACTTTGACCGAACCATTATTACAAGTAACCATAAAGCTACCATAACCTTAATCAATAACCTCAGACCCTTTGTTCAGTCTTCTTTAGTCAAAGTGTAAACAAAAATGAAAAATGAAACAACTATAAATAATCAAACATCAAAAAACCACAACTTCAGCTATCCTATTGACTTCTCCTCGTGTCAAAACAATACTTGAAAAAGATACCTAACCGAGACACCCTTAAAAAGATCTTGAAGATGTGGTGAAGCTTCGGTCTGTAGCAAAAACAAGACAAAAGATACCTAACCGAGACACCCTTAAAAAGATCTTGAAGACGCAGCTTCGGTCTGTAGCAAAAACAAACTAAAGGGTATGATTGGTGTTCGTGTAGGTAAGCAAAAGGAAGAAATCTTGTTGTGGTGTTTATATTCGGTTATCATCATAAGAAAGACAAGAACTTTATTTTATGGCTGAGTTAGATGCGGCTTGATGTAGAGTAAAGTGGGAGGAGATGGTGACTGCGTGATATGAGAGTTAAATTAGGGTTGAAGTCGGATTATCTACGGTTGCACTGGTTTATACAACCTAATATTATTTTAGGGCATGAGTAAATTGTTATTGGGTTGTTTTTGGATTGTCCCATTTTATGAGCTAATGGGCTTATCTGGTTTTAAGGTTAAGGATTGGGATGCAAATGTTCTATAATTCAAAACTTGTTTTAGATCTGTGATAAATATGTAAATAACTCAAAAGATCACATACGAATTAGATTAAGATTATATTTTAATTATTTGTGAAAAATATTAAATTACATATACAAGTATGTTTATCTAGCTTAACCTTAGTCATTATGAACAAGTAAAAAACCATTGATAACTGGAAAGTAAATTATCGTTTACTTGTAGAATGAAAAACAATGCCTGGATAAAAAATTAGTTATTCCGACATGAATTTTCGTACATTTATTGTAAAAATTTGTAATAATTTAAAATACGAGCTCACCTAAATTAAATACGTAGTTATTGTTAGTTAGAAAAATATATAAATTAAAAACATTTCCGTTCGTCACAATGACATTGTTAATTGGCCACAGATTACGCATTCTCAAGCAATGGGTTAATAACCGACAAAGAATCATTAACAAAACAACCTAATACACCTACTGAACAATAGATGATAAAAAGTATTGATGTACATGAAGTAAAAGTATTGAACATCATTGTTTATACCTTTTCTTGAACATCATTGAACAGCATATCTTTTCGATCTTCTTTCCGCAACGCATTACTTTCATGCTCCATTACTTTACTTTTATGTTCTTAAAAATTTATTAAAATATAGTTAAAATCAGGTTATACAAAACAAACTGAATTTTTGACCCTAAACTTTTTTTCTTACACATTAATTTTAAAAAGGGTTAATTTTAAAAATCTTCACACTTGTCCAAACATACTCTCATCGGTATCGAACAAATTTTTTTTGCTTATACGGCAACTGAACTTTCAATTTCGGACTTTTTGAGATACTAAACTTTCATTTCGACTTTTGAGTAGATTTTGTGATATTTTTGCCCATGGATTTTTAATAATTTGAAGGGCAAAAATGTCATAAAGTACTTCAAAAAGTCCGAAATTAAAAGTTCGATACCCATATAAGCAAAAAAAATTGTTCAATGCCCAGAAGAGTATTTTTAGACAAATATTATGCTTTTTAAAGTTATTATCCCTTTTAAAAAATTACCTTCTTCCCCTCCTATTCATTTGTTGTTTTACTCAAAGCTATTAGTCTATTAATTTTTCTTCTAGATTACGAGAAGGAAAAAAAAAAAGAAAAATCATCTAACTTTGGTCAAAATATTATCTGTTTATATAGTTTAACTTTTTTTTAGTACTAATACTTAGAAAATCAGTTATTTTAGATAGTATCTTTTTAGCAAGGAGATATTTTATAAAGTTAGATTGATTCCGTTTAAAATTTATAACATTAAACATCAACTATGTTTTTTAGCCTCCAATTTTATGTCCTCTTAAATGTACAGATATATGACACTATATATATTCTATTTTTAAGTGGTATATGATAGGATCCCTATAACATATATAAAAGGTTTTTTCTAACAAAAACAGCTAAAGTTATGCTTAAGCAACTAATTGTCATTACATTGCTATTAATGAATTAATTATTAATATGAAGGAATTTTTATTTGTTTACTTTTATTTTGGTGCTTACCAAGGTACAAATCCCCACCATCCATCTAGTTTAATCTAATAGTGGGGATTAACCTAAGATTTATTAGATAAACCTAAGTACATGTTTTTTTTCTTGTCTTTCTGTCTTTTTTTTTATTCACATTTTTTTTGTCTTTTTCTTTTAATTCACGTTTTTTTATTAAAAACGCTTTTTTAATTGTTTTTTCTTCGCTGGCCCCGCTTTCACGTTTTCGTCTCATTATTCATAACGTTGGTCTGCTGCTCTTTTTTCATAAGTCGTCCGCTTTCATACTTGTTTTACGATTTCATACGTTACGCCATACATATTCGCCCATTTTATTTTGTCCGTTTTCAATTTTGCCGTTTTCACGTATTCGTCGATTATATGCTGCTCAAAGTTATATGCGCCGTCCGCTTTCATACTTGCTTTAACGTTATATAATTTCGCCTTCTTACATATTCATCCATTTTACGCTTATCCATTTTCACGTTTCGCTTTTAAATATTTTTGGCCTTTTTCAGATGTTTTCATACTTTTCTAAATATCACAAGTGATATTCTGTGATATTCAGATGATCACAAGTGATATTCTCTGGATATTCAGAATAACTTGTGATATTCTAAATATCACAAGTGATTAGTAACATGAAAATCACAATTGATATTCAGAATATCACAAAGTGATATTCATAATATCACAAAGTGATATTCAGAAAATTATAAGTGATATTCAAAATATCACAAATATATAATTTGAATAGCAACTACATAGTTTGGGGGTATTTGTTTAACCTTATTTTATTTGCTTATGAGCTTATGTGATTTCGATTTATGTTTCACAAGCTTAATTTGCTTATTTTGAAACTTATAAAAATATGTAGGTTTATATTTACCACGTATAAAGATAAAATGGTCAAATTTTGGTTTAGAGTTCATACATATTCCTCCGTTCTTGTCCGTTTTTAAATATTTTCAGCCGTTATATACTTTAATATCACAAATGATACTGCTATATTTTAGAATATTACAAGTGATATTCGAGTATCACAATGGTATTCTCAATATCACAAGTGATATTTCTGCGGATATTCGTGAAAATCACTTGTGATATTTTATTCGATTATCACAAGTATCAATATTACAAGTGATTTTCAACTAATGTTTTGTAAAATGAAAATCACAAGTGATATTCAGAATACCACAAAGTGATATCCAAAAAATCACAAGTGATAGTCATAATATCACAAAGTGATATTAAGAATATCACAAAGTGATATTCAGAAAATCACAAGTGATATTCAGAATATCACAAAGTGATATTCAGAATATCACAAAGTGGTATTCTGATTATCACAAAGTAATTTATGAATATCACAAAGTGATATTCAGAAAATCACAAGTGATATTTTGAATATCACAGAATATCACTTGTGATAGTCGAAACGATGAAACGTAAAAATGCATTTAAAATGTAAGAAAATGAACGAATACATATGAAAATGGACGAAAACGTATGAAAGCGTAAAAACATGTTTGAAAATGGATTAAAAAGTATGAAAAATGGACGAAAACGAAAGAAAACGGATGAAACCGGACGAAAACGTAGGAAAACGAACAAAAACGGACGAAAACGTATGAAAGCGGACAAAAACATAAGAAAACATAAGAAATGTAAGAAAACAGACGAAAACGAACGAAAACGTAAGAAAAATGCATAAAACGTATATGAAAACGGACTTAAAATAAGAAAAGGACGAAACGATGAAAACGTAAGAAATGGACTTAAACGTATAAACGGACGAAAACGTATGAAAACGGACAAAACATAAGAAAACAAACTTAAAACGAAGAAAATGTAATTTAAAACGTAACAAGACCGAAACGAAAACTATGAAACGACTAAAACGTAATAAAACGTAATTTAAAACGCATATGAAAACGTAAGAAAATGGACAAAAACGTATGAAAACGTAAGAAAACAGACGAAAACGTATGAAAAAGGATGAAAAAAAATGAAAACAGACAAAAATGTATAAAAAGTGGAAAAAACGGACGAAAACGTAAGAAAACTGACGAAAATGCAAAAAACAAATGATAAAAAAAAAGTAAAAAAACGTGAAATTAAAAAAAGGGATTAAAAAAAGACAAAAAATGAGAAAATAAATAAGAAAGATATAAAGAAACGAAAAAGACAAGAAAAAAACATGGATTTAGGTTTAGACATATTAAATCTTAGGGTCCGCTTGGTTGAGGGGTTTTGCAAGAGATTTGAACTCATGTTAAAAAAATGAATGTTTGGTATACATCGGTGGGCCCCTTGATTGGGGATCAAAGATAAATATTACGCATGTAAAATTCCTGAGTGGGAAGCCAGGTATACACAATAAATCTTAATTTGTTTTTGTATTTTAGTAAAAACATGTGGGTCTTATTTACACTCATTCTCTCTTTGTTTCTCTTAGAGCAGTTACATTAATAACGCCCAACCGACGTTAAAATGAAAATGTGTGGCGTTATATGGCGTTAACCCGATGGGAGGTCGGCGTTATAACGCCGTATTTGGGGCAATGTTAAGCCCATAACGCTGCGTAAATGTGTAAAAAATAATAATAAAAATAAATAAATAAAAAATCATTTCTTACCCTCTAAACCATTTCAAATAAATTTTCACTTACACCCCCTCAACCTATTCAAATTTAAATTTAAATTATATCAAATCTCATGATAAATTCAAATTCAAATTTGAAATTTAAAAATCAAATATGAGCGGGATTTATTCAAACTCAAAATCAAGTATGCCTATATATACAACTCTACCAGAGTTGTTTAGAACACACAACTCACACACACAAAAATGTCTTGCAAAGATTTTTCAAAGAATTCCCAAGTCCAGAAAAGTTGCCGAAAACCAACTTTCCAACTCCAAATTAGTTGCCGGAAACCAGCTTTCCAACTCTACCAGATTTGTGGTTTACTGAACAACACCTGAATCTGTCTTTCAGGTTTTCCAACCGGAAAATGTATTTTTAAACTCTCCACCTGTGAACAATCCAATTGTTCCAACTCCACCTATGAACAATCAACAGGTGGATCTTCAAAACAACCCCCACGGATTAAGTGAGGCATCCCTTCGTAAACTAGAACAAGGTATTGAAAACGTTAGGGAGATTATGAAAGAGCAGGCACGCGAGGAAGCTGCTCGTCGTGAGCAAGAAGCAAGGGAAGCTCAGTATATTCAAGACAAATACTTCGACATAATGGATACTCGGCTCTTTAATGGCGAGTTTAATTCCCCTTCAAGTTCTGAGGGTTGGGTCTCAGATGATTCGTTTTTTTAAGCTTTTGTAGTTTTATTTTCATCAGTATGTGTTGTAGTTTTAGTATGTTAATGTAATTCATGTTTACCGTTTAATGTACTTTGTGTTTTAATGTTAAATGTGATATGTTTTTTAATAAATGAAGTGTTTGTTTTAGTTTAGGGGTTGAAATTGAAAATATGAAATGTTAAAGTTTAACTTGGGATGTTATTGATGTGGGTGTTTTTTGGGGATGTTAAGGTGAAATGTTAAAGCTGATGTGACGCTGACGTGGACGGTGTTAAACTTTAACACAAGTTATTGTTGGAGATGCTCTTATTATGTTTTTTAATAATTTATAGACTAAAATACACCGTTGGTCCCTAAACTTGTACCAAAGCATCATGATGGGACAAAACTCGGTCTTTTCATCGCCATTGGTCCAAACTTGGCCTTTAAATGCCAATTAGTCCTTTGACAAAGTCAAAGTCCCATTTCTTTTTGTTTTGTAGTCGAAGGTATTTTAGTCCATACACATTTATACTTTTATAATACATTTATATTTTACCCTTCATCTTTCATCCTCGTCATCATCTCCCCAAATCATTCATCTCCCAAATCATCTCCAACATCATCATCTCCCCAATCCAACCACAAAAAGGAAGACACGATCTTTGTAGTAAAATTATTAGACCAATCTTTTTCAAAGAATAAGAAAGACTGGATGCATTATGCTCTCTTTATATCTTTTTTTAAACATCACCCAATTTATGAATAATAGTTAACTTAAGATGATTCAAAGACAAGACTACTTGTATCTTTGATTTTTTTCTTCACTTTTTTTTACATCAATTTTTGCTTAAAAATGGTCTATAAGTCTATTGGTTGGCCTTCCTGATGGCACAAACGCATGTTGAACAGGTCCAAAACAACAAATCAAAGAAGGCCATGCGTATGTAAAACTAATATCGTCTCCATCACTAGCATCAATTTCTAGCTCTTTTTCATTATCGGTATCTTCCTCAGGCTCACTGAGCTCGGTTTCACTGCTTTCATCTATCGTATCATCAATCTTTTTCTTGGTACGCCTCCGCCTTGTCACCTTCTTTTCGGGTTCTTCTTCCAAGGTACTTGAAGTAGAGGCAACTGCAGTTTCTGAAAAATGAGGATCATTGGTCAAGACCAACCAAAAATTCTCACTATAGCAAGTAGGTGGAATGTTCTTTCAGTCATAGGGAGTGTACTTTCAAAAGGCCCCTTAATTGATTACTATAAACTTTTCAATTGGCCCTTGCACGGTAATATTAAACTATGTTCTCCAAAATATATTGTTTGAGTTTATGTTGTTAATGTGCGCTTTAATTGTGAAACTTGGCACATTTCCAATTTAGATTAATTTTTGCAACATATGGCGCTTTTTCATTCTTTTTGCGTTTTACGAAAAAAATGGTTTTCGCGATGAAAAAACAAAACGATGTTCCAAACTTCACTAGCTATGATCAACCTTTTTCCGAATTCTACGTTGAGGTTTCAATCGGCTCGGGCAATTCGTGAGGCAATAATGTGTCTTCATCCGTGTTACTAATACTACTCTCTAGTATCGTGTCTCTACCGAACCTCTCGATTCTACTTTTTCTTTCTTCTAGTTGAGCTCGTTTACATGTTGTCTTCTTTTCAGGTCACTTCTTTCCATCGATGCTCAAAGAAGCTTTTTCTAGGAATTGTCAGAATGAAAATCCATCGCAATCTAACTTCCTGGAATTGTATAAAGTTTATCGAGGATATTGAAGGCAAATTGGACTGCCACCTACACATATAAGAATCTGAGTTGTAAGAAATGAGTGGATTTAGCTGACTCTCAAATTTTACTCTTAATCTAGTCAAAATTAATGTGATATGTTCTTTGCTCAAGAAAAAAATGTGAAATATGTTATCATTGTGTTCATGATATTCCGGGAATGTTTGGCAATTGAGTTTTGGAGATGATGATTTGGGGAGATGATGATGTTGGGGAGATGATGATTTGGGAAGATGATGACGAGGATGAAAGATGAAGGGGTAAAATATAAATGTGTTATAAAAGTATAAATGTATATGGACTAAAATACCGACTACAAACAAAATCGACTTTGACTTTGTCAAAGGACTAATTTGGCATTTAAAGGCCAAGGTTTGGACTCAGAGTTTATGAAAAGGCCGAGTTTTGTCCCATCATGATGCTTTGGTACAAGTTTAGGGACCAACGGTGTATTTTAGTCTAATTTATATTTTGTCTTTTACTCTTATAATTAATTAAAAAAAATATATATTTTAAACAATTATATTTTTCTCTCTCCTACCTCAAATTTAAATCAAAATCCAAATCCAAATCCTAATCATAAACCCATCTATAAACCAAACGGGGCCTTAGGTTAATCCCACCATTAGATCAAACTAGATGGAAAATGAGGATTTATCCCTTAATATGCAAGGATTTTTTAATATGCAAAATAAAATGCCTCTATTAATGGGATGAAAATCACTAAACTTGCATAAACAGTCTCAAAAAGATGGATATATAACCAACACTTAATTGTTATTGGTTGTAATAATGATCGATTACATTAAATTAAATTATAAAACCATTCCACATCTTTAAAAGATTGTTGTTAGCAAAATTGTAAATTATGTTAACTACATATAAAACATGTAAGCCATTATTAAAATGTTGAAATTTTCAACACATGTAAATGACTAATTAATTTGCCCTTCAATATCTTAACTAATTTGACAAATTAGATATATTCTTCTTCTTTAATTGCAAGTATAATTTTCTTATTTATACCTTATATTCTTTTCGCTTTTCCTCCTTTCTCTCAAATTTCATATTTTTCACCAAAGAAAACACACTAAATCATTTATTGATTCACGTGATTGTAAATTTCATGGTACCCGCGAAATTAATAAAAAATACATAGTAAATTGTATTTACTCGCTGAAATTACGTAAAGTTGTTTATTTCATGGTACACTCCGTAAATTCATACTACCTGCCGAAAAGTTGTCTGTTGTTATCACGAAAAATACATAATAAAAAAAATACTTGTTCGCCGAAATTAATTACATAATAAAAAATAATTTGTTTAGCCAAAATTAATTACATAGTACCTGTGGAAAACTAGAAGGGGGGTTGAATAGTTTTGCCAATTTTTAGTTGATTTCAAAACTTTTAGATTCGATATTATGTGAAATCGTATGGATGTTGAGAACGTATAGATCTAATGATAATGCAAGCAAATAGATAAAGTTAAGGGATAGGAATGACACAACCGATTATAGTGGTTCAACAAGGTCACCTTCCTGCCCTACTCCACCCCCAGTCACCTACTCGAGAGTTCAAGCACTATGTCAACAAACCTTCTTACTGGCGAGAAGCCTTCACAACGTTGCTTACACTTTTTCCGGGACAAAGCTAGATACCGAGTCCGTAGCACGGTGGACCAAACCAACACAACTATTACACAACAAATATGATAAATATCAAATACAAGATTCGCTGAAAATCTTGCGGAGGACAAATCAATCAAGGACCCCTTGCTTGGATGACTTGTAGAATGCTCGTGATCTCGCCTAGAGAAGGACCTATATGAGGATCACAATAGAAAGAAAGAAGAACAACTCTAGATCAAGTGATCTATATGTTAGAAGAGAATGAGAGTGTATGAGAGATTTAGTAAGAAGAAGGGTGAGTTAGAATGAAGAAATGGCTCTCTATTTATAGGCAAATTTCTCCTCTGTTCCACGGATCCCACGGATCCCTTCCACTTGGGATCCGGTAGTGTAATCCTAGGGATCCGTGGTATCTCTTTGCCCATGGGTTTTTTGGTTATGGGTCATGGGTTATGGGTTGGTCCATGGTTTTTCTCTAGATTCAATGTATCTAAGTATACATTGTATCAAGTCTTCATTGGTATGGGTTAAGATCCATGGGTTATGGTCCATGGGTTATGGTTTTTACCATCCTAATAAACTATTACAACAAATGCTTAATTATTACATTTTTGTATTTAAAAGGCTATATGTAAATGCTTTACAAAAATAACATGTATCCTTATAATTTGACTTAAGATAATACATATTTGTTATCAACAAAACACAAAGAGATCGCAAAATATTAATAAACGTTTTACGGTTTATTTGTATTAACAATCTCCCCCTTTTTGTTGATGACAAAACATAGTGTTATGATGAGAAACTTAAAATAGATGTAAGTTTTGAAAGCCCTAAGTTTTACTTCTCCCCTTTGTCGAAACAAAAAGTTAACCCTTGGAAGAAATAAACAAACTCCTAACTCCCCTTGACGGTAGCTCCCCCTTGTTTGGGGCGTCAAGTGAAGAAAAAAAAATAAAAATTCCTATAAAAAAGAAAGGTTAGTAACATGCTTATATAATCTTGTGGTTGTCGAGAATCAAGATTGGGAGCCAAGGTATGTAAACAAGGCCTTGTAATAAAACAACAAATTGTAGTGGTATGTATGCCACTTACAAGCATGTAAAATAAGAACAAGACTTGTTCTTGAAAATGACTTCAAAAGAAAAATAATACTCAAAGTAGAAAATAGTAGTAGTGATTCCTTCCATGCTTGCATAAGGTTATGGATGGAGGTATTGATGAGTAATGGTATTGATGCGATCAAGGATGAGGTTGAGTATGAAACGGATTTCTTCCCTAACTTCTATTGCAATTTCCCTAGTGGATTGGCAATGTTCACAATGTAAATGATGTGGGTAATGAGTGAGGAAGTTTTCCGGGTTGTTTTGATTTGAGTTTTGTGGAAGTTGTGGTGGAAAATAGGAAAATATGGATCACAATCCGGAATGTTAATAAGTGGTGGTGGAAAAGAACCTAGATGTTCTTGTAATGTGATGGGAGCTAATGGTGGTGATGTTTCAAGATCTTGAAAGATAGTATTTGGAGATGTGGGGGTATGAAAAGACTAATTTTTCTTTAGGTTGGTTAGATCTTGTTGGAGTCTTAAGGAGTTCCAAAAGAGTTATTTTAGGTGGTGATGAAGTTGGTGTACTTATTGGTGATGAGGGTGGTGCTATAATGGAAGCATCTTGTGGTGAATTATTTGTTGAGGATGAACCATTTGAGGTTGGTTTTGCTAAACAACAAGATCGGATACTAATCCGTGTGGATATCCTAGCATTTGATTGTGGTATTTTGGATGGTGGAAGTACAAAGGTTTGGATATCATGATTGTTTGTACTAGATGATTCTCCTATTTTTGGATGACATGATGAAGTGTGTTTGTGAGAAGGAGATGGAGTATGCAAGCATTTTGGGAGTTATATATATAGAAAAACAAAGCATTGTAATGAATGCTTGACCCAAGATATGGATTAAAATCTAATGATTAGATATGAATTCAAGGCATGTGATCATGAGAACACAAGCATTAAAGATCATACTCCCAAAAATGAAACAAATGTGGATTTTTCATCCAAAGTGAAAAGAATAGAAGTTAAAAAAAGTTTCGTTACACGGATCCCACGGATCCTTCCCTTGAGGGATCCGTCCAAAGATAAAGGCTGGATCCGTGGGTTCTGGTTTCAGTAAAGACAAAATTTTCCTTGGAAACATTTTTGCCTAGTGTGTGCCTATATGCAAACTATTTGGAGTTTCGTTATCTCGAATTCTAAAAAGAAATAGAAAATAAACTAGAAGTATAAAACCATCCTATTGATAACCCGAAAACACATATTTAGTACATGAGTACGTAATTTTGTGTTATCAATGCTCCTATTTCATTGTTGCTTAAATGAATGTACCCAAAAACACATATTAGTTATGTGTCCCCTTCATTAAAAAGACAGATGCAATGAAACGGGTTTACTTTAATAATTATGAAAAAGCATTTGTCCTAGACGTGAGAAATTGTTTTGTGAAATTGATACGGGAAGGTATCATCCTTTTAGAAAACATTGTGAGTAGGTTTTTGAAAATGTGTATATGAAAAAAAAGAAAGCTATAAGTGGAAAACTCATCTTGGTTTTGAAATTCCAGTATTGGTGAGTTGCGCGTTAAATAGAAATCCTAGACTCAGAAAGAAGAAGGCTAGTGTTTACATACCTTGTAGAGTCAATTAAATTACGACGTTTGTTCCATTAGACCAAGACCAAGACGAAGTAGGTTGAATTGTTCCCGCTCAACGGTTTGGTGAGGACGTCGGCTATGTTGTCTTCGGATGCTACCTTCTTAATAGAGATGTTCCCCCTTTGAACATTGTCTCTTAGGAAGTGATGACGAATCTCTATATGCTTTGTGCGAGAATGCAAACCGATTCTTGCTTAAGATCGATTGCACCTTGTTGTCACATAGGATGGCTATGTTGCTTAGATGGATGTCGTAGTCTACTAACGCTTGTTTCATCCATAGTGCTTGTTGGCATGCTTTTGCCGGCGGAGACGATTCGCTTCGGTTGTTGATATTGCAAGTGCCGTTTGTTTCTTAGAAAACCATGATGTTAAACAACATCCCATAAAAGTACATACCCCACTTGTACTTTTTCTATCAACGTAATCACCTGCATGGTCAGTATCTGCATATACAATTGTTTCTACCCTGCGTTCTTAGGATACCATAATCCTAATTGTGTTGTACCCTTAATATATCTAAATATCCTTTTAATGCTTCTAGGTGTGATATTTTAGGGTCTTCTTGAAACCTAGCACATAAGCAAACACTAAACATGATATCCGGCCTACTTGCCATGAGGTAGAGAAGGCTACCTATCATGCCACGATATATAGTATTATCTACGGATTCCGTCTCATCTTTTGTAGTTTGGTGTCGGATGACATTGGAGTCCTAATTGGTTTTGACTCTTCTAGACCGAATTTCTTTAACATCTCCTTGATGTATTTAGATTGATTAAAGAAGATACCATCTTCTACTTGTTTTATTTGTAGACCAAGAAAGAAACTAAGTTCTCCCATCATACTCATCTCGAACTCGTCATGCATGATTTTAGAGAAATCATCACATGTCTTGACAAGTGGATCCGAATATAATATCATCTACATATATTTGTACTATGATTATATGTGACTCCTCTTTCTTAGTAAAAGTGTGTTGTCAACTAACCCCATGGTGTAGTTGTGTTTAACTAGAAATGACTTGAGTCTATCATACCAAGCTTTTGGAGCTTGTTTAAGACCATAAAGGGCTTTCTTTAATTTATACACATGTTTTTTTCAAAATCAATGAAGCCCGGAGGTTGAGCTACATATACTTCTTCATTTATGACAACCATTTAAAAGCTTTTGACATCCATTTGATAAAGCCTTAGATCATTAGCACAAGCATACGCAAGAAGTATTCTTATAGACTCTAATCTAGCCACTGGGGCGTAGGTCTCATCAAAGTCTATTCCCCTTTTGGTTATACCCTTGAGCAACGAGTCTAGCCTTGTTCCTAGACACTACTCCGTTTGCATCTAATTTGTTTTATAAACCCATTTGGTTCCTATTATGGTTTGATTACTAGGTGGAGGGACAAGTGTCCAAACATCATTAGAAACAAATTGATTTAGTTCTTCTTGCATAGCCATTACCCAACTTTCATTTTTTATGGCTTCTTGTGTATTCTTAGGTTCTAAGGTTGAAACGAAACAAAACAAGCTACTTTGGTTTTGAACTTGAGACCTTAATGTTCGTTCGTTTAGTTTTCCTATGACTTTATCTACGGGTGATCTTTGGACTCTTTAATGTTTACTATTTCATCACTTAGAGGTTCTTCTTTTTCACTTATCTTTTTCTTTATTACTATGGCTTCACTTTCTATAATCTCGTCATCGAAAAGAGGTGGAGAGGGTTTGGGTGGACTTTCATCAAATTTAATATTTAATGACTCTTCTACCTTCATTGTTTCTTTGTTTAATATGACGTAAGCTTTGCTATTTGGTGAATAACCTAAAAAGATACCTTCGATTGATTTAGGATCAAATTTTGTAAGGTAAGTGTTAATAAAACATTTACTACCAAAGACTCTAAAGTGATTTAACGTAGGCTTTTTGCCTCCAAGTAACTCATATGGAGTTTTTCCTAAGATTGGTCTAATCAAGACTCGATTGAGTATATACGTTGAAGTATCAACGGTATTACACCAAAAAATTTGAGGTATGGATTGTCATTAAGCATGGTTCACTCATTTGTAGAGTTCTATTCTTTCTTCTACTACCCCATTCGATTGTGGAGTGCGTGGAGCCGAGAAGTTGTGAGTAATACCATTAGCGCACAAAAGATCCGAATTGCACTTCATTATCGAATTCCCTACCATGATCCGTCCTAATAGCACTATGGGACTTCCTAGTTGTCTTTGGATCTTTTGCTTAATATTTCAAAATAGTTAAAGGTTTCCGTTTTGTTCTTTAAAAAATTTGTCCATGTATACCTAGAGTAGTCATCCACTATTACCAAAGTGTAGTAGTTGCCTCCATAACTTTGGATAGCGGATGGACCAAATAAATCCATATGTAGTAATTCTAGACACCTAGTTGTGGACACCATAATTTTAGCTTTATGACTAATGGCTTGTTTTCCATATTACAAGCATCACAAAAATGATGTTCATCTTTTAACTTAGGTAGATCTCTTACTAGATCTTTGATGATAGCGATTGAAGAAGTCGCATGTTGGCGTGACCCAATCTTCGATGCCATAAGGTTGAAGTATCATCCATAGAGGTAAGACATAATTTGTCTTTAGGTTCATTACCGATTTTAATGACATAGACTCCATGTTTCCTAATTCCTCTTCCTATGGTTATGCCATTTTTAAGAATCTTACTACCGGTTTACGTAAAAAGTACATTGCACTTTTTATCACATATTTGTCCTATACTTAAGAGATTAAAGTTTAGGTTTTCTACGTGACACATCGTTAATGGTTAGAGATTTGTTAGAAATCGTACCTTTACCGATGATTCTACTTTTGCTATTTCCCAACACCACATTACCTCCATTAATGGATTCATATGTGGAGAATAGATCCCTATTCCCGGTCATGTGCCTTGTGCACCGCTATCCTTGACCCATTCATTGGGGTCTAGGTCGACCTTTACACACCTCAAACATTTGTCATAAGACAAATTTCTTCATCCTCCTTGCCGCCATTCCCCACGGCCGCCATTTAACGCTTCTTTTGATCATCCCCTTGGGACACTTAATAATAAAGTGGTTCGGGGTCCCCACATCTTTGTGTGCTAAGTACGACTATCCTTTGGCTTCGCCCTTCTTTTGCTTTTCCTAAAGCCTTCTTATCATCATACGGTTGTTTGACGTGATCTACCCTTTCTTCTAAAGAACTTTTTAAGTCCCTTACCGCCATAGCGCATTTTCGGCTGCCACTACTAAGATGAGTTCTTCATCGGGGAAGCCTTTTGGCTTCGGGAGGGCAAGAGATTTGTGTTTCTCTTCACCTTCGAGGCTTCGTAATCTTTAGCAAGGACAAGTCAAGACTTTAGGTTGCCTATGAGTTCATCGAGGTGAGGATTGTCAAATCTTTAGACTCTTCGACACGTTATCTTGATCTCCACTCGCTTTGAAGTGCCCTTTAGATTCCCTAACATGTTACGCTAGAAAAAGATTCATCTTTGCTTGTCTAGATGCTCTTATTATGTTTTTTAATAATTTATAGACTAAAATACACCGTTGGTCCCTAAACTTGTACCAAAGCATCATGATGGGACAAACTCGCCCTTT
Source organism: Chrysanthemum makinoi (assembly GCA_910596185.1). Taxonomy (NCBI): domain Eukaryota; kingdom Viridiplantae; phylum Streptophyta; class Magnoliopsida; order Asterales; family Asteraceae; genus Chrysanthemum; species Chrysanthemum makinoi. The sequence goes on from OU343222.1 coordinate 149,683,673, forward strand.
CATCGCCACAGTCCAAACCTTGGCCTTTTAAATGCCAAATTAAGTCCTTGACAGTCAAAGTCCTGATTTTTGTTTTGTTTTCAGTGGGTATTTTTAGTCCATACACATTTATACTTTTATAACACATTTATATTTTACCCCTTCATCTTTCATCCTCGTCATCATCTCCCCAAATCATCATCTGCCCAACATCATCATCTCCCCAATCCAACCACAAAAAGGAAGACACGATCTTTGTAGTAAAATTATTAGACCAATCTTTTTCAAAGAATAAGAAGACTGATGCATTATAAGCCTTTATATCTTTCTTTAAACATCACCCAATTTATGAATAATAGTTAACTTAAGATGATTCAAAGACAAGACTACTCGTATCTTTGATTTTTTCTTCACTTTTTTTTACATCAATTTTTGCTTAAAAATGGTCTATAAGTCTATTGGCTGGCCTTCCTAATGGCACAAACGCATGTTGAACAGGTCCAAAACAACAAATCAAAGAAGGCCATGCGTATGTAAAACTAATATCGTCTCCATCACTAGCATCAATTTCTAGCTCTTTTCACACGGTATCTTCCTCAAAGCCCACCGAGCTCGTTTCACCGCTTTCATCTATCGTATCATCAATCTTTCTTTGCACGCCCTTGTCACCTTCTTTTCTGCTCTTCTTCCAAGGTACTTCAAGTGAGGCAACTCAGCTTCTCGAAAAATGAGGATCATTGTCAAGACCAACCAAAAATTCCTACTATAGCAAGTAGGTGGAATGTTCTTCGGGCCATGTGAGTGTACTTTCAAAAGGCCCCTAATTGATTACTATAAACTTTTCAATCGCCCTTGCACTTAATATTAAACTATGTTCTCCAAAATATAAACTTGTTTGAAGCGCATGTTAATGTGCGCTTTTTAATTGTGAAACTTAAGCACATTTCCAATTTAGATTAATTTTTATAACATATGGCTTTTCATTCTTTCGCTTTTACGTAAAAAAAATGGTTTCTATGGCGAAAAAACAAAAAACGATGTTCCAAACTTCACTAGCTATGACTAACCTTTTTTCCGACCTCTACGTTGAGGTTTCACCGCTCAGCTTGGCCTGTGAGGCAATAATGTGTCTTCTTATCCGCAGTTACTAATACTACTCTAGCATCGGTTCTTACCGAACCTCTCGATTCTACTTTTTCTTTCTTCTAGTTGAGCTCGCTTACATGTTGTCTTCTTTCCTCAGGTCACTTTCCATCGATGCTCGTTAAAGCTTTTTCAGAACGTCAGAATGAAAATCTATCATGCTAATCTAACTTCCCGAATTGTATAAAGTTTATCGAGATATTGAAGGCAATTGACCGCCACCTACACATATAAGAATTGAAATAAGAAATGAGTGGATTTAGTCAATTTCAAATTTTACTCTAATCTAGTCAAAATTAATGTGATATGCTCCTTGCTCAAGAAAAAAATGTGAAATATATATCATTGTGTTCAAGTGATATTCGAATGTTTGGCAATTGAGTTTTGAGATGATGATTTGGGGAGATGATGATGTTGGGAGATGATGATTTGGAAGATGATGACGAGATGAAAGATGAAGGTAAAATATAAATGTAAGTTATAAAAGTATAAATGTGTATGGACTAAATAATTACTACAAAACAAAATCGACTACTTTGTCAAAGGACTAATTGGTAATAAAGGCCAAGGTTTGGACCTCGAAATATGAAAAGGCCGAAGTTTGTCCCATCATGATGCTTTGGTACAAGTTTAGGGACCAACGTGTATTTGCCCACTTATATTTTGTCTTTTACTCTTATAATTAATTACAAAAAAAAATAATATTTTAAACAATTATATTTTTCTCTCTCCTACCTCAAATTTAAATCAAAATCCAAATCCAAATCCTAATCATAAACCCATCTATAAACCAAACGGGGCCTTAGGTTAATCCCACCATTAGATCAAACTAGATGGAAAATGAGGATTTATCCCTTAATATGCAAGGATTTTTTAATATGCAAAATAAAATGCCTCTATTAATGGGATGAAAATCACTAAACTTGCATAAACAGTCTCAAAAAGATGGATATATAACCAACACTTAATTGTTATTGGTTGTAATAATGATCGATTACATTAAATTAAATTATAAAAAACATCGCTTAACCATTATCTTTTAAAGATTGTTGTTATAAAAATTGTAAATTATGTTAACTACATATAAAACATGTAAGCCATTGTTAAAATGTTGAAATTTTCAACACATGTAAATGACTAAATTAATTTGGTTCTTCAATATCTTAACTAATTTGACAAATTAGATATATTCTTCTTCTTTAATTGCAAGTATAATTTTCTTATTTATACCTTTTTATATTCTCTTTTTCGCACTTCCTTTCTCTGTAAATTTCATATTTTTTCACCAAAGAAAAACACACTTAAATCATTTATTGATTCACGTACTTGTAAATTTCATGGTACCCGCGAAATTAATAAAAAATACATAGTAAATTGTATTTACTCGCTGAAATTACGTAAAGTTGTTTATTTCATGGTACACTCCGTAAATTCATACTACCTGCCGAAAAGTTGTCTGTTGTTATCACAAAAAATACATAATAAAAAAAAATACTTGTTCACCGAAATTAATTACATAATAAAAAATACTTGTTCGCCAAAATTAATTACATAGCACTGTGGAAAACTAGAAGGGGGGGTTGAATAGTTTTGCCGATTTTAAGTTGATTTCAAAAACTTTTAGATTCGATATTATGTGAAATCGTATGGATGTTGAGAACGTATAGATCTAATGATAATGCAAGCAAATAGATAAAGTTAAGGGATAGAAATGACACAACCGATTTATAGTGGTTCGGCTACAAGGTCACCTTCCTTGCCCTACTCCACTCCCCGAGTCACCTACTCGCGAGTTCAAGCACTATGTCAACAAACTCCTTCACTTGGCGGAGAAGCCTTCATAGCGTTGCTTACACTTTTTCCGGTACAAAGCTAGATAACGAGTCCGTAGCACGGTGGACCAAACCAACACAACTATTACACAACAAATATGTGAAATATCAAGTACAAGATCTTAGCTCGCCTGAAATCTTGCGGGTGACAAATCAATCAAGGACCCTTGCTTGGATGACTTGTAGAATGCTCGTGATCTGCCTTAGAGAAGGACCTATATGAGGATCACAAATAGAAAGAAAGAAGAACAACTCTCTAGATCAAGTGATCTATATGTTAGAAGAGAATGAGAGTGTATGAGAGATTTAGTAAGAAGAGGGGTGAGTTAGAATGAAGAAATGGCTCTCTATTTATAGGCAAATTTCTCCTCTGTTCCACCGATCCCACGGATCCCTTCCACTTGGGATCCGGCTAGTGTAATCCTAGGGATCCGTGGTCAGCTCCTCTTTGCCCATGGGTTTTTTGGTTATGGGTCATGGGTTATGGGTTGGTCCATGGGTTTCTCTAGATTCAATGTATCTAAGTATACATTGTATCAAGTCTTCATTGGTATGGGTTAAGATCCATGGGTTATGGTCCATGGGTTATGGTTTTACCCATCCTAATAAACTATTACAACAAATGCTTAATTATTACATTTTTGTATTTAAATGGCTATATGTAAATGCTTTACAAAAATAACATGTATCCTTATAATTTGACTTAAGATAACATTACATTTGTTATCAACAAAACACAAAGAGATCATAAAATATTAATAAAGCGTTTTTCGGTTTATTTGTATTAACAATCTCCCCCTTTTGTTGATGACAAAACATAATGTTATGATGAGTAAAACTTAAAAATAGATGTAAGTTTTGAAAGCCCCTAAGTTTTACTTCTTCTCCCCTTTTTGTCGAAACAAAAAGTTAACCCTTGGAAGAAATAAACAAACTCCTAACTCCCCCTTGACGGTAGCTCCCCTTGTTTGGGGCGTCAAGTGAAGAAAAAAAATAAAAATCCTATAAAAAGAAAGGTTAGTAACATGCTTATATAATCTTGTGGTTGTCGAGAATCAAGATTATGAGCCAAGGTATGTAAACAAGGCCTTGTAATAAAACAAATTGTAGTGGTATGTATGCCACTTACAAGCATGTAAAAATAAGAACAAGACTTGTTCTTGAAAATGACTTCAAAAGAAAAATAATACTAAAAGTAGAAAAGTAGTAGTAGTGATTCCTTCCATGCTTGCATAAGGTTATGGATGGGGATTTTGATGAGTAATGGTATTGATGCGATCAAGGATGAGGTTGAGTATGAAACGCATTTCTTCCCTAACTTCTATTGCAATTTCCTTAGTGGATTGGCAATGTTGACAATGTAAATGATGTGGTAATGAGTCGCGGAAGTTTTCGGGTTGTTTTGATTTGAGTTTTGCGGAAGTTGTGGTGGAAAAATAGGAAAATATGGATCACAATCCAGAATGTTAATAAGTGGTGGTGGAAAAGAACCTAGATGTTCTTGTAATGTGATGGGAGCTAATGGTGGTGATGTTTCAAGATCTTGAAAGATAGTATTTGGAGATGTGGGGGTGTTGAAAAGACTAATTCTTTTTCTTTAGGTTGGTTAGATCTTGTTGGAGTCTTAAGGAGTTCCAAAAGAGTTATTTTAGGTGGTGATGAAGTTGGTGTACTTGTTGGTGATGAGGGTGGTGCTATAATGGAAGCATCTTGTGGTGAGTTATTTGTTGAGGATGAACCATTTGAGGTTGGTTTTGCTAAACAACAAGATCGGATACTAATCCATGCGGATATCCTAGCATTTGATTGTGGTATTTTGGATGGTGGAAGTACAAAGGTTTGGATATCATGATTGTTTGTACTAGATGATTCTCCTAAAGGGTTTTTGGATGACATGATGAAGTGTGTTTGTGAGAAGGAGATGGAGTATGCAAGCATTTTGGGAGTTATATATATAGAAAAACAAAGCATTGTAATGAATGCTTGACCCAAAATGTGGATTAAAATCTAATGATTAGATATGAATTCAAGGCATGTGATCATGAGAACACAAGCATTAAAGAGCATACTCCCAAAAATGAAACAAATGTGGATTTTTCATCCAAAGTGTAAAAAATAGAAGTTGAAATGCTTCGTTACACGGATCCACGGATCCTTCCCTTGAGGATCCGTCCAAAGATAAAGGCCTGGGATCCGTGGGTCTCAGTGTTCGTGCAGCACAAAATTTTCCTTTGGAAACATTTTTGCCTAGTGTGTGCCTATATGCAAACTATTTGGAGTTTCGGTTATCTCGACTCCTAAAAAGAAATAGAAAATAAACTAGAAGTATAAAACCATCCTATTGAGATAAACCGAAAACACATATTTAGTACATGAGTACGTAATTTTGTGTTATCAATGCTCCTAATTCATTGTTGCTTAAATGAATGTACCCGAAAACACATATTAGTTATGTGTCCCTTTAGCATTCAAAAGACATGAGATGCAATGAAAACGGGTTTTTACTTTGTATTAATAATGAAAAGCGATTTGTCCTAGACGTGAGAAATTGCTTTTGTGAAATTGATATGGGAAGGTATCATCCTTTTAGAAAACATTGTGAAAGTAGGTTTTCTTTGAAAATGTGTATATGAAAAAAAATAAGAAAGCTATAAGTGGAAAACTCATCTTGGGTTTTGAAAATTCCCGTATTGTTTGTGAGTTGTGCGTGAAATAGAAATCCTAGACTCAAAAAGAAGAAGGCTAGTGTTTACATACCTTGTAGAGTCAATTAAATTACGACGTTTGTTCCATTAGACCAAGACCAAGTAGGTTGAATTGTTCCGCTTCAAGCGGTTTGGTGAGGACGTCGGCTATGTTGTCTTCGGATGCTACCTTCTCAATAGAGATGTTCCCCTTTTGAACATTGTCTCTTAGGAAGTGATGACGAATCTCTATATGCTTTGTGCGAGAATGCAATACCGGATTCTTGCTTAGATCGATTGCACCTTTGTTGTCACATAGGATGGCTATATCGCTTAGATGGATGTCTAGTCTACTAAGCGCTTGTTTCATCCATAGTGCTTGTTGGCATGCTTTCACGCGGAGACGCACTCGGCTTCGGTTGTTGATATTGCAAGTGCCGTTTGTTTCTTAGAAAACCATGATGTTAAACAACATCCCATAAAAGTACATACCCCACTTGTACTTTTTCTATCAACGTAATCACCTGCATGGTCCGAATCTGCATATACAATTGTTTCTACTCCCGTGCCCTTAGGATACCATAATCCTAATTGTGTTGTACCCTTAATATATCTAAATATCCTTTTACGGCTTCTAGGTGTGATATTTTGGGGTCTTCTTGAAACCTAGCACATAAGCAAACACTAAACATGATATCCTGCCTACTTGCCGTGAGGTAGAGAAGGCTACCTATCATGCCATGATATTTAGTATTATCTACGGATTCTCCGTCCTCATCTTTTGTGAGTTTGGTGTCGGATGACATTGGAGTCCTAATTGGTTTTGACTCTTCTAGACCGAATTTCTTTAACATCTCCTTGATGTATTTAGATTGATTAAAGAAGATACCATCTTCTACTTGTTTTATTTGTAGACCAAGAAAGAAACTAAGTTCTCCCATCATACTCATCTCGAACTCGTCATGCATGATTTTAGAGAAATCATCACACATGTCTTGACAAGTGGATCCGAATATAATATCATCTACATATATTTGTACTATGATTATATGTGACTCTCTTTTCTTAGTAAAAGTGTGTTGTCAACTAACCCCATGGTGTAGTTGTGTTTAACTAGAAATGACTTGAGTCTATCATACCAAGCTTTTGGAGCTTGTTTAAGACCATAAAGGGCTTTCTTTAATTTATACACATGTTTGGGTTTTCAAAATCAATGAAGCCCGGAGGTTGAGCTACATATACTTCTTCATTTATGACACCATTTAGAAAAGCGCTTTTGACATCCATTTGATAAAGCTTTAGATCATTAGCACAAGCATACGCAAGAAGTATTCTTATAGACTCTAATCTAGCCACCGGGCGTAGGTCTCATCAAAGTCTATTCCCTCTTGTTGGTTATACCCTTGAGCAACGAGTCTAGCCTTGTTCCTAGACACTACTCCGTTTGCATCTAATTTGTTTTTATAAACCCATTTGGTTCCTATTATGGTTTGATTACTAGGTGGAGGGACAAGTGTCCAAACATCATTAGAAACAAATTGATTTAGTTCTTCTTGCATAGCCATTACCCAACTTTCATCTTTTATGGCTTCTTGTGTATTCTTAGGTTCTAAGGTTGAAACGAAACAAAACAAGCTACTTTGGTTTTGAACTTGAGATCTTAATGTTCGTTCGTTTAGTTTTCCTATGACTTTATCTACGGGGTGATCTTTGGACTCTTTAATGTTTACTATTTCATCACTTAGAGGTTCTTCTTCTTCACTTATCTTTTTCTTTATTACTATGGCTTCACTTTCTATAATCTCGTCATCGACAAGAGGTGGAGAGGGTTTGGGTGGACTTTCATCAAATTTTATATTTAATGACTCTTCTACCTTCATTGTTTCTTTGTTTAATATGACGTAAGCTTTGCTATTTGGCGAATAACCCAAAAAGATACCTTCGGTTGATTTAGGATCAAATTTTGTAAGGTAATCTTTAGTGTTAAGAATAAAACATTTACTACCAAAGACTCTAAAATGATTTAACGTAGGCTTTTTGCCTCGAAGTAACTCATATGGAGTTTTTCCTAAGATTGGTCTAATCAAGACTCGATTGAGTATATACGTTGAAGTATCAACGGCATTACACCAAAATTTTTGAGGTATGGATTGTTCATTAAGCATGGTTTGACTCATTTCTTGTAGAGTTCTATTCTTTCTTTCTACTAGCCCATTCGATTGTGGAGTCGTGGAGTCGGAGAAGTTGTGAGTAATACCATTAGCGTCACAAAAGCTCAATTGCACTTCATTATCGAATTCCCTACCATGATCCGTCCTAATAGACACTATGGGACTTCCTAGTTGTCTTTGGATCTTTTTGCTTAATATTTCAAAATAGTTAAAGGTTTCCGTTTTGTTCTTTAAAATTTTGTCCATGTATACCTAGAGTAGTCATCCACTATTACCAAAGTGTAGTAGTTGCCTCCATAACTTTGGATAGCGGATGGACCAAATAAATCCATATGTAGTAATTCTAGACACCTAGTTGTGGACACCATGTTTTTAGCTTTATGACTCGAATGAGCTTGTTTTCCTATATTACAAGCATCACAAAAATGATGTTCATATTTTAACTTAGGTAGATCTCTTACTAGATCTTTGGATGATAGCGATTGAAGAAGTTTCATGTTGGCGTGACCCAATCTTCGATGCCATAAGGTTGAAGTATCATCCATAGAGGTAAGACATAATTTGTCTTTAGGTTCATTACCGATTTTAATGACATAGACTCCATGTTTCCTAATTCCTCTTCCTATGGTTATGCCAATTTTAAGAATCTTACTACGGTTTGGAAAAAGTACATTGCACTTTTTATCACATATTTGTCCTATACTTAAGAGATTAAAGTTTAGGTTTTCTACGTGACACACATCGTTAATGGTTAGAGATTTGTTAGAAATCGTACCTTTACCGATGATTCTACTTTTGCTATTTCCAAACACCACATTACCTCCATTAATGGATTCATATGTGGAGAATAGATCCCTATTCCCGGTCATGTGCCTTGTGCACCCGCTATCCTTGACCCATTCATCGGGGTCTAGGTCGACCTTTAAGCACACCTCGTCATTTGCCATAAGACAAATTTCTTCATCCTCCTCGCTCATTCCCCGTGGGCAGCATTTAAACGCTTTTGATCCTCCCGTTTGGGACACTTACTAATAAAGTGGTTTGTGTCCCCACACTTAAAAGCAAGCAACGCATCATCCTTTGGCTTCTAGTCCTCTTTGCTTTCCCAAAGCCTTTCTTATCATCATACAGTTGTTTGACGTATCTACCCTTTCTTCTAAAGAACTTTTTAAAGTCCCTTACCGCCATAGCGTACACTTCGTCGTCACTACTCGAAGATGAGTTCTCTTCATCGCTCGAAGCCTTTTTGGCTTTGAGTGCAAGAGATTTATGTTTCTCTTTCACCTTTGAGGCTTCGGAATCTTTAGCAAGGACAAGCTCGTAGACTTTTAGGTTGCCTATGAGTTCATCGAGGGTGAGGATTGTCAAATCTTTAGACTCTTCGATTGCCGTTACCTTGGATCTCCACTTCGATGGAAGTGCCCTTAGATATCTCCTAACATGATTACGGCTAGAAAAAGATTCATCAAGTGCTTGTTGGAGATGCTCTTATTATGTTTTTTAATAATTTATAGACTAAAATACACCGTTGGTCCCTAAACTTGTACCAAAGCATCATGATGGGACAAAACTCGGTCTTTTCATCGCCATGCGAGTCCAAACCTTGGCCTTAAATGTTAAATTAGTCCTTTGACAAAGTCAAAGTCTGATTTTTGTTTTGTAGTCGAGGGTATTTTAGTCCATACACATTTATACTTTTATATCACATTTATATTTTACCCCTTCATCTTTCATCCTCGTCATCATCTCCCCAAATCATTCATCTCCCCAAATCATCATCTGCCCAACATCATCATCTCCCCAATCCAACCACAAAAAGGAAGACACGATCTTTGTAGTAAAATTATTAGACCAATCTTTTTCAAAGAATAAGAAAGAGGCGGATGCATTATGCTCTCTTTATATCTTTCTTTAAACATCACCCAATTTATGAATAATAGTTAACTTAAGATGATTCAAAGACAAGACTACTCGTATCTTTGATTTTTTCTTCACTTTTTTTTACATCAATTTTTGTTAAAAATGGTCTATAAGTCTATTGGTTGGCCTTCCTGATGGCACAAACGCATGTTGAACAGGTCCAAAACAACAAATCAAAGAAGGCCATGCGTATGTAAACTAATATAAGTCTCCATCACTAGCATCAATTTCTAGCTCTTTTCATTATCTAGTATCTTCCTCAAAGCTCACCGAGCTTTCGGTTTCACTTCTTTCATCTATCGTATCATCAATCTTTTTCTTGTACGCCCTTTGTCTACCTTCTTTTTAGGGTTCTTCTTCCAAGGTACTTGAAGTAGAGGCAACCCTCAAGATTAATGAAAAATGAGGATCATTGGTCAAGACCAACCAAAAATTCTCACTATAGCAAGTAGGTGGAATGTTCTTTCAGTCATAGGGAGTGTACTTTCAAAAGGCCCCTTAATTGATTACTATAAACTTTTCAATTGGCCCTTGCACGGTAATATTAAACTATGTTCTCCAAAATATAAATTGTTTGAAGCGCATGTTGTTAATGTGCAGTTTTTAATTGTGAAAACTTGGCACATTTCCAATTTAGATTAATTTTTGCAACTATGGCGTTTTTCATTCTTTGCGTTTTACAGAAAAAAAAATGGTTTCTTTGCGATGAAAAAACAAAAAATGATGTTCCAAACTTCACTAGCTATGACTGACCTTTTTTCCGACCTCTACGTTGAGGTTTCACTGGCTCAGTTGGCTCAGGAGGCAATAATGTGTCTTCATCTCTGTTACTAATACTACTCTCTAGTATCAGTGTCTCTACTGGAACCTCTGATTCTACTTTTTTCTTTCTTCTAGTTGGAGCTCGTTTACATGTTGTCTTCTTTTCTGTGTCACTTTCTTCTCCATCAGATGCGTTCTCAGCAAGCTTTTTTCTAGGAATTGTCAGAATGACAAATCTATCAAGCAATCTAACTTCCTGGAATTGTATAAAGTTTATCGAGGATATTGAAGGCAAATTGGACTGCCACCTACACATATAAGAATCTGAGTTGTAAGAAATGAGTGGATTTAGCTGACTCTCAAATTTTACTCTTAATCTAGTCAAAATTAATGTGATATGTTCTTTGCTCAAGAAAAAAATGTGAAATATGTTATCATTGTGTTCATGATATTCCGGGAATGTTTGGCAATTGAGTTTTGGAGATTATGATTTGGGAGAATGGATGGGGAGGATGATATTGGGAGATGATGATTTGAGGGAGATGATAGCGAGGATGAAAGATGAAGGGGTAAAAATATAAATGTGTTATAAAAGTATAAATGTGTATGGACTAAAATACCCTCGACTACAAAACAAAAATCAGACTTTGACTTTGTCAAAGGACTAATTTGGCATTTAAAGGCCAAGGTTTGGACCTGTAGCGATGAAAAGGCCGAGTTTTGTCCCATCATGATGCTTTGGTACAAGTTTAGGGACCAACGGTGTATTTTAGTCTAATTTATATTTTGTCTTTTACTCTTATAATTAATTACAAAAAAAATAATATTTTAAACAATTATATTTTTCTCTCTCCTACCTCAAATTTAAATCCAAATCCAAATCCAAATCCTAATCATAAACCCATCTATGAACCAAACGGGCCCTTAGGTTAATCCCACCATTAGATCAAACTAGATGGAAAATGAGGATTTATCCTTTAATATGCAAGGATTTTTTAATATGCAAAATAAAATGCCTCTATTAATGGGATGAAAATCACTAAACTTGCATAATCAGTCTCAAAAAGATGGATATATAACCAACACTTAATTGTTATTGGTTGTAATAATGATCGATTACATTAAATTAAATTATAAAAAACATCGCTTAACCACATCTTTAAAGATTGTTGTTAGCAAAATTGTAAATTATGTTAACTACATATAAAACATGTAAGCCATTGTTAAAATGTTGAAATTTTCAACACATGTAAATGACTAATTAATTTGCCCTTCAATATCTTAACTAATTTGACAAATTAGATATATTCTTCTTCTTTAATTGCAAGTATAATTTTCTTATTTATACCTTTTATATTCTCTTTCGCACTTCCTTTCTCTCTAAATTTCATATTTTTTTCACCAAAGAAAAACACACTTAAATCATTTATTGATTCACGTACTTGTAAATTTCATGGTACCCGCGAAATTAATAAAAAATACATAGTAAATTGTATTTGCTCGCTGAAATTACGTAAAGTTGTTTATTTCATGGTACACTCCGTAAATTCATACTACCTGCCGTAAAGTTGTCTGTTGTTATCACGAAAAATACATAATAAAAAAAATACTTGTTCGCCGAAATTAATTACATAATAAAAAATACTTGTTAAGCCCAAAATTAATTACATGGTACCTGTGGAAAACTAGAAGGGGGGGTTGAATAGTTTTGCCGATTTTAGTTGATTTCAAAAACTTTAGATTCGATATTATGTGAAATCGTATGGATGTTGAGAACATATAGATCTAATGATAATGCAAGCAAATAGATAAAGTTAAGGGATAGAAATGACACAACCGATTTATAGTGGTTCGGATACAAGGTCACCTTCCTTGCCCTACTCCACTCCCCGAGTCACCTACTCGAGTTCAAGCACAATGTCAACAAACTCCTTCACTTGTTGCGGAGAAGCCTTCTAGCGTTGCTTACACTTTCCGGTACAAAGCTAGATACCGAGTCAGTAGAAGCGGTGGACCAAACCAACACAACTATTACACAACAAATATGTGAAATATCAAATACAAGATCTTCGCTACTGAAATCTTGCGGAGTGACAAATCAATCAAGGACCCTTGCTTGGATGACTTTTAGAATGCTCGTGATCTCTAGAGTAAGGACCTATATGAGGATCACAAATAGAAAGAAAGAAGAACAACTCTCTAGATCAAGTGATCTATATGTTAGAAGAGAATGAGAGTGTATGGGAGATTTAGTAAGAAGAGGGGTGAGTTAGAATGAAGAAATGGCTCTCTATTTATAGGCAAATTTCTCCTCTGTTCCACGGATCCCTTCCACTTAGGATCCGGCTAGTGTAATCCTAGGGATCCGTGGTAACTCCTCTCTTTGCCCATGGGTTTTGGTTATGGGTCATGGGTTATGGGTTGGTCCATGGGTTTTCTCTAGATTCAATTTATCTAAGTATACATTGTATCAAGTCTTCATTGGTATGGGTTTAAGATCCATGGGTTATGGTCCATGGGTTATGGTTTTTACCGATCCTAATAAACTATTACAACAAATGCTTAATTATTATATTTTTGTATTTAAAAGGCTATATGTAAATGCTTTACAAAAATAACATGTATCCTTACAATTTTACTTAAGATAACATTACATTTGTTATCAACAAAACACAAAGAGATCGCAAAATATTAATAAACGTTTTTACGGTTTATTTGTATTAACAGTACCCACTGTGCGGTGCCATATATTAATAAAATGTCCTCATTATTAAAAATAAAAATAATAAAATCAAATATGTTAGCCTAGTTCATTGTATCAATTTCGAGAAGCAAATGGCCGGGATAATTTAGCCACCTAATGACTCACGTTAAACTGAGATCACTTTAACCTGGCTTACGCTACCATTCAAGTGATCACTGAGATTCAATCGAATGCTTCTTTAAGTGTTGCCTGTTTAGCAAACTTGTTGGAAAATTTAGTGCACTTGTGGAAATAGTTCACACCTTGTAATGGGTTAGGAGGTACGGAGTGTACACCCATAAGGTCCATGAACACCCTGACTCTTGTAGTGGTTTGTATTGGTAGTGCTTGGTGAAAGAACTGTTGTGGTTACCAGCGATTATCGGTGTTTCCACCGAAGCAGTACTTCCTTTGGATCGATGTTTCCAGCGGTGTTCTTGAAGTAGTGTTTACATCTTTGAGCGTGGTGTTTCCCAAGCAATGTAACCACCGATAGCACTATGAAAGTATGATGAAATGCGCTTGTAACGGTTTTGACCTATTCAAGTGGCAGCTTCAAGCGCTTAATGACCACGTTTAATTGGTCATGTAACCACTACGGCTATAATGGGGATAATTATGAGGCTATTAATGGGCCGATTAATACTCATAATTCCATTGAATTAGCCAAGAGTATTATCCTATAAATAGGATATATGATTATGCATGAAGAACACCGCTGAAAACACAAAACATTTATAAGCGCAAGGGTTATTGAATTGTGCCTAATTCCATAACGCATTTGGTCTTATCCCAAGTAGATATTCGTGTAACCCAGGCATTAGGGTCAAATAGTTTACTTTGGAAAGTGATCACACGATTCCAAGTGATATCCGGTAACCACTAAGTGGTATTTGTTTCTCACGTAATAGTTGCTTGTTTACTGGTTGATTATCTTACCGTTGCGGGAGATACACCAACAATCAAAGTAAACTATTTTGTGATAATCAATGGCAACTGCTGCAATGAAACACATGGCTTCAAACTTTGCTAAGCTGGACAAGTTTGAAGGGGTGGACTTTAGGAGGTGGTAGAAGAAGATGCATTTCTTCTTTGTCAAGCATGAGTGTGGTGTATGTACTAACCACACCTATTCTCGATGATGGTGATGATGCTCTTGTGGAGCAGGATCGGAGGAGGAGCAAATGGGAGAATGATGACTACATATGCGGAGGTCTTATTCTCAATGGTATGTCTGATTCTCTGTTTGATATTTATCCGAACTTTGAATCTTCCAAAGAACTGTGGGATTCCTTGGATGCCAAATATATGGCCGAGGATGCATCAAGTAAGAAGTTTCTTGTTAGTAATTTCACAAATTACAAAATGACTGATTCAAGACCGGTCATGGAACAATACAATGAACTTCTTGGAATACTTGGAAGGTTTACACAACACAATATGAACATGGATGAGGCCATTAAAGTCTCATGTGTCATTGACAAACTCCCTCCTTCTTGGAAAGATTTCAAGCATACCTTGAAACATATGAAAGAGGAGTTAACTCGGTTGAGTTGGGCGATCATCTGCGCATTGAGGAATCTCTCAAGATGCGGATAATGACAAGCCAAGCAGAAAATGTCTTTGGTGCATCGGTTGTCAATATGGTGGAGCATAACAACTCCACCTGGTACAATGACAACAAAGGCAAACGTAAATTTCATGATAACACAAGGCGGATCCCAAAAGAAGGCAACACCTACTTGTTGGAAATGTGGCAAGACTGGTCACATTAAAAGGGAATGCAAGGGTGTTAAAGTTGGTGGTAAAGCCAATGGATCAGGCACTAATGGTTCAAGGAGTGGTGGTTCACCAACTCATCTGAAAGGTCGGAATATGTTTAATAAGTCTTTTCAGATTTATTATGTTACATATGTATATGAATCTTTTTATATGCAGGATGATGATGTTGCGTGGTGGGTTGACTCTGGTGCAACAGTTCATGTGTGTAAAGAACTAAAGATAGAAGCTGGTTCAAGACTTATGAGTCACTAAATGATGGTTCTATTCTTCACATGGGAAATGAGTCAACAGCCTTGGTGCATGGTCGTGGTTGTGTAGATCTTAATTTTAGTTCTGGAAAGATTGTAACTTTGTTTAATGTTATTCATGTTCCTGATATAAGGAAGAACTTGGTTTCAAGTAGTGTATTGAATAATCATGGATATAAACAAGTTATTGAGTCTGATAAATTTGTTCTTTCTAAGCATGGTGTTTTTATTGGTTTTGGTTATTTATGTAATCAAATGTTTAGGCTTAATATTACCACCGACAGTGTTATTTCAGCTTTTGTGACCACATATGACCAGACTGACTCTACCCTATGGCATGCTAGACTTGGTCATGTTCACTATAAACGGATGCAAGATATGTCTAGGGATGGTTTAATCCCTGCTTTTGACATGGACACTGAAAAGTGTAAAACTTGCATGTTGATCAAAATAACCAAGAAACCCCGGTGTTAGTCGTGAGACTAAGCTCTTGGAGCTGATACACGTGACTGTGTAATTTGCATGCCACTCCTTCTTTGGGGAATAAGAAGTACTTTGTGACGTTTATTGATGATGCTTCTAGATTTTGTTATGTCTATTTGTTACATACCAAGGATGAAGCATTAGATAAATTCAAAGTGTTTAAAACTGAAGTTGAATTACAACTTGGGTCTTTGATCAAAAGATTAAGGACTGATAGGGAGGTGAGTACATGGATACTCTGTATTTTCAGTCTGTTGGTATAATCCATGAAACAATCGCCCTTATACTCCTCAGCAAAATGGCATTTCGAAAGGAAACACTTTGAAGGAGATGGTTAATTCCATGTTGTCCTATTCAGACTGAGTCAAGGGTTCGGGGTGAAGCTATGTTAACAGCTTGCTATTTATTAAATAGGGTTCCCAACAAAAGGAACAAGGTTACCCTTATGAACTCTGGACTAAAAGGAAACCCAACTTGAACTATCTCAAGGTTTGGGGTTGTAGAGTTTGTTGTAAGACTCCACGATCCAAAGCAAAAGACTTTGGGTGAAAGAGGCATTGACTGCATCTTTGTTGGATATGCTGAGCATTCCAAGGCTTTTAGGTTCTATGTTATTGAACCTAATGAATATGTTTCATTTAACTCTATAATTGAATCAAGGGATGCAGACTTTGATGAGAATAGATTCTCATCAGCCCAAGACCAAGCTGAGGATTCCTAATGGAACTCTTGACTCTGGTGTATCAAAGGTCCCTGATGATAAACCATCAGTGGTCCCTGAGGAGGTTGTGGTTCAACAACTCGAACGTGCTCGGGAAGAGCAAAGGGTCGGACTCCAAAGTCATTTGGACCTGAGTTTCAACTATACTTAGTTGAAGGAACAAGGGATGAGGTCTCTGACCAATACTCCTATTGCTTCATTGTTGAGGATGACCCCAAAACATTTGAAGAAGCAATGAAGTCGGACATTGCTTTTGGAAAGAAGCAATCAATGATGAGATGGATTCCATCATGGGCAACAACACTTGGGTATTGGTTGATCTACCACCTGGTTGCAAAGCTTTGGGTTGCAAATGGATTTTCAAAAAGAAAATGAAGGTAGATGGAACTATTAAAAAGTTCAAGGCTAGACTAGTCATTCAGGGCTTTAAACAAAAGTCAGGGATAGACTATGTTGATACTTATGCCCCGTGGCTCGTGACGATACATAAGACTGGCGATTGCTATGACATCTATTCACAATCTGATTATTCATCGGATGGATGTGAAGACACTTTCTTGAATGGTGAATTAGAAGAGGAGGTTTATATGAACCAACCTCGGGCTTCATCTTGCACGGCAATGAAAACAAGGTGTGTAAACCGATTAAGTCTCTTTATGGACTTAAGCAGGCACCTAAGCAATGGCATCAAAATTTGATGAAGTGGTTTTGTCTAGTGGTTATGTTCTTAACCAGCCTGACAAATGTGTATATAGCAAATTTGATGATTCGGTAAAGGAGTCATCATTTGTCTATATGTTGATGACATGTTGATTTTTGGCACCCGACCAAAATCAAAGTTGACTGACAAAGGAATTTTTGTCATCAAGGTTCTCCATGAAAGACATGGGGAGGCTGATGTTATCCTTGGTATAAGGATTAAACATGAAAGTAATAGAATTTCTATCTCTCATTCTCATTATATTGAGAGGTCGAGGAAATTCAATTACTTTGATTGTACTCCAGTGAGTACTCCTATGGATACTTGCGAGAAGCTGATGCCTAATCATGGCAAGGCTGTATCTCAACTTGAGTATTCTAGGGTAATTGGTGCCGATGTATGCCATGACTTGTACAAGACCGATATTGGTTTTGCATGGGAAAATTGAGCGGGTATACTAGTAATCCTAGTGCTCATCATCGGCAAGCGGTTCAAAGGGCTTGAAGTACTTGAAGAGAACTATGGATTATAGTCTCTCTATGGTTACCCATCGGTGTTGGAAGGTTACACCGATGCAAGTTGGATCAAGAACACAAGACAATTCGTCTACCGGTGGCTGGGTATTCCTACTTGGTGGAGGTGCAATTTCTTGGGCATCCAAGAAACAAACTTGCATCACCAGTTCAACAATGGAATCTGTATTTGTGGCTTTAGCATTGCGGAAAAGAAGCTGAATGGTTGAAAAACTTGCTTCTTGAGATTCCATTGTGGCCTAAACCTATAGCACCTATTTCTATCCGGTGTGATAGTGCAGCTACATTGGCTAAGGCTTATAGCCCGATGTACAATGGTAAGTCTAGACACTTAGGTGTCAGACATAGCATGATTTGTGAGCTTATCATGAATGGGGTGGTATCTATAGAGTTTGTTAGATTTCAACAGAACTTAGCGATCACTTGACGGGGTCTGGCTAGAGACTTGGTTATAAAGTCTGCTAAAGGGATGGGTTTAAGTCCAACTTAGTCACTGAATGCTAGGACACCCAACTCCCTCCTAAGGAAACTTGGGAGTTAAGTTCAATGTGGAAAGTTTGAACATTCATTGACTGGAGCACATGTTTTTTATTACATCCCAAGGTTGTGCTCAGAACCTGCTGAAAGGAGGATGAAGTCTTTACTTCTTAATGGTTATTTTTCTTTGAAAAAGTGCTTGGCATGAGCATGAATAAAGAGGAACCACCTATGTAAATGTTGAAGTTTTGCCGCTTCGGGAAGCTTTGGACTTTTAGCTTTTACAACATTTATGAATTTGGATATGGACACATGGCTTGTATAGTGTCGGGAGCTTTTAAGTGTTTGAAAACTTGTGTGTATTTTATCTTGAGGTATTCAAATGGGTTGAAGGGTTCAATTCTTAGAACACCCCGATTCTCGAATATTTGAAACGTGTAATTTACTAAGATGGAAATTCAATCCTCCGGACATTTTCATTTATGCACATGTTTTGCTTGATGTTTAATTTTCATGCAAAGGAAGTGAGCTAAATTTGGGGAGAATTGTTGGAAAATTTAGTGCACTTGTGGAAATAGTTCACACCTTGTAATGGGTTAGGAGGTACGGAGTGTACACCCATAAGGTCCATGAACACCTTGACTCTTGTAGTGGTTTGTATTGATAGTGCTTGGTGAAAGTACCGCTTTTTGTGGTTACCGACATCAGTTTTTCCAAGCAGTACTTCCAATGGATCGCTGTTTCCACTGAAGTGGTGTTTCCACTGAAGTGGTGTTTCACTGCAGTAGTGTTTACACTGAAGCAGTGGTGTTTCCACGAACTAGTGTAACCACGATAGCACTATGAAAGTACTTGATGAAACGCTTGTAGCGATTTTGACCTATTCAAGTGGCCGTTTCAACTGCTTAATGACCACGTTTAATTGGTCATGTAACCACTAACGGCTATAATGGGGATAATTATGAGGCTATTAATGGGCGATTAATACTCATAATTCCATTGAATTAGCCAAGAGTATTATCCTATAAATAGGATATCTGATTATGCATGAAGAACACACAGAAAACACAAAACACTTATAAGCGCAAAGGGTTATTGAATTGTGCCTAATTCCATAACTGCATTTGGTCTTATCCCAAGTAGATATTCGTGTAACCCGGGCATTAGGGTCGAATAGTTTACTTTGGAAAGTGATCACACGATTCCAAGTGATATTCGGTAACCACTTAGTGGTATTTGTTTCTGCTGAATAGTTGCTTGTTTCTGCTGAAGTTGATTATCTTACCATGTTCTGGGAGATACACAACCCGAAAACAAGCTTCAAGGACTGCCAAGAACTTGTCATAACAATATTTGCATAAACTCGAGATCACAGAAATTAAGAAAAAAAAGTTGAGCCGAAATTTGAAAATGTTGTCCCCTGGTTAGGCCATCTATAGGGAGTTCCTAACGTAGCTAACCAGCCGTGGTAAAATCAGTCAAACCGAAATCAGGAAAGGGGCAGTGTAAGAAAAAAATTGAGCCAAGATTTGAAAATGTTGTCCCTAGGTTAGGCCATTTAAAGGGAGTTCCTAACGTATAGCAGTTGTAAAATCAGCGTAAACTGAAAAGTTCAACCAAACACCTCTTAAGTAAAAACCAGTAATCTTTAATTTGACTATTGTTGACGTATGTGCCGGACGATCCAGCATCCGGCCGGGCACATCCGCCGGACGTGTTTCCTGACGTCCGGCCAAGGAGTGGCAACTACCGACCATGTCAGCATATTTTAGGGGATTTCCTACGCGTGGCCTACTAGGTAGAGTGGCTATAGGCTGCTGGAATAGTATCCAACATAATAGAATAGTGACATGAATAGGAAGTTGGGGTAGTATAAATACCCCAACGCATTTAATACTTAAAAGAGAGTTTTCACCCACATTTCACCTACATTTACTCATTCACACAGGAGCTTGGTCTCGAGTCACATCCCGGCGAGGCTAACGGGTTCATACTTTGTGCAGAAGCCATCTTTCTACCGGACCGCCGAGGTACGAACGAAGACAAGAATTTGCTTCAACAAATTGGCGCCATCCGTGGGACCCTGATTCACTCTACTCGAAGACCGGATGACAGGCTCAGGACCACCAACTCACGGAACCCAATTCTCCTCCGGAACATATAGGGGGAAGCGGGGTTTTCAATAATCAAACCGCCGGGTTACCGGAGGAAATACAAGCCCAGATGGCCTCTTTGGAGGCTCTCTTCAGAAAATACAACGCCACGGGGACCGGCGTCATCAAACCGACTCGTCTCACCTTCATGAGGCGATGATGAGATGGAGGAAGACACCGCGCCAAAACCCAAGGATGATCTCGACAAACCCTTTAAGGAATTGGCCCGGTCGCCATTTACAAGAAGGATAGTAGAGTTCAGGTCCTAAATGCATCATGCCTACCAACTTGAAGGCATGCGGCCGTCACCGATCCGATGACCATATTAACGGCTTTGTCGAAAAGACGGCAATCAAGGAGAATGGCCAATGCCGTATGGTGTCCTGATGTTCCAACAAACCATGGATGGGCGGCACGGTCGGTTCAAAGCAATTTGGAACCGGAAGCATTGACGGATGGGGCTTAACCTGAGGACCAATTCACCACCAGGTTTGCCCTACGGCAAAAGAACCTGAAGGATCCCGAAATCACCGGATTGTTAGGCAAGCAAACGAGGCTCTTCCAGGTATTCAAAGAGAGGGGCCGAGCGAGGCCAGTAGGATCCGGGAGTCACCGGAGCTCATGAAAATATCAGCGTTCATGGCCATCGGTCCCGACTTGTCTAAAATTCTCGTCAGTCCGAAGTCCGTGAAAGAAATGATGACTAGGGTGGACGATTACATTCGAAAGCGAAGAGGCTTATAAGAACACCGAGATGCCCGTGGGGAGACGGTTGAATGGTCTAGAAGAGGAAACCCCGGGATCGCAAGGGATAAGAACCTCAGGGGGCAAGGCAGGGAAGGAGTGGCGGAGAGCTCACTGGGAAGAAATGACTCTAGACACCGAGGAGGTGTTTTCTCCGTATGTGGCTCCAAAAGCGAGGGCCTCGAGGCGACTTCGACTAAACGAAAACAACAAACATGATAATCAAAGGGTCATGCTCTCCGTCCTATCCAAACAGCCTAAAGAAATCTTGGCTATTGAACATCACTTGAACCTCCCTCCACCTCCACCATTACAGGGAAAACCAAGCAAGGAAAATGAGGACAGATTCTCAGAGTATCACGGAGAAAGGTCACTTGACCAACGATTGTTATCACAAAAGCAGTTGGAAACAGCCTTTGGAATCGGGAAAACTGGACCATTTGGTAAAGAAGCGTCCAACAAAGAGGACGAAAGGCGAGGGAAATCATGGAAGGGAAAAGTGATCAACATGGTCAATCACTATGTTGAAAACCGCAAAAGAAAGGCTCGGTACTACGAAGAGGAGTGGCAACGCGTCCCTATATCTTTCCCACGCGCGCATATGCAGAAGATTTATCGAAGGAACCCCTCATTTTGGAAGCGTAAATCGAAGGATATTTTGTCCGGAGGGTATTTGTAGACGAAGGTGCTTCAGTCCAAGTAATGTATGAGCACTGCTTTAACAACTTTAGTTCATCCATTCGATCCAGGCTGCAAGAAAGCAACTCACCACTAGTGGGATTCTCGGGAAATCATCCAGGCCTCTAGGAAAGATCGAGCTTGAGGTATGCTTGGAGACCATGGGTTATACGTAACCTGTCATGATGAAGTTCACGGTCGTAAGATCCCGTCACCCTACAACGTGATTCTAGGGCGCTGTCTAAGAGAATTAAGAGCCATACCCTCAACTATCCATGCCATGATGAAGTTTCCTACGGGAGAATAGCCACTTTGGTTACCAAGAGGCGGTTGTCATGGAGTGTAGAAGATTCGAGGAAAGCGGGACCCCGGGGAAGATTCTCTCGAGGAAGCGAAGGAGGGTGCAAACCGGGAGATTCAAGGCTTAAGCCCGTGACGGAGGACATCTGGTTAATGCCGCATACCGTGAACAACGTGTGACAATAGAACAGGGTTCTCCGGAGTGTAGGAGGCGACTCATCGGTGTTAAGAAAAAATAAAGAGTATTCGCAGGGAGCCGCAGATATGACCGGGTTCCAAGACGCGTTTAGTCAAAGACTCTTAATGTGAATGTATCGTACCGCCGACGCCCAAAAGGAGAATGTTCTCGAGAGAAAAATCAAGTGATTGCGAAGGTTGAAGAATGGATAAAAGCGTAATAGTTCGTCCGTAAGATACCCCACCGGATTTCCAATCCGGTACTAGTAAAGAAATGTGCCGGAGTTGGCGGATGTGCATCGATTTCAAAACCTGAATTCCTCCTCGCAAAAGACTATTACCCTTTACGAAATTGATTGGAAGATTGAATCCAGTGATGGGATATAAATACAAGTGTTTTCGGATGCATACAAAGGTACCACCAAGTCCAGATGGACCGAGAGGACGAGGAGAAACGGCATTCTATACTGAGAACAAGGGACGCATCATTACACCAAAATGCCCTTGAAATTTGAAGAATGCAGGGCAACATACCAGGGCCGGTAGACTCGCATTCCATCGCAGATAGGGAGAAACTTGGAAGCATATGTCGATGATATGGTCATAAAAGCGAATCCGGAGAGGATATGATAGCGATATAGCGAAACATTTGACAACCCCGAAGGATCAATATGAAGTGAACCGCGGAAATGTTCCTTCGGTGTAGAAGAGGAAGTTCCTGGATACCGGTAACCTCCGAAGGTATAAGGCTGAATCCCGAAAAGACGAGGCTATCATGGAGATGAAATCTCGTGGACGTTGAAAGAAACAAAGTCTAAGCGGGAAACTGGCGGCCTTGAACGATTTCTATCGAAATCGTGAGAAAGATCCTTACCTTCTTCGAAACTTTGAAAAATATCACAAAGGAGAACAAGAAAGAATATCGGTGGACGGAGGAAGCCGGGCTGACTTTCCGAGAGATGAAAACCCGATATTAAAATTACCTTCGTTAACCACCCCACGGCGGAAGGAACAGCCTATCCGTTTACTTAGCGAGCATCAAAAGGAGCGTTAGCGCAGTTCTAGTAGTAGAAAGGGACGGAAGACAATTACCGGTGCACTACGTAAGCGAACCTTACGCAGGCGGAAAAATTATGCGCCGATGGAAAAGTTAGCTTTATGTCTCATACATACATCACGAGACTACGAAGATATTTCGAGGCTCACCCCATTCGGGTTATCACCGACCAACCTGTTAAGAAGATATTGTACAAACCAGAAGCTTCAGGAAAACTTGCCAAGTATGCCATAGAACTAGGAGCTTACAACATCACATACACTCCTAGAAATTCGGTCAAGGGTCAGGTATTGGCGGACTTTCTCACAGAAGTGCAAGTCGAATCCGGACACCCAAGCCGCCGGAGAGACAAGTCGAATATAATGGAAATAGGGGAGGAAGGAGAATGGTGTTATACGGATGGGGCGTCCAATAGCAAAGGAATGGTAGGTCATGGTCCGGTCATCATCGGAGAAGGAAGAGCTTACTTATGCCTTACGGCTCAACTTTCCCAAAGCACCAATAACGAAGCGAGTACGAGGCGTTCTTGGCCGGACTCGAATCGCAAAGCTAGAAATCGGAAGGGATGTGCGAGTTGATTCCAAATTGGTTGCTAGCCAGATCAACGGAGAATTTGCAGCTACCAAAGAAAGTATGCAAAAATACTTGGCTCAAGCGAAGGAACACATAGTGGGATTCCAAGGCTTCAAAATCCGCAACATACCAAGGGCTCAAAACCAAAAGCAGATATACCGAGCAAACTAGCTTCGTAGCCTTGACCATCTCACTAAAAAGGTATTGGTGGAGGTTCGGAAAACCTTTCGGAGAAGAACGGAGAATTGAGACGGTTGTGGAAGAAGAGGCGGATAACTGGATGACACCGATCATCAGATGTTTGGAAGAGGGAGTTTGGTAGGGTGACCCCAATGAAGCTAGGACTCTGCGGATGAAAATTCCTCAATATATCATGGAAGGAGGGTTCTTTAAAAGGGTATCTAGTGCCAATGCTAAGATGTGTAGGTCCATTGCAAGCAAATTACATAATACGGGAGGTGCACGAGGGATGTTGTGGGATGCACTCCGGACCAAGAACCATAGTGGCGAAACTTATGAGGCAAGGATATTATTGGCCCACTATGCACCAAGACGCGCGAGAAGAAATCAGAAATGTGACTCTTGTCGGATATATGCTCGGTACCCAAACTTCCCAAGACGTTATTAACCTCCATCATGGCTCCATGGCCTTTCTATCATGGGGAATGGACGTCTGGGTCCCTTCCAGAGGCACCGAGCCACTTCAAATATGTGATCGTAGCGATTGACTACTTTACAAAATGGATAGAGGCATAGCCGCTAGTAAAAACAACCGAAAAGACGCTATAAAGTTTGTCTATGAGAATATTGTGTGCAGGTATATTCGCCCGGAGGTCATAGTTACCGATAATGGGACTAACTTTGTGAATGACCCGCTTAAAAATGGTGTGAAGGTTTAAAAATCAAACAGATAAACACGGCCGTTGCGCATCCGCAAGCCAACTGACCGGTGGAACGAGCCAACAAGAGTTTGATGGAAGGAATAAAAGCAAGATTAGGACGAGAAAGAACTGGATGGATGGACGAATTGCCTAATGTTTTATGGGCACATCGAACCACACTCAAAACAAGTAACGGCGAGACCCCATTCAGTTTAACATACGGTGAGGTCCGTGATACGGCGGAAATAGGGATGCCTACACACCGAACGATGATGTTCCGAGAAGATCAAAACGAAGAGGAACAACGTTTGAACTTGGATCTACTACAGGAAAGAAGGGAAAACGCCGCCATATGGGAAGCTAAGTATAAAACTCAGGTAGAACAAGATTATAACCGAGGGTGAGACCCATGAACTTTAAAGTAGGAGATTTTGTGTACTGGAGGAACGAAGCTAGTAGGGTGGAAAACCAAGGAAAACTGGGACCCAATTGGGAAGGGTCTCTACCGGGTGATAGGAGCAAATCAGAATGGCTCTTATAAGTTACAAACTATGAAGGAGAAAGAGGTCCCTGACTGTACGCTATAAACCTCATGAATTGTTTCTTGTAATCGTTATTATGATAGGAACTCTGCGGTCGCTATGTAACCCGATCTATTTATGTATATTATTGCAATGATGAAAGTTTTCCCACGATAAGGAAAACAATTTTCCGGAACAAATGATGTCATGCATAGTTATTCCGATGGCTGGCCCCATCGAGTATAAATGCTAAATATTTACCCGGATAATATTACCGGATGCCCGAGAACTTTGCTCGGATGCCCACATAGTGGACGCCCAAAAGTAGAAAATAATACTATGGACGCCTGGGGAATACTCACCCAGATGCCCGAGCATCCTTGCCGGATGCCCGAATAATGGATGCCCTAAAAAACATTAGGTTGCCCGTACACACGGATGCACGGCTTATACGCCGGATACCCTTTGGAAAACCTCAAAGAGGGTTAACAAAGTAAAGCGGAACGAAAAAGTAAGATATACAACATACACAAAGTTTTGGCTAAGAAATACGGGGTTATGCCGCAAAAGATAATCAACACAGGTCACACGAAAGTTAAGTACTAGTTATTACAATTGTAATTGTTCGAATTGCGCTCACAAATACACGACAAATTTATCTTTCTCAGACCGGCCGGATTTTCGGTGGCCGGAGTGCTTGCTAGGATAACATTGACTGAGGTGCCGAGAAGGACCGGCAGGGTCTTTGCGAGGGGATCGGCTCCATGTTCAACAGTGTCAGCCTAGAGGTAGCCGTAGGAGTCCGCTAGCCTGAATATAGGGATATTCGTCGAAAAGATTGTTGAATTCAGCTTTCTATAATTTCGAGCATCCTGTTAATGTTTTGATACCGCAGAGCGGTAACAATCTCCTCCTCCTTCCTACCCACACTTGCCCCGGTTACAAACCCCGCTTGATAAGTCATGCTGTAAACTTTGGCCATACTTTTCTTATATATTCTGGCTGTTGAATAGCCGATTTAACGTAGCGGTGGAGGGTACGAACGGCGCTTTGCTTTACCACCTCCCTACCGAGCCACCTCGGCTGCTAAGTTCCCCTTCTCCGCCGCCGCTGATTCCAAAGATTGATTTTAGCGTTTAGTTCATTCTCGAGCCTCCTTATCTTTTCGGCCCTGGGATGCGATGTTTTCTCCATTCTTCCCTCTCCCGTCACCCTATCCACCTCGTCCTCCGCACTCTTCGCTTTATCCAGACAACCCGATGCTCGGTTCCCAATTGCGCAGCTCTCCGGATAACCTCCTATTCTCACTTCGGAGGCCGATAACCTGCACGCCAAAACCCGACAACCCTCATGAGGCCGAGAAAGCTCTCGCAGTGGATGACATGCCAAATGAATCTTCAGCAGTCACTTTGAGTAACACTTGTGCCAAACTGTTCATAGGCCCGGCGAGTGAGCTCGATGTTGTTCATTTGTTCCAGAGCCTCTTGCTCGGCTGGTGTGGGAAGGTTATCAATAAGCTCCTTGCAGACCGATATGAATTTATCCAACATCATCTCGTAGGGCCTGTGGAGGGATGAAGACGCTCGTGGCTTCATCTACATAATAATAATAATCAGACATGCATGAAAAATAGAGATAATAAGAGGACAAGCGGAAGGCCATAACACATACCGAATCCAGTTGACTTTGTCAATCCGTGGTAGAATGGTGAGTGAATGACCTGCAGGACACAACATGATGAGTAGGAAGAAATCACAAGTATTAACAACCAAACAATTTATACGCACCTTCATCGACGGTGGTGTTTGACCCGCTTCCGAACCGGGAGACATGCATTTGTCGCGGTTGCTCACCCACCACCGGCAGATTATCACCCATCCCTTCATTGGCGACGTTGTCTCCTCCTTCCTCGCCAGCCATGTTTGGAGCCCCCGCTTTCATCAACGCTCACATCCTCCCTGGACATCCTCGATGGAACCGGTTCAGGGGATCCGGTTAGCAATAGGTTCCCGTAAGAGATCCGCTCTTTGATGAATTGGCGACGCCACTTCTTCTTCTTGCCGTGCATGGGAGGTTCCTTCTCCGCAGCCTTCCTCTTCGCTTGACGAGCCAGGGCTTCTCTCTTTTTCTCCCTCGAGCAACGACTTCAACATTTGCCTCTTCGCCCTCCGAAGTTAAGGGATCTTTGGGGAGGGTTCTCCCCGGGGAAGAGGGTCCGAGGTCCTTTTAGGGATTTCCCCTGCTTGTATCAACAGCGGACCCTTACTCACCACCGTTCCTTCCCAATCTGGAAGCTCAAGATACTCCGACATGCTAACAACTGAAAGAAAAGTACAACAACAAAAGCAAGTTGATTAAGAAATTTCAAAGGACGAGAAGGGAGACAATTGTCAATCCCAAGATGACAAGACTAAAACAAGTGATTACCATGACCCCAGGCATCTTTTAGAATGGGCTCGAACTCAGGATTCTTGAAAACCGTGGATAGGTGGCACATCCATAAAAGACTCATTGTCGGACTACGCAATTTAATAGGATTTTCGCTAAGTCTCTCGGCATCTTCTAGCGGAAATCCGGAGGGAAATGTATCCGTGATTTTCGAATCCTTGTGTCTCCACGCCATGGCGATGGGGATGGCCCGCCTGTCAATCAAGAAAAAATTTTCCTTCTAGTGTTTTAGGCGACAGACCTCCTTGAAACACTTGTACGAACTTTGCCCGTCCGCTTTCAAAAGAAAACCACCGTGACCTTGTTTACATAACCGATAGAATGCCCGAAGAGCGAGACGACTCGAGGTGTATACCAAGGCTATAACATCTAATCTCGAAAAGCATCACCCGATTCAATCCTAGCGGGACTAATCGAGAGATATGTACCCTAAAGTGTTTAATCACGCTTCAAAAAAAAAGTCGAGAAAGGAACCCTCACTCCCCTATCTCTAACCGCTTAGGTACACGCTTTATCTTATCTTCCGGCCAAGAATCGATCCATAGTCATGTCGTCCGGTGGTAGGACTGGGACGTAGATCGATGGGAATACCATACTCAACTACTATCTCATCTAACTCAGATTGTGTTAACCTAGAAGTATGTATGTGCATGTCAAACTTAGGGACGACCTGCCAGTACGATCTCTTCGCTCGCTTCTTCTTCGGTTGGATCGGACGGATATGTTTTCTCTAACAGAATATTCCCTGTTTAGCCCAATATCGGCCATTTCTAAAAGATGCCGAGACAATTTACAAATATTAACAGAGAAAGAGCGAGACAAACCTTAGAGAAATGAAGAAGACGTCCGGAGAGATGGAAACAACTTGTGTGTGAGAAAAAGTGAAAATCAAATGAGGGAAAGGGGATATATATATACCAAGAAACCCTAGCCGACCGACAAGGCCCAATCAGGAGAGGGTGATGACGTGGCCTTATGAGGATAGTACACGACGTAAGATGGGGCAATAACGAGGCGCGGGAAAGCCCAAAGGCCTTCGTGCCCAACTAACCGGCCCATTCTCGACGACAAAGTTAATTTGACCGTCAGGGTACAAACACCTTTTCTCTCCGGCTTGCCAGGAGAGAACTATATCAAGTGTTACACCATCGGCTTCTTGCCAATAATATAACACTGGGGGGACATGTTGACGTATGTGCCGGACCGATCCAAAGATCCGCCGGCACATCCGCCGGACGTTTCCGACGTCCGCCAAGGAGTGGCAACTACCACCATGTCGCAGATTTTAGGGGATTTCCTACCACGTGGCCTACTAGGTAGTGGCTATAGCTCATGGAATAGTATCCCAACAAGAATAGAATAGGACATGAATAGGAAGTTGGGGTAGTATAAATACCCCAACGCATTTAATACTTAAAAAAGGGAGTTTTCACCCACATTTCACCTACATTTACTCATTCACACACCGGAGCTTGGTCTCGGAGTCACATCTGAGGCGAGGCTAACGGGTTCATACTTTGTGCAGGAAGCCATCTTTCTACCGGACCGCTGAGGCTGAACGAAGACAAGAATTTGCTTCAACAACTATCATTTATAGATAACTAACACCTATAAACCTATACATGTTCACCACATCCATCAAAACTTTATCATGTTTGCAAATTCTCCGGTGATATCTGTAACAACGGCTAAAACCATGCATAGATCATTGGATCTGAACTCTCAACTTTCAAAGAGGCACTAATAGCCATTAATAGATATTCAAAATATAGTATCAAACCATTACAATCTAAAACGTTTCAACTGGACCAAAACATTTCAAACTGATCATGCGATCATTTTCAAAGTGACGCGTGTATCCATAAATGCAAATCGATGGTGCTAGATTTGTGTTTGTGACTAGTAGCTAAGGCAGCATATCATCAGCGTGTTGTTCCGCTCATTAGTTCGTTCCTCGAATGCATGAATAGGTTGTTCCAATTCATTGGATCTTCTTTCTAAGCATCATCTCGCAGTTCTAGTGCTGACCCTCTATTACATGAACACGCTCCTCCAATGCATCGATCAACACGCTTCTTTAATCTCTTGAGTTTTAGTTTTAGAGCATCATGATCTCGCACTTTAAGTGCTGAAACCTGAAGCTCCTCCATGCAAGACGATACATTCTGTTAAATTGCATTAGATACCTCTTAATTTTTTTTGTACCAAAACAAATTTAATACACAAAAGTTCTACAAAATGTCTTTACACCGGATTTACAAGCTAGGGAGGTATTTTGGGGTGTAAACCTTCACTTTTACATAGATACGCTTTCGAATAGATTGATTACCTTGAGTAATGTTTCATGATCATCAGTGTGCTCGCAAGTCACATAAAGCATTCTAACATCCTCTAATGTGCATGATCTCTTGCACTGAGGGCACTGGTATCAATTGAAAGAAAAGTTTATAACGAGGATATGATACAAAATCAAAACTCAAAATCAAACATTTGTTCATCTTGTAAAAAAGTTATAGCTGATCGATAGTGGACAAACCTTCTTAGAACTTTGACTATGTTGAAGCCATTTGTTTATACAATACAATCCATATACATGCCCACAAGGAAGATTACTGCAGAAGTCACATGAAACTGAAATATAAGCAGTCAAAAATGTTTATATATAAATACCATATAGAATTCATGTGTTATCGTCATACCATATTCGATGATTTCCCTCGGTTGTACAAGCTTCATAGCAAATGGGGCAAGAACAACCAACAATTCTACTCTCATTCAACCCATTAATAACGCCATTAGTATTAACCGCATTATTGGCATTGTTGATCACTTCCACCCCTTGCAAAGTTATACCATCCGCAATCGAATTTGTAGTAACCAATCTCTCAACCGGCATCAATAAATCCTCTTCGGCATGATCTACTTCCTCAGAAAACGCCACTCCACGCAACTCATGTGGCAACCTAAGAACACCATCAGGTATCTCCAATAAACGATCAGGTGCAGGTGTGGACCCAGAAATTGCCTCTCTCGAAGTTATACTATCCGCAATCGAATTTGTAGTAACCAATCTCTCAACCGGCATCAATAAATCCTCTTCGGCATGATCTACTTCCTCAGAAAACGCCACTCCACGCAACTCATGTGGCAACCAAGGAACACCATCAGGTATCTCAAATAAATGATCAGGTACCGGTGTGGACCCAGGCATTGCCTCAGGTGTCCAACTAGTCCAACTAGGTGTGTATGTGGGCAAAGTAGACATTGCCTTAGGTGTCCAACTAGTCCAACTAGGTGTGTATGTGGGTGAAGTAGCAGGTGAATATTGGGGCCAAGGATGTGTATACGGAGAACGCTCAGGAGGTAAAAACGAGATAGGTAAATCACTACAAGAAAAACTGGATTTAGTGACAAAAGGAATATGGTCACTATCAGCATAAAATTCGTCACTAACACTGCTTAGTGACCGAATCCTGGGTGGTCACCTTTCGTCACTATAGCTCCGTCACTATTTTATTAGAGACCAAAAATAAAAATCCGTCTCTAACCAATGACCATAATACAGTGGTCACTATATTTGTGACGACATATTTGATCACTAAGACGTGAAGGTGGTCACTGAATTGAAAGATAGTGACCGATAATGATGGTCATGTAAGTGGTCACTGATTTATTAAAGATAACGGACCGTTAACTCATCAGCATCAACCCATCAAACGACTTGTGTGGTCACTTCAGATATAATTTGAGACCAACCTGGTGGTCACTTAAAAGAAAAGGTGGTCACTTATTCAAACATATTTACAAAACGATTTAGCAATTTCACAAAATATATACATGCATTAAAATTGAAACCTACAGATTTTAACAACAAAGATATCAAATATCACTTATGATTGCATAACATAAAGATTCTTTTAACATAATTTTTTGTATCTCGCTAATCAAAGGAAACAAAGATAACCACAAAAGAGAAAATGTAACGCTCAAGTGTTTAACATCGTGTCTTGAATCATATCCACCCTCAATAATGACAATTGAAAAATACTCGGTACCAAACGACCCTTGCATCCAACTTAGTACCAAACAGTCGTTGCATCCAACACGCCTTGCATCCAACCTAACTTTAGTCACCCTACAAATGCGATAAACTTTGAGTCAGAAAAAATAATAATGATCTGAACTAGTTGCATAGTTGCAGAAAAGTCAAAAAAAAGTAACATGTGCATTATATGAGATTATTCACATTCAAATTTGATCATACTCTACTATATTGTGGTTTGAAGTTACTATATATAACTAATTAAATAATAAAAAGAGTTCAGATCCACTTCTTCTCTCGCAAACATGATATTGCAGATGAGACACGAAAATAAATAATACCTGCATGTACACAGGGGAGAATAGCTTCATCTGCTCCTTTGGACAAAAGGAAGATTTTCCGTCTAGCACAATCTCTAACAACTACCTATTCTTTTCCTATCAGATGTAAACTCCAACTGAATTAATGAACCATTGTGTCGATATATTAAAAATGAAGAAACAAGTATTTTACAAAATTTCTATTTTATCAATCAAGTCAATGCATAAAGAAAAAGAAGTATTCATACCAAGTATATTAGAATTTTTGTTAACAAAAGCCATATGCATGGAAGCAGCTGCACGCACTAGAGCTTCCTCATCCTGCGCATCGCTTTTATATGAGACTATGCCACTTGAACTGTAGTTTAGAAGATAATCAGTTACAGCAACAAATAGACCATGCAGACAAGACAAAGCCATAATGAATTACCATACTTGTTACTAGAAAAGGAAAGAGGGGTGTGTAAGGAAGCTTTGGTAATGTGTTAAATCAGGTTCAGGCAGAAACAGGCCATTTTAGTACATGTTGAAGTGTGTTTGGTTGATTTATGCTACAACAAAATTTAGTCATTTTATAATTAGCTAATCTGGTGTAATTAGAAAAACAACATTATCCCATTAAACATCTACTTTTTCATATATGAATGATTTAGAAGATTAAAAATAGACTGTGGATAACTGTAACATGTTTGACTCATCTCCCACCAAGCTTCACATAAAACACAGCACATATCGACCCACCGCTACTCATTAACAATATGTCTAACATTGTTTGCACTTTGCGGAAAGAAAAGAAAAGAATAATCTGTTAACCAGATCCAATGACACCTTCCAGAGGGCAGAGGGGTGTGGTAAGAATCTTTAAAGCTCGGAATCTCATAGTACATCACACAGAAAATATATCAAAATATTTGTTGATTTGAGAACAGGATTAAAACTAAATACTACATGGGTTAAATACTTTCTATTCCGTTAATATATGCTTTCACAGGAATTTATCGCTATAAAAGATGAAGCCATGAAGGTAGTAATAGCACAATTATAGCCTTATAGGTATCACTGCTCTTCTACTTTTCACATGTCTTCTAGAAAAAAATAAGGCTTTATTTATGACCCCACATATGATCACAAATAAAAATCTTCTCAGCTAGAGTAATAAATTGATGATAAAATAAATGCTTACCTTTATAGATATGGGTATCATAATGGAGCAAAAGAAGCTCAAATCAAAGGGATGATGAGTAGTTCATACCATGGACCCTCCTCTGGATAAAGAACATACCAATGCTGCATAAAGAAAATATGAATGTGAGTTCCAGTTCCATAAGATATGAGATAGCACGCAAGGGGCATTAGATACATGGTGCTCAAAACTATATCAAGAACTCTAACAATATGTCTGTAATTAACATCATGTGACAAACCTTTCTTGCTTCCGTATCCTTCCATATATTCCCAGCTATGCCTAGAACAATCACCACTACAATCTGAAAAATGAATATAGCTCCAGTCAACTTGTCAATCATCGCATCTATAGCAGTAAGCTTTGGTTCTGCTACACCTCTACACATTCCCAACTTTGTTTCATTGCCTGGAAAACAAGCCATGGACCACGTATAAGTTGAATAAGAGCTCTTATCATTCAAGTCACTAAGGGGTGTTTGTGTTAGCTTATTTACAAGGTTTATGAGCTTACGGCTTAATTTAAGGTCAAGAGCTCAACTCGATTAGCTCATAAGCCAAAAGAATGGGCTTATGACCTATTCCAAATTTACATAAGCTCATACGCCCAGTAAAGAAGCTAATACAGACACCCCCTAATTCCCCTAAATTACTGCTAACGCATGTAATATACAGTGACGTCCAAATCTACTCGTGGTAAGAATATAGAGCACTACCAGACCATAAAATTGGGGAAGCAAGAGGGAGTAAAAAATCTGGTTATACTCAAAAGACCTTATAGTATGCCAGATAGGTAAAGCTTTAACTCCCATTTTTGGTGTCAAAGATGGATATATAATGGTGAAAAGATAAGACATACCTGTATATACAGCAACACCAGTCAGGAAGTTCAATACGCCGGGGTCCACCATTGCCTCCTCATGTGTAGGAAACTCCTTGTAATGAACGTGCAACTTATATTGCCGATTTTTGTGTTGACTCCCTAACTGTGAACCTATCGCACGAACTGACCTCTCACATTTCCAATTGAAGGTTGAATTTTCCTGATATATCATGAAAGGAAAAAACCTTCATCAAGTTAAAAAGCAATAAAATTCCCTAACTGTGACTCTAAACTATCGGTCATTTTGAATAATGGGTCAGACGGGTCACGAGTTGGGTTGATCAGTTATATTACTCACAAAAAAAACAAAACAGAAACATGAGGTATTGAAGTGTAAATGCCTCTTAATTTCGTTTATGTAAGGTATTGAAGTGTTTGTATAAGTAGTACTTTTTAAATTTGGCACAGAACTTGAAGTGCTTAGCTGGCGGTTGGATGCTGACAACTATGAAATAGATGAAGAATTGAAGAAAACAAAGAGACGCCAACAAAGAGACGCATGGCCTGCCAAAAAGTAAACACAATTAAGCCTCAAAAGAGTCCTTTTAATAAAGACTATTCTTATTTCTAAAAGTTTGAATACTAGTTTGAAGAACCTAACTGGAGTTGGATTCTGTTCATATCTGGTTAGCATGTAAGCACGTTAAACATACATTAACAAATCAATACCACATGGATTATTAAGTTTTCCTACGGAGACGCTTACTTATCTTCTTCAACTTATGTTTATTCATCTTCTTCTACTGGAACATATGTGTCGATAAGATAGGTCACATACATTGTTTTGAAAGATGTTAATGAGTATACCTTCCGGGTAGATGTTTAGCTATCTCTGCCCATTTGTTGCCATGTATTCGGTGGTAATATGTCAGAGTGGATTCCTCCTCTTTACTCCATGCTTCTCTCTTTATAGCTGGATCTAAATGGTTGTGCCACCTGAAAAACAATGACTTAATCTAATGCGGTCTCTGACATTAAATTCTGATGTGATCTTAATAATTTACATCAGAGGAAAATTTAAAACATTTGTTCTTCATTGTTCGATTTTATTTTGGAAAATACTCTATGTCTTGTAACAGTAGCTTGCTACTTAGAATTGTAACATAAGATGATACACAAGTCTGTTAACAAATAAAATAGATAAAAGTAACATCAGTTACCTCTCCCGGCATTGCTTGCCAATTCACCGGTAAATCCTTTGCAATAAGAGACCATTTCATACAACCATTTGCCTCAACCAACTTCATAAGAGACCACGTCATTTCTGTTCAAGAACTTGTTTGGCATTCATTCTGAAAGTTGTATGAAAAAAAAATATACCATGATCAGAATCTACAACAAATGTTAATTTAAAACACGAATATACGTATGTAAGAACAACTCTCATCATTAATGTAACCACCTCTATAAACCTAAACATGCTCCATTATCATATTGCGAGTTCACATCTTGATATTCCTTTATTTGTCATATGTCAACATTATTGCAAGTAGATGTGGAGATGAAAAACTATAATTATCACTAAGCACTGCCATCCAATGTCATGAAAAAATGACCTGTACATGCCTGACTGTCTCACTCCAAAGGTATAGAAAATTCATACTAACAGATATGAATATGCTTAATTGCTTATCTGCTCATAACAACCATATCAGCCCAAATATTCACCTCATCTTTACAACTTCGTATCATAAACTCCAAAGACACATAAGTAGCTATTCATCATCTAATTAAACACATAACAGAAAACATGAACCCAATGATCCTTTAGTTAGCCTATTCACTAGCAAGTACAGATCATTTCCTAATCCATGATCTACTCTTAAAACATGGTGTAAAACTAGTCTCCTTGTTATCTTTTGAATGTTAACACTACTACTAAACTAGTTAATATATTCCATTCGAATAATTCTCTAGCAGGGAATCAGGCCCAGCGATTGACTAAATGCCACAACAGCTGGATTCTCTAGCAGGGGATGGAGCCCCAATAGCCAATGTGCAGAGTATCTGTAATGTCACATGTGCAGAGTATCTGTAATCCGGGTTTTAAAAAGCGCGATAAGGGTCAAAAGCCGAGGGCGAGGCCGAGGCTAATGCGCGCGCATCACGCACCGAGGCGACAATTTATAAAAAAATATTTAAATTATATATAGTGCACAAAACACATTAATAACACATTTATACCACATTTAATGTCAAAAGATATCATGCACGTTCATAGTTCACGATTCTATATCACTAAAATCCATAAATAGTCAAAAACTAAGATCAAAAGTCTTATCGTTTATAAGGAATTGGTCAAAGGACCCATATTTTAAAAGTAAAGCCCATGAGAAGAAGCCAACACACATTATTAAGTCCAATTAATAATAAAAATAAAATAATAAAAATAAAATAAAAGGCCAAAGTACATGATGCGCGAAAAAGCGCCGATGCTATCGCCTGATGCGGCCCCGATGCGCTACAAAGATCACCGCAAGATCCCGTAAACTTAACGCATCGTGTGTCCGATGCAACAAAGCGCCTCAAGACGCAACGCTAGAATACCGATGCTTAAACACAGTCTGTAATGTCAAGTATTTCCGGGCTTGGAACACCCATGGAGCCCCAATAGCCAATGTAGCGTAACCTGACTAGAATCGAACATAATTATGTTTTCAGTGGTTTCTGTTTGTACTGTTTTCTGGTTTTTCACACTACAAATTAAAGAGAACATAACTAATGCAACTAATATTTTGGGTTTGCATGAGTATATCGACAGATTGTGGTGGTTTTATTTGTTTCGGATGGCACATACAAAGCCACCCTTTAGTAGCTAGTCAATCAGTTGCAATTTTTTTTTTAAAGTTGGGCGAGAATATTCTGAAGATGAGGACATTGGTGAAGATCAAACGTGCAAGATTTGCCAAATATTGTACCAACTGAAAGTGTTTTGGACAGTATTTTCAAAGTGACATTTCACTCAAGAGATTGATTTTTATTTAAATGGGCCAAACGGCACATGTTATACAAATCGCTAATAAAAGACATAAAACCATTCGAAATTTTAAACGTAATATCTTATTTATATTAAAAAACTTAAAAATATTATATAAAAAAAGTTTCTTTAAAACGATTATAATGTTCTACAATTGAGAAAAACAAATGCCTTAGTGCCCATTTAAGTTTTCAATGGGCTATATGTGCCCTTTTCAAAAAAAAAAAAAAGGAGGCTAAATGTGCCCAATCTTTTAAAATATGCCCATTTAGCACATCTTTTGCTTTGGGGCAATTTTGCCACCTCTACTTTTATTCCATTCGTCTCATTTCATAACTACAATCACAGTTTAAATTTAAACCACTAGTTTCATTTCATAACAAATAAAAGGCTATCAAAATCAAAGCACTTCACATATCAAATCAGTAAACGATAACAAAATCCAAGTAGCATTCGCAAACATTCGAAACACGAGCTTACAAAACATAAACCCTAACAATCACTCTATGTCAGGCATTTCGTCAAACACTTGATCGGCACTTCCAATCCATAACATTTTTAGCAAAAACCACACACAACTAAGTCAGGCATTTCGTCGAACAGTTATTCAGCACCAACAAATTACATAATCATCTCAAATAAAATCGATACAAATTACATAATCCTAAATAATATGAACTTGAATTTGACATAATCATCTCAAATCTATTCAATAAGCACAATATTTAAACAAATTCGTAATCATCTCAAAATAATTGAATTACAAATTCCATAATCGATACAAATTACCTCAAATTACAAATTAGCGGTGGCGCGGTTGTGGTGGTGGGCGACGGCGGGCGTGGTGGTGAGCAACGGCGCGGTTGTGGTGGTGGACGAGGTGCTGTTGTGGTGATGAGAGACGAGGTGCTGTTGTGGTGATGAGAGACGAGGTGCTGTTGTGGTGTTGTTTGGGCAGGAATGAGAGACGAGGTGTATTTATCACAAATATCTTTTGTTTGTTTAAGTGTAAATGTTTATTTAAGTGTAAATCTAATCACAAATATTTTTAAGTGTAAATTTAAATGTAAATATTTTTAGTTATTAACTTATTTAAGTGTAAATTTAATTTTATCAAAGTTATTTAGATAAATGAAAAAAGCACATAATATAACAAAGTCTTACGAATAATTAGTATGTCTTAAACGGTTAATAATCAAGATGTCTTAATTAAATTGACAGTGTATTTATCAAAGTTATTGATTTGTCTTTTTTAAATCGACAAGTTTAAATATACTTGTTTTGATTTGAAATTTTCGTATTTCATATTGAAAAGATGCATGATCACCAACTCAGAAAATTCATAATTTAATGACTACCGTTTTTGTCTCAATATTTTAAAAATCAGTGACCACCAACTTTTGTCTCTAATTTAAAAACCTAGTGACCACTAATATTCGGTCTTTAAAATTTAGGGGTTAGGGTTAAAGTTTAGGGGTTAGGGTTTATGACCATGCTTTTCGTCTCAATATTTTATAAATCAACACCACCAACCTTGGCTCTAATTTGAAAACCTAGTAACCACTAATATTTTGTCTTTAAAATTTAGGGGTTAGGGTTTATGTGACCACCGTTGGTCTCAATACTTTATAAATCAAGGACCACCAACCTTGGTCTCTATTTGAAAACCTGACCACCGATATTTGGTCTTTAAAATTTAGGTTAGGTTTATGTGACTACTGCTTTGCTCAATATTTTATAAATCAGTGACCACCAACATTTGTCTCTAATTTGAAAATCTAGTGACCACTAATATTTAGGGTTATTAAAGTTAGGGGTTAGGTTTTAGTTTTGGGGTTAGGTTTATATGATCATTGTTTTGTCTCAATATTTTATAAATTTAATTACCACCTACCTTGGTCTCTAACTTAGAAACCCAAAGTGACCACTACTTTTGTCTTTAAATTTAAAATACCTTTTCGCAAAGTGACTACCACTTTTGGTAACTATTTCACTAAAAATGTTAGATTTACGGTTTCAGAGACTATGTGACCATTATTTGTCGTCACTAATACTTGTCATTGTGACAAATTAGTGACCACGTTTTGTAACGGTCACTAATTATGTGGCAATGACGAAAATGCAGTGACGATAATTATATTGGTGACTAAACTATGATAATAGAGACCAAAGCATGAGTGGTCACAAAATAATTGGTCATAAAGGCACATTTTCTTGTAGTGAATACCCTGGCAAACCATACGGAGAACTCTCATGAGGTATAAATAAATACGCTGGCCACCCAGCTGAATACGTGGGCGATGTAGGTTGATATGCAGGCGAAGAATGCTCAGATGCCATGATCAAACCGTCAAACAAACTCGTACTCTTCTTCTAGGGTTTTCACCGCTTTGGAAACTTGACAAAAGTAGTCGGCAACTATATGGGCTGGGTTTAATATCTAACCGACTAACCCTAACATACTCTTAATTGTTAACCAGATCTTTATATGATAACCTAAAATAATTTTGTGGTAACTAATCTTTTCATTGGTAAATAAGATTGATTTCGATTGCAAAAATGGAGCTCTCTTATTTGACAATAAAAATTAAAATTGAATTGGTTGGGTAAGAAACTCACCTTTGATAAACTAGTAAAACCGAGCTCACTTATTTGGCAATAAAAGTTAAAATTGAATTCGTTGGGTAAGAAATGGACTTTTTATAAACTATTGTTAGATCCTCGTGCACGCATGGGTTTTTTGGATTAATTTTTGTTAGATTTTATCGCAGATTGTACATGCATGAACATGGTTAAGAAAAACATAAATTAGTATTTCCAATAATGTAGTAATTTAAAATATAATCCAACATGTAATTATATTAATGAAGTGGAATATAAATTTCTATAATGCATAATAATAAATTCAAGTAAATAGAAAAGAGAGTATTCACAGGCTGGATCAATAACTAACACTTTCGAAACCATTTCCACACTTGTGTTTACCAATAAAAAAAACAACTAATGCACTTACATATTACAATCTTTTATTAGTATAAACTTAATGATATAGAACATAAAACACATATAGCAAGCATTAACTAAGCTGGAAAAAAATTGCAACAGATTGCAGTGGCGCGTTTGGTGGCCAACAGTGGTGATTTTGGTTGGGCTTTGTGCATAATTGAAAATGATGAAAAAGGCGTTGTTGACGGCATTTAACTCCAAGCGGTTGAGAATTTTATGACCAAAACAGTATGCGAGTATAGTTTTGGACTTTTGACGGATTTTTCTTTTTCTTTTTTGAGAACTAGCAGCGATTAAAGCATGTGATCATGCAATCATGGAAAACTCGATATTGGTCTATGCCTATTAACAGCCCGAATTATGAAAGACGCATTGTACGTCAAGAAAGTAGGTCTACTAGAGATGGTATTGCCTGATATGAAAACAACAAAAATAAAAACTTCTAGAGACGTGTATCTTAGAGGCAGACTATATATGTGTTATAAGTTAGTCAAAACTACACTACAAAAAAATTGGCAATAGTACATACTTTTTTTTTTCACACTTGCGAAGATGTGAACAATTGTAACATGTTGTTCACACTTGTAAATGTGTACATATTATAGACACTTATAATATTCAAAAATTCACACTTTCAATAGTAGAGAAAAAATTATACATCTAAAAATGTGATTAACTAACATTCACGATTACAAGTGTGAATAATATTATGTTTTCTTAACACATAAAGATGTGTAAAATATATATATAATTTTATAACACACTTAAGTGCAAAAATTTATTAAAACATTTGTATAATTTTGTAACACATGGAAGTGTGAACTTTTGTATAATTTTATAATACACTTAAGTGTAAAAAATTATTAAAACCTTTGTATAATTTTGTAACACATGGAAGTGTGAACTTTTGTATAATTTTGTAACACATGGAAGTGTGAACTTTTCTAAATAACCACGTGTCACACATATACACCCATCTCTTCTTTTTGTCTGAATATTAAATAAAATAAAAAAACAAAAACAAAAAAATCCCGCCCCCAGTATTCACTCTTCTCATATATCCCCAATTCGATTCACACACAAAAACCCAATTCGACTCACACACAAAAAACCATTTGCTATCCTCAATTCGATTCATATATCCTGTTAATTCGATTCATTACTGATTCATATATCCCCAATTCGATTTGTGCATATGGCTGTTCATTTGGGTTAAAAAAACCTAATTCGATTCACAACTGATTCATATATCCCCAATTCGATTCACATATGGCTGTTTGTTTGGGTTTCAATGCTTAACTAGGGTTTCAAGGCTTAACATATGGCTGTTCATTTGGGTTTCAATTTTGAGGCTTAATATAGGGCTGTTCGTTTGGGTTTCGATGCTTAATTAGGATTTGGAGGCTTAACATAGGGTTGTTCGTTTGGGTTTCAATACTTAGGGTTTTGATGCTTAGGGTT
Source organism: Chrysanthemum makinoi (assembly GCA_910596185.1). Taxonomy (NCBI): domain Eukaryota; kingdom Viridiplantae; phylum Streptophyta; class Magnoliopsida; order Asterales; family Asteraceae; genus Chrysanthemum; species Chrysanthemum makinoi. The sequence goes on from OU343222.1 coordinate 149,725,254, forward strand.
TTGATGCTTAATTAGGGTTAAATCTCGTTATCTTTATTTACGGCTTGAATTTAAACGATTGCTATTTTTCATAATTAAATTTTGATAAAGTATGATATTGTTACAATATGATAAGTGATCAGTGTTGCAAAACAAGGCCTTAAGGCATTAATCAGATAGTGCTACTGGGCCACCAACCTTGACTGTAACGGGTCAAACAAGTCGGTCAACATAGGTCAATGCGGTCAACGATGAACGGTGGTCAAACTTGCCGAAACTTTCAAATCTTGCCGAAATACCCAAAACTTGTCTTGAACAAGTTTTAATCAATTATATTTGATGTTTCTATCTGTTACAAGATGATTTTCAATGAAAGTCTTGTCTAGAATCAAATCTGGCTGAAATACCCAAACTTGAAAATGCCAATCCGATTAATCACCGATTAATCCCGCCTTGACCGATTACAAGTTACAGGGTGGCAAATTGATTTCATCTCGAAATATAGTGTGTTAAAGTATGCCAAATTGATATAGTATGTTACCGTATTATGATAAAGTGTGTTAACGTGATGATGGTAGATGTAAAACGATTTTTCATCTCTATTAAAGTGTGATACGTAAATTAGCGTTTCATCTCTATGATATAGTGTGTTAAAGTATGCCAAATTGATTTCATCTCTAAGTACGTGAGTCTTATACTTAAGTAATTACGAGTGATATTTCGAGTAATGGTGTTATTCGTCATCTCATATTTTCATGATGTAAATTTTGATATAGTGTGTTAAAGTATGACATGTAAAACACTAGTTTCTGTTGTTAAAACGTAAATAATTTTTGTTCCATATGACATATTCATATAAATGGAACAATAAATGGATTTCATGATGACTATGTTCATTTTATACGTATACAATATGATATGTGATATTGTTGGTTTGAAGATGAAATCAAGTTATAGATTGATGTTAACATGTTTAAAACTGAAAATGTAGTTGTATGTGAAACTAGGATCATCTACATGTGTATTTTTTATTTTATTTATTTTATTATTATTATTATTATTTTTAAAATTGTATAGACATGTTTAGGTAAGCGGCATAAATGGATAGAAGGAGTCAAGTCTTTTATTGAATTTGCTCGTGCTAGAAGTATAAGAGGAGTAATTGCTTGTCCATGTCTTAGATGTTGTAACGTTGATCATTGGGACGTAAAAACTTGTCATGGCCACATATTGCGTTATGGATTTTTACCGGGGTATACAAATTGGTCGGTTCATGGGGAGACTTTTGAACCTTTACAACCATCTCGACCTAGTTTTGCTCAGAATACTACTTTTGGTGAAGATGAGATAAGAAGTTTGGTCTGTGATGCTTTAGGTCATTTACCTTCAAATAGCCCACTAGTGGTTCATGGGGATAATTATGTACCTTCACAACCATCTCAACCTAATTTTGTTCAGAAAACTCCTTTTTGTAAAGATGAGATAAGAAGTTTGGTCCATGATGCTTTAGGTCATTTACCTTCAAATAGACCACTAGCACATGATTCAATGGTTGAAGACAATGTTGGTGAATCTTCTCAAAGTTCTCATCGTAGGGTTGAGGATGAGAATGTTGGTGAATCTTCTCAAAGTTCTCATCGTAGGGTTGAGGATGAGAATGTCGGTGAATCTTCTCGAAGTTCAGATTATAGTGCCAGATGCAACGATAAGAAGTTGTTAGAAGAATGTGATAAAGAACTTTACCCCGGATGCAAGTATTCCAACTTGTCTTTCACGTTACACTTGTATCATGTCAAGTGTATCGGTGGTGTATCTAACAAGACTTTTGGTATGATTCTAGAGCTAATAAGGGATTCTTTTCCTCATCTTACATCATTACCATCCTCGGTTAGTGAAGCAAAAAAACTAACTAAAGATCTGGGGCTTGGTTACGAGAAAATCGATGCTTGTCCTAATGATTGCATGATTTATTGGGGTGCAAGGAAAGGTCAAAAATCTTGTCATATTTGTAAAGCTTCGCGATATAAAAATGATACGGGTGATGACGTAGGTGAAAGCTCAAAGTCAACAAAGTCAAATAAGGCGGCAAAAGTTTTGCGATATTTCCCCTTAATTCCAAGACTAAAAAGGCTATACATGTCTGAGAAAACAGCAAAAGATATGAGGTGGCATAACATGGGTCGAACAATGGATGGAAAGTTAAGGCACCCGGCAGATGGTCTTGCTTGGAAGAATTTTGATGCCCGATATTCACAATTTGCCTCGGATCCACAAGTAAAGGTCGCTTGGCCTTGCTAGTGATGGGGTTAATCCTTTTCGAACAATGAGTACAACACATAGCACTTGGCCAGTGTTGTTGATTCCTTAGAATTTACCTCCGTGGATATGTATGAAACGACAATCTTTTATTCTTTCATTGGTTATTCCAGGAGAGAAAGCTCCCGGCAATGATATAGACGTTTATCTACAACCTTTAATACATGAGCTGCAATTATTATGGAAGGGTTTGGACGCTTATGATGCTTTTTCAAAACAACAATTCAAGTTAAGAGCTTCACTGATGTGGACCGTGAATGATTTTCCTGCATATGCTAATTTATCTGGGTGGAGCACAAAGGGCCGTGTGGCATGCCAGCTTGGCGCTGGATTCTACTCGTTCAAGGTGGTTAAAATATGGAAGAAAATTTTGCTACATGGGACATCGTAGATGGTTAGAGCAAAATCATAAATACCGGTTTCAAAATGACCAATTTGATGGTACAATTGAGAAAGAGGGCCCTCCTACCCTATTGACAGGATGTGATATTTTGGAACAGCTGAGCGGTGCAAGTTTTATGTATGGGAAGTCTAATAAATCCAGTAATAAGAGAACAAGGTATGATTTTGGTTCTTCAACAAATGCTCACGATGAAGCGAACAACGAATCAAGTGCATTTGAGGATATTTGAAAATTTTGCGGAAGAAGAAACTGCTGAAAGCACCGCTATGGAAGAAAAGAGCTTTGATTTGTCGTATTGGAAGTATAATTTGATTAGGCATAATTTGGATGTGATGCATATTGAGAAGAATATGTGTGATAATTTGCTCGGAACCCTATTAAATTTAGACGGGAAGACTAAATATAACGAAAACTCTCGCAAGGATCTTATGGAAATGGGAATAAGGCATGACCTCCACCTTATAAATCGCCCTAACAAAGTCATGCATGCCCCCAACATGTTATACCATGTCTAGTGTGGAGAAGGCCAACTTCTTACAAGTTTTAAAAAGTCTTAAAGTTCCGCACGGATATTCATTTAATATTTCAAGGGTGTGAGCATGAAAGATCGTAAAATTACCAACCTAAAAGTCATAATTGTGATATTATAATGCAAGACATTTTGTCGATAGCTCTTAGGGTTTCCATGCTTTCACGAGCACAATCTCGAGTAGTTAAAGTGGTTTCTAATTTTTGCTTCTTTTTCAAAGGTTTGTGTGCGAAAGTTCTTGATCTTGATGAATTAGAAAAAATGGAGTCTCAAATAGCACTTACACTATGCGAGATGGAGAAATTATTTCCACCTAGTTTTTTCACAATTATGGTCCATTTGACTATTCACTTGATATCGGAGGCCAAGCTTGGTGGACCCGCTCATTATAGATGGATGTATCCAGTTGAAAGGTATTTGATGCGGTTGAAGTCATATGTTCGTAATAAGGCTCAACCGAAGGGTCAATTGCCGAAGGATATATTAAAGATGAATGTCTTACTTTTGTTCAAGATATTTCAAGGTGTGTCGATCTTTAATCGCCCTCCTAGAAATGATGAACACATTCTTGAAAAAGAGATGTATATTCTTAATTCGGGTGGTCGTAAGCTAGGAAAGGTTGAGATTATTGAGCTTGATTACAATTCATTAGCTCAAGCACACCGCTATGTTCTACTAAATCATAGTAAAATTCAGCCATTTCGCGAGTAAGTATATTTAAGAGCAGATAATGTTAAATATTACTCAAGCAGTCGAGCTGTTTGGTAGTTGAGTCCAGTTGGATAAGTGCATTGTTTTAACATAGTGTGTCCTTACTGGTTAATCAGAATTCAAGAGTATAAGTTTGAGATTAATGGTCCATGGGATGAAGCAAAGTATAGATGTGCATTTCGTTCTATAACCCTGAAACTATCAGATTGTATTTAACTATTTATGTCTACAGTTCTGGTATCATGACATTTAGCTGTCAAAATGTATAGCTTTCACTGGTTTTCTTGGGAGGATGATATGAAGCTTGTATTGCAAATACATATTCCAAAAGCGCCTAAAGCAAAAAAGTTGGGATGCAAATTCAACTTTTTACGTATTATTTGAAAGGCCCAAGGCGACTCTGATAAGTTGTAATATATCTCTAGATAAAAAGGTTAAAAATGCCTTCAACATGCAGTTATCATAACTTGATCAAATCTGGTAGTTTAATAACTTAACTCAAGCAATACCAAACACCCTAGGAATGATGTAGATGCTTGTCTTTTGGACCATTGCACACCTAATTGCTTGTATGGGTTAGCAGATATAGGTTGTTGCTTCAGTGTGATTGATGTAGATGCTTGTCTTTTAGACTAATGAGTCATGAGTGAGATCATTGTTGAAGATGATATACACAATTTTAGTAGAAACGATAAAAGGTTTATTCTATTTTTATAACTGGTTTGATGTTTACGAGTTGATTTGAGTTTTTGTCATTATTGATATTTGCGTGAAGATTTGAGTTTCCTCAAAGTAAAGATGTGGACGAGGTTGTCCTTTCTCATTTAAACAAAAGTTTAGGATAAAACATAGGATGAAAAGAGTTTGTTAGCATTAGCGACAAAAAGACTACAAGAAGCTAATAACGTTGATGAAGATGTGCAATATACGGATGAGGAACTTTTGCAAGCACTCGACTTAGTAGAACCACCACCATACTTTGTTGATCACCAATGGGAATCTTACAAGGGTTATCTCAGAGCACCTAAAACAAAGGTACGCTACAAAGAAATGCCATTTAGCTTATTGACATCGAACCTTGCATCCGACCTGGTTTTGACATGTGTTTCTCCAAAATTTGGTACTGTTTCATTTCTTTCACAAATTACTAACATGTGTTTTCAATTAACCGAGTCACAGAAATTCTCAGCAAATGGGAAGAAAGCAAGAGGTAGCCAAATCCATATTCACACATGTGGTGCTGTTAGTATTCCTCGGAAAAAGGATGCATATGTAAGTCTTCTTTTAAAATAAATTAAACCTATTTTTACTTTTTATAATTATCTACTTTTGATGGTTATATGTTAATCTACAGATTGTGGAACATAAACGAGAACCTGATGACATTGAAGTATTTGATATGATGCATGTAACAAAGAAAGGGTTATACGTTGATGATAGATCAAGAGTGTTCATGACGTAAAATAATTTTACTACTTTTATTATGTTATAAATAGATATAAATGTAAACTTAGATGAACTTGAATGCTTGTTTAATGTTCTAGAGTAAAGCAAAAGCAGATTTTGCAAACAAGCTATTTGAGGTCGGAAATCTGAACTGTTGATCTAGAGAAAAGGTTGCAAATTGCAAGGGAGGTAATGCAAGAACTTAGACCTAATAAAAAGGGAAGACCTTGTGGCCATGGGGTTGGAGTGACTAAATCTCAAGTAACAAAATTCAGTTATGAATTGAGAAGAATGAGACGTCAAAGTGTATCAAGTGAAAATAGATTTCTGTTGAACAAAGTTGTTGCTCAAAGAAAACAAATAGAGGAACAAAGTAGACAAATGAAGACGATGGAAGAAAACATGAACAAGTTTATGGGACAACTCAAAACCAAGGCCTACTTTTTGCTACAGGTAAGCTTTTTTTCTCAGCTTTTTTTTTTGGTTAAACCTATTCTAAATTATTGATGACTGCCTAGTTGTTTTATCTCGATTTAAGGCATTTTGTTCGTAGTCATATTAGAAATAGGATTTGTGTTCCATTTAGCAATCGATATGCTCTGCTAGATAGATTTATGTATATAAGCGAAACTTCAAAAATATTATCATTGTGAATTAGAAGGTGCAAGAATTCATATTCTTTCAAGTTGTCTATACTAATTCAATAAATTGGAGTGTCTACCGCTTGCGATATCTGATAATTTGTGGTTCTATATACAATATACAACATTATGATACATGTGAGTCCCAAGAACGGTTTCATCTTGGTTACATAACCGCCGCTATAGAACCCATTATTAGGAAACATCGTGGAGGAATATATAGTTGTAAAGTAACCGAAATGTGTGCAGAATGAAACTTTACCCAATCAAAATTGAAGTGTCTTTTGATCAATAGATTCATCCATGATTTAGCTCTCATCACCATGATATACGTTTTCATACCAAACTGCACCGGTAAAAACGAGGACGATCAATAACTTATCTAACGAAAAACAAAACAATGATCATCGAAATTGATGTAGTGTAGCTGGTCTATCACAAACCAAACACAAATTGACACCATAAATCTGATATTCTGATATAAGTGACTATAAATCTGATATTCTGATATAAGTGACTTATGGCGTTGTGCGGATTTACATGTTACAGGTGGTGGTGGACTATAAAGTTCATAACGCGGGGAGAACAACAACATCCGAGTGGGCGCTACTAGTATCTGAAGTAATTGCAGATTTGTAGAATTGCATAATTGAGTTCTTGTATTTGTTCGTTAAAAGTAATTGTAGACTGTTATGATTTGTCTCAAGTTGAATCGAGTCATTGATATTGAAGATTTAAATTTGTAATTGCAGAATTGCAGAATTGTAAAAATCTGGATATATTGCAATTGCAGAATTGTAAAAATCTGAGTTCTAGTTTGTGAACTTTTCTAGTTTGTAAAAATATGGATATATTGTAATTGCATATTGCAGCTTGTTAATTGACTGCAGAATTGGATATAATTTGTGAACTTTTCTAGTTTTTTTTAGATGGCTTTGGTTGGTTTGTTCACACTGCTGTGATAAGTTTATATAACTGCACGTGCCTCTTTCTTGTTTTTGTTCACACTTTCAAGTGTGGACTTTTCATTTCTTTATTTGTTCACACTTTCAGTTGTGGACTTTTCAATTCTTGTCTACAATTTAAAATGTGAAGCTTCTTTACTCATGTTCACAACTAACTATGTGAAAAAAATATATATATATTTCTCCACACTAACTTGTGTGAATAGTCTATTACATATTCACAAAAATAAGTGTGACAATTTACAATAATTTTGTAACACCGAAAATCCCCACACAAGAGGAAAGTGTGGAGAATGAAATTGTACACACTTTAAGGTGATAAGATTTACCCAATAAACCGTGTAAAATAGCATGTTTTTTTGTAATGCTAAGAAACTGTCCCAACAAACTTAATTATCATATGTCCCAACAAACTTATCGCATGTTAATTAGTCGGTTAATTACAGAAAACACAGCTGATTCGGGTGAATCTTTTGCTAAGATAAAGGGGCCACTCACTAAACAGCTAGATATTCCAATTACAAAACTAATGGGGTGTTTGGATGTGCATTTTGAAGTAATTATAAATAATGGTAATTCAAGAAGCTACTACAGAAGTGGCAGTGATAATAGTGTTTGGATATACATGTGTTTGTTTGAAGTTGTATACTAATTGATTTCACATATGTTTAGACCTCTCAAATTAGCTTAAAAGAAGGGGGTACTTAACTCTATTTTACATAAACAAACGCAGGTTTAACTACAGCATCACTAAGGTTACACTTCTTTGTAGCATAAGTAATTGATAATCTAAACCGGCCTAGGATTTGGTCTTAAATTCATTTCATACAGAAACAAAGATTTTAAAAAACATGTTAGTAGGCTTGTAACACATGTAATTCATCTTCAGAATTATCGTCTTCTTCTTGTTATTGAATTTGACTATCCGGTGTTTGGCTAAGCTTTTCTAGATAGTAGATACTACTCCGTATATGTTTATCCAGGATCTCCTAGTAATCAGCTTATATACAAGCCATAAAATGTGTTTGGATAAGGTGTGTTTTACAATGCACAAGATGTTTTTGAAAAGTTTAACAAAATGTGTCCGGATAAATGACACATCTTAACCAATGTTCATTACACCTATCAGAAATCGATCATCTGTGCAGATTCTCCAGTGACATCAGCAACAATGGCTAGAACCATGCCTCATATCATATCACTGGATCTGAAATCTTATCTTTTAAAGAATGCACTAATTTAGCCATTATACTTTCAATAGATCGATATTCAAAGTATATATATAGTATGAAGTATCAGACCATTACAATCCAAAACGACAAATACGTTCTCAATTGATGCATCCATTCCAAAAAAGAAGCAACTTAAGTAAGTATACATAATGCAACTATCAAAGTACTACTAGAAGATGCAAAGCCATAATGTTAATGATAGTGCTAAATTAGTGTTTGTGACAAGCAACTAAGGCAGCATATCATCAGCGTGCTGTTCCGATTCATTAGCCCGCTTCTCCATTGCTTGAACACGCTGTTACAAACCGTTGGGTCGTTTTTCTTATGCATCATCCCGCTGTTCCAATGCCTTCATGCGAGAATATACATAGTGTTTAAATGCATTATATACATCTTGAATTTTTTGTACCAAAGAGGAGTTAATCCATAAAATTTATAAAATTGTCTGTATACCTGATTTACAAGGGAGGTGATTTTGGGGTGTGCATCTTCACTTTTTCAATCATAGAATCACTTTCGAACAGATTGATCACCTTGTCTAACGGCTCATCATCATCAGTGGGCAGGAAAGTCACATAAATCACTCTAACATCCTTCAATGTGCATGATCTATTGCACAAAGGGCACTGGTAACAATCAAAAGAGATCTTGTGAGGATATAATACACAATCAAAATTCAAAATCAATTTTTTAAGAAAAACTTATAGGTTATAGTACATGGACAAACCTTCCTAGAACCTTGAATTAGCCATTTGTTTATACAAGACAATCCATATGCATGCCCACAAGGAAGACAACTGCACAAACATGTTTATATATCAAGCAGTTTAAAAATGTTGATATATCAATACCATAATGTAGTATGACCATATATACCAAATTTGATGATTTCCATCACTTGTGCAATCCTCAAAGCAGATGGAGCAACCAGCATTTCTTCGACCTTCGATCAACACATTCCCTTGCTTAGGTGTGTAACTAGGCCAAGAATGTTCAGGTGTCCCCCCATGCAAAGATGTTGATGTAGGCGAACGCTCAGGTGTCCACTCAGGCGACATAGGTGAATAGGGCGAAGTACGTGAATATGTGGGCAAATTAGGTGTATATGTAGGCGAAGAACGCTCGGGTGTATACCCAGGCGTAGTAGGTGAATATGGAGGCGGAGAACGCTCCGGTGTCCATCTCGGTAGAGCCTGATACACATCTTCATACAACTCGTCCAACGAATAAGACAAATGATAACCATCATCCAACTCCAATACATATTCAGGTGTGAACCCAGAATGCACAGGTGACCCTTGCTCGGGTATGTAACTTGGCTGAGAATGTTCAGGTATCCACCCAGGCGAAGTAGGTGAATATGTGGGCGAAGTAGGTGTATATGTAGGCGAAGAAAGCTCAGGTGTATACCCGGGGTAAGTAGGTGTTGGTATAGGCGACGAAGGCTCAGATGGATACGGCGGCGAAGTAGGTGAATATGCAGGCGAAGAAGGCTCAGGTGTCTCTCTAGGCAATAAATTTAAATCCAAGACTCTGGGCGAAGTAGGTGAATATGCAGGCGAAGAAGGCTCAGGTGTCTCTCTAGGCAATAAATTTAAATCCAAGACTCTGGGCGAAGTAGGTGAATATCCAGGCGAAGAAGGCTCAGGTGGCCAATTTAAATCCAAGTCTAAGGGATATGTTCTAGCTGGCGAAGAACGCTCCGGTGACCACCTCGGTGGAGAATGATACACATCTTCTTCCATCATCAATATATTACACTCCTCGTCCGACATATAATAAGGTGTCCACCTTGGAGAATGATCAGATGTCATTCTAGCTTTTAGTTCGACTAACCCTAGTTAATGAGGAAGAACAAAGGACGAATAACAACATTGACGGGTTTTATATTTATAGGTGAAACTTATGCCTCCTTCCCGTTTGTCCTTTGTTAAATGTAAATTACTATTTTACTTTTAAATACTTAACAATTCTAACATTTTACTTATTTTACTTTAAAATACTTATATGATATGTATTTAATTTGCATAGATAAAAATAACATTTTGTTAAGTTGAAATATAAAAAAGATTATTTGATGACACTTAGAGATCTAGGTGTGGTAACGTCAAGCTCGACGTTATGTTGAGTTATCGGACAACCCTCCAAAGTCCAAACCAACGGTGTTGGCTCCGCATTGACACACAAAGGCATGTTACGCCCATTTTTTTTACTGGGTTCGGGTAATATTTGTGTTTGGTGTGTGAAAGATGGTTGTGTGTGATGTGTGTGTGCAAGAGTGTTAAAGAAAATACAGTTGAACCTTCTTTTTTTTTTAACATGTTAACCTAGTCAAATTTATAACTGTATCAAATGACAAAGGATATTGTATGTTTTAGGATTATTGGCTTGTTAATAGTGAGTTTAGGAGTGGGCTAATATAAGTTTATTTTATTTTTATTTTTATTTTATTGTTGTAACTTTTTTTTAAAATGTTATTTATATTTTATTTTAAAGAATGACAAATTAGTTTGTTTAAGAAAATGAAAAAGAAAGTAAAAATTGTAGGTCTTAAAAAATTGATGTTAATGGTATTATGCGTGAGGAGGTATTTTGATGTGTTGGTGCTAAAAATAGGTATGCTGAGATGGCGTAAAGACGACATTATTTTTTGATGTTATGACACCAAGAGCTATTTAAACGGGACAAAGGGAATAGTAGTATTCTTTTATTTTTTTTTCTTTAACTAAAATCTAGTAAATGTGTCAAAATTTAATCCCTAATAGCTAACTTAAACACATACGGTGGTTTGCTTTTATTAAGCTTAACATCATCTCTCAAACTCACAATAATACATCATGATGCACATTGAGTTTGACAATCAAAATTTAAATTAAAACTTAAAAATGAGACCAACATCCATGATAGGTTTCACCAAGATCAAAAGAACTTGTTACCTAAGATAGAATGGTTACATTTTCTCATGTAAAGACCTACTTAGACTATAACTCAACTCCCTTCCACATATATGATCCAAGAAACACATCTACATGAGGCATCACCCTCTATCAAAAGCCCATCCATCTCTATATCTCCAATGATCAAGACAGAACAATGCCTAATCTACAATCTTTAATCTGGTTCATTAGTCATATCTTGAGAACTTGTAGCTATGGCCCATTAACAATCCTTTTGTATATGGAGTTCAATACCCCAAATTTTAGAAACCTCAATGACTGCATTAGAATTCTTCACCTTTAAGCTCATCAACCTTGTTCTCACAGTTTCAAAAATTCTTTCTAGAAGCATTATCCCATCTCAATTTTCATCTCTGAAAATTTTATTTTTTCTCTCCTGTCATAGGAAGTAAACACACTTACTTATTACGGAATTGTATTGGTTACGTTATAGTAGCGTTAGTTACAACATTTTAAAGCACATTTTGTAAGCATCTATACTAGATTATAATGTATTTAGGACTTCCTATAAAAGGAAGTCTTAAAAATATAAGCCTACACATGTTACTATAATTAGTAATTCATATAATTAAGAAAAGAAGCATAATGTACAACACTTTAATGCATATAATTTTCAGACGTACAAGACAAGAAGCATAGCGTACACCACTTTAATGCACATATTAAAAGAAACAAAACACCACATTAATGCTATTTAATATAGTCAATTAATTAACTGATCAATAAATACAATTAATACAGTTATTAAAACACCCTAACATAATAAATACAAATTATCAAACATATTGAACAACCAAATTAAACACAATTTCTACATTAAATGTCACTAATACAAATAATATTCAAACCGAGCAGACAGCAGGGCAAATGGGCTTGAGCGATGGGCGCATGGTAACGGGCTCGAGCCCTAACGCAGGCTAAACAAAATTTTTGAAATAGTAAATTTATTGTCAAAAATAACATAATAAAATAAAATACATGATTCACTTGAAAATTTTATATCGAGGTATCTACGAAAGCGCTTGGTACCCTACATTAAATGTCACTAATACAAATAATAAAACATATTATACAAATATTAAAGCCCGAACAGGCACGGGCCAAACGGGCTCGAGCCCGAACAGGTGTGGGCCAAATGGGCTCAAACCCGAACGGGCACGGGCTAAATGAAATTCTTAATATCCGTAAATTTATTGTCAAAAAGAACATAATAAACTAAAATAAATGATTCACCGAAAAAATTTATTTCAGGATATCCGCTGCCGCAACGCGCGGATACCCTGCTAGTATTTTAAAAAGATACAATATGATTAACAAAGAAAGAAGTCTAAAACCATAACTACCCTTTTAATTCATGTTTTCAATGTACAAACATATTTTAATGCAATTAATTGAGTTATTTTAATGCAATTAATTAAGTGATAAATGATATTTGTAATTTTTGTAATAACTTATCATTGTGTATGATAAATGATATCTTATATCTGATTTCTTTTAGTATAATTGCATGATGTTTTCGGTTATAAAGTATGCAAACATTGTTAATAAAATTATCAATTATCACGTGGTCTTGCTCTTAGACTATTCGATTTTACCGCACATTGCGTGTGTATCATATTAGTACATGTTTATATAATAATACTTTTTTTTTATTATGTTATAATATTATACTGTAACAACTTTTTGTATAAACATTTTTCGAAATATATTTACTTTCAGGGTACTGACCATCATAACGCGAGGATAACTGACCAGTAATTTTATAATGAACACATATTTTGAGACAGAAGTGTGCTCAACCAAAAATGAAGTCTAGCGAGGAAAGAAAAGGTTCGAAGTTTAAGCGGAATTGTGCTAATGACTTTAACGATTTCATTTATGTTTCGGACCTTCACGAATACGATATGAAAGGTAGTAAATTTACCTATCTTAAGGAGGATGAGAGAGGTAAAAAACTTACCAAGATTGATCGGTGTCTAGTTAGTAGGGAGGTGGTGGATTTATGGCCTGAGGCGTGCCTTAGGGCGCTCCCCAGGTGGTTTTCGGATCATAATCCTATTCTCTTGTCGGTCGTTGATAGTAACTTTGGGCCCAAACCTTTTAGAGTGTTCAATTCTTGGTTAGAGCTCCCGGATTGTGGGGAGGTGGTGTCCAAGGCTTTGCTTGAATTTGAATACTCCGGTGCCCCTGACTTGAAGCTGATTAAGAAGTTTCGTTGGCTTTGGCATACGTTGAAAGAGTGGAGGAATAATTTGAGTCGTACAGAAAATGAAGAGATGGAAATATGTAAAAAAGAATTGGAAGAGCTCGATATTGTTATGGAGTCCGATGATCTTACGGAGGAAGAAGAGTGGACTAGGAATGAATGTAAAAGGAAAATGGATGAGATTGAGGCTCGGAAATTACTTGATTTAAAACAAAGGTCTAGAAATAAATGGGCGGCAGAAGGTGATGGCAATAATCGGTTTTTTCATGGTTTGATCAATAACAGGAGAAAGTCTAATTCGATCCAAGGTCTCAAGGTGGGAGAGGAGTGGATTTGGCGTATATCAAAAACATGTTTTTAACTTCTTCAAAGAAAAGTTCAGTGAGGATTGGAAGGATCGCCCTCCATTATCTTGTGAGTTTGAAAATAAGCTATCGGATGAAGCGGCTAATTTCTTGACCAATCGGTTTTCCAAAGAAGAAATCAAGAAGGCTGTGTTTGAGTGTGGAGAGGATAGAGCTCCTGGCCCCGATGGTATCTCGTTTAAATACATCAAGCGCTTTTGGAATTTATTTGAAGATGATTTTGGCGACCTGTTTGATCATTTTTACGAGGGAAGGGAGGCTAAACGGGGTGTAACGCCTTTATTACCTTAATTCCCAAAGTTAAGGATCCAGTTAACCTAGACGAATATAGGCCGATTACTTTGGTGGGGAGGTAAAATATTATCCTGTGTCTTAGCTAATAGGCTTAAAATGGTTTTAAGCCCTCTCATTTCTATTAATCAGTCGGCTTTTCTTAGTGATCGCCTCATTCTCGATGGTCCGTTGATGTTAAATGAGATCATTTCCTGGGCGAAAAAGAATAATCGGAAAATCCTCATGTTCAAAGTGGACTTCAATAAAGCTTATGATAATGTTAACTGGGGCTTTCTCTTGTCGGTCATGTCTCAGATGGGTTTTCCGAATATATGGTGTACTTGGATCCATAATATCCTGTCTTCGGCTAGATATGCTGTTTTGGTCAACGGTTCGCCCACCTTTGAATTCAATTGCTGTAAAGGTATGCGCCAGGGAGACCCTATCTCCCCGTTCCTCTTTCTCATTGTGATGGAAGCTCTTTCGAATATGATGTTGATGGCTAACAGGAAGGGGTATTACGAAGGAATGTCGCTCCTAATGGGGCCGTCGATCTCTCATCTTTTATATGCCGATGATTGCATGTTTTTGGGTGATTGGTCTACACAAAACATTAAAAAGGTTAGTCAAATTCTCAGGTGTTTTTATATTTGTTCCGGGCTTAAAATCAACATGAACAAATCCCGTTTTTTTGGAGTTGGGGTTGAGGAGGCGGAGGTAAGTAGAGTGGCAAATTCAGTTAGATGTTTGCCGGGCTCTGCTCCGTTTAATTATTTGGGTATTCGAGTCGGTGGTAATATGAATAGAATAGCGAGTTGGGATTTCATTTATGATATTTTTAACGCTATATTATCTAGATGGAAAGCGTCGTGCCTTTCTATTGGGGGTAGGGTGACTTTGATTAAAGCAGTGTTGGAAAGTCTCCCTACCTATTATCTGTCGTTGTTTAAAGCGCCTGTTAAAGTTTTGAATGACTTGGAAGGTGTCATTAAGAAGTTCTTGTGGGGTGGGGTTTCGGAAGTGAAAAAAATCCATTGGGTTGCTTGGGAGAAAGTTGCCTCCCCGGTGAAAGTTGGTGGCCTCGGTTTAAGTAGATTAAAGGAAACCAATATTGCCCTCCTCTCGAAGTGGGTGTGGAGGTATCGCAACGAGCCTGGGAGTTTGTGGAGGAAAGTAGTGGATTCGATTCATAGATCTCCTAGGTGTTGGTCTCCCCTCCCAGTTTGTAAGTCTATGTCTGGAGTTTGGTCCTATATTGTTAAGTGTATCTCTAAAGTTAAAGTGGCGGATGTTATTCTGGTTCAGTTATTCAAAGGTTGTGTGGGCAATGGTAACAATACTCGTTTTTGGCTAGATCCTTGGTTGAGTTCCTGTCCTTTGAAGGATTCTTTCCCTTTACTTGTTTAAAAAGAAAAGTCGAAGAAAGGTTTAGTTAGCGATAAATATGATCAGAGGTTGGATAAGTTTGTTGGTTTTTGGAATAGTGCAGCAGGGATCCCTGTCACAGAAGTGAAGAGAATGAGAGGCTAGGATTAGAGGCGCTTCTGGAAAATCAGGTTCTTACCGACACTGAGGACAAGTGGAAATGGCTAGCTAGAGGTGCGAATGGTTTTAGTGTGAAATCCGTGAAGGATTTCCTTAGAGGCTAGCAGGATTATAGTAACCAGTTTGTGTTCAAATGGTCTAAATGGGTCACAAAAAAATGTAACATCCTGATGTGGCGAATTGGATTGAATCGGGTTCCTACCTCGGATTTACTTATGGCTCGGAATTGTGTGGTGGACTCTTCGATGTGGAGTTTATGTAATGTGAAGAGTGAGTGTTGATCATCTTTTTGCTCGTCGTAGTGGCTTTGGACGTTGGAATAAGGTGGGTAATGGGTTAAGTTGCCTCCCATTTTTGTTCTCTAGCAGAGATATTTTTGATGTCCTCAAAGGTATGAAGGTGGAAAAGAAGAAAAGGGTGGTGATCACGGGAATCCTCTTTGTGACCTGTTGGTGTATCTGGATAGCGAGGAACAAAAGTAGATTTGATAATGTCAAGATTGATTGTCGGAAAATCCTTCAAGATATCAAATCGATTAGCTATTTATGGTATTGTAATAGGTCGAGGAATAGCTTGATAGTGTGGAAAGATTGGTTCTCTTTCAATATTTTGTAAGTGGGTAGTTTGTTTGGGCCTCCCTGATTTGGGTAGTGTCGCCTTTTTGTGAATAATAGTCAAATTTAAAAAAAAAGTGAATGGATGCAATGTGTACAAATGCAAATTAGCATCAGATTCTTTCAACTTTATGTTCACCACACCCATAAAAAAGTGGACCGTTTTTACTCATTCTCCGGTGATATTAGCGACAATGGCTAGAACCATATCTTACATCACCGGATCTGAACTCTTGTCTCTAAAAGAACGCGCTAATGTTGCTATTGTTGATGTCAGGTTAGTTGATTCATGGTTCAATCATATGAATTTCTTTTTCTTAAAAGAAGATTTAGATTATTGAATTTTGGATAAATTGACAGGGACGAGGAAAGGAGTTATGATGGACATATAGCTGGGTCACTTCACTTTGCTAGTGATTCTTTCGTGGACAAAATCCCTAGCCTTGTTCAAGCAGCTAAAGGGAAAGACACCCTAGTGTTTCACTGTGCCCTAAGCCAGGTATGTTATAACTATACCTTTTCGTTATATATGTGTTCAATATTGAAGTTTATTTTAAGCTTTGTTTGTTGATGTAGTTGTTTAGTTAGGGTTTTGTGAATTAGAATTGTCACGTATTTTTTTTCTTTTCATGATTTCCGACCTTTATGGCCGACTAATCCACTGGGTTTGAACCCACCGCCACCCAAACTCAAACCAGGTAAAGCCCTCCCTTTTCTGGAGGTCGGCGTGGCCACTTAAGGTTGTTTGCACCTAGTAGGAATTGAACTTGAGACCTCACACATTTTAGAGTGATAGTCACAAGCCATTTTGCCACTAGGCCACCCTTAAGTGGTTGAATTGTCACATATTTTCAAAATTGGGCGACGCGTTAACTTTTGGTAAAGAAATGTGGAAACTTATAGATTCCGGTTGTCTTTTTTTTTTTTTTTTTTTTTTTTTTTTTTCGGATTTCGCTATAAGGAAATGGTTGTTTTGGAAGAAATGACAAGTGTGCGATAAGCCGATAACTAGTATTACAAAATGTAGTTAGCTGTTACTTACGTGGCTTAACTCAAAGGGTAGATAACTGATACATCCTCCCGTTAAAGTCGTGAAGGAGCAGACTTTTAAGACATTGATTGCATATTGTTTTCTAATGTGACATACTGTAAGGAATCCTTGCACGGTTGCACCCAACAGTTGCTACTCTACCATAGATATTTTGTTCACATCAGAACATCCAGTTTTGCGGAAAAATAACTTTTTTTCTCAGGCCAAATATTACATATGACATGTTTTATAATTTTATACCCGTTGATGTCATACTTGTTTATGTTCCGGATATCTCATGGATGTGTGGTTTGCTTGATTAAACTTCCTCCCATTTCTTCATCCGAGTAACTAGCATTTAACATTGATCTTGATTTGTTGGGTTGTATATGTAAATTTATAATAAACTGGATTTTATTTGCTTCTTTACATATTACTTTACGCATGTTTCATTGTTTCCTGATATATGACAATTGTGACCCATTTAGTCCTTATAAAATAAAAGCGGGTACATGTTAGCCTTTTGAGCCAATAAGTATGGTCCTCAAAGGAATTTATAGCACCTGGCAAGAACTGAACTTAGGACCTCATGCCACATCCCAAGAGATTAGCTATTATGCCAACACATTAGGTATATAGCATTGGACTCATACTCCATTTGCTCCCATTGGGTTAGCTTGCTATTTTCATTCACGTGCTAATGAACTTGGTCAATATACCTATGCCACGAGCTCTTTTCCCGCTTTGGCTTGCTAGAACTTCACAAGGTGAAAATAAAAACAAGACTAAAATACACTGTTGGTCCCTAAACTTGTACCAAAGCATCATGATGGGACAAAACTCGGCCTTTTCATCGCCACAGGTCCAAAACATGGCCTTTAAATGCCAAATTAGTCCTTTGACAAAGTCAAAGTCTGATTTTTGTTTTGTAGTCGAGGGTATTTTAGTCCATACACATTTATACTTTTATAACACATTTATACTTTAGTCCTTCATCTTTCATCTTCGTCATCATCTCCCCAACATCATCATCTCCCCTTTGAGTTTCTAGCTTTAATAGTTCCATCTCCCCTGTAACAAATCTTTTTGAGTGTGTCTTTTACATACAGCTAGGAAAAAAGTCAAAACAGCACGTACGCAAACTAGCTTAAGAGTGATGAAGTAAACATTGAATACCAAATTATGTGATTTACCAAAATTAATTTTAGTTGCACTGAGTTAACTCGTCACTCGAAATCTTAGTTAGATAGCACATAATAAATTTCTAATAAATATTGTATTTGTTATGTAATTTTAAAAAGTTGGAATTTGGGGTTAAACATTGCTGTAAAATTTAACTGAATACCCCATTAACCCTCCAATCATTTCTTTACTCACAACCTCTCATAGTCTCTATCGCTTAATTAGGATAGCACTCAATGGGATCCATAAAATATGTTTTGTACTCAAAAGCAATAGAGCGAGGATGTGAGTCACTGAGTGAATACTGAATAACAAACATAATTGCTTAATTAAGGAGGAGTTGGTTGTTTGGTTTTCCATCTTAACTTTTTCGAAATAAAACAAAAAGTTTGCCTAATTATGTGGCTCGTAATAGTCACAAGTCAACTTGACTCCGAAGAGTCTGTAAATGACTAGTAAGAGTCAAGGTATGAGTCACCTCGTTTTGGTGGTAAACTGACTCGACTCGTAAGGGTGTGACAACGCAGTCGAGCTCAAACCTGGCCATCACATGAATCTGCCAGTAAGCACATTATGAATCTTTCTACTGCACAGAAGGGTTTTCGTGTTACCACTTTCACTCAACTACACATGTTTCTTCATCTTTTTAGTTAGGCCTTGCCTTTTAGTCCCTTCAAATAAGACGATTGAATCTGAGTGGTTCTTCTTTATATGCTGATAAATTAAGTATAAATAGTATATGCATTAACGTTAATAATGCTCTGATAAGTTTCAATATGTTTAGGTTATATATCCTTGTCTGCATGTGCAACCACATTCAAATATATGTGCTAATTATTCAGAACATAAGCCTGCTTCCTTTCCAAATAAATGTGGAAGTTGGTCTTTGTAATTTGTGTTTTTAGAATTATAGAGAGTCATTGTATTACTTGCTAATATTAGCATTTGGCAACCCATTGTCTTGTGTTTTTTGTCTCATTCTGTATCTTTTTTAAGTCCATATGCGCGGTCTAAAGAAATCAATAGTTCTTAAAGTTTTCAAGATTTACCATTGGCATGCTGCTTGTCCGTTCTGTTAGGGGCTGAAACTCAAAGGGGAGATGATGATGTTAGGGAGATGAATGATTTGGGGAGATGATGAGGAAGATGAAAGATGAAGGGCTAAAGTATAAATGTGTTATAAAAGTATAAATGTGTATGGACTAAAATACCCTCGACTACAAAACAAAAATCAGACATTGACTTGGTCAAAGGACCTGTAACGAGTGAAAAACTTGAAATAGGGACCCCCAACGATGAAAAGGCCCAGTTTTGTCCCATCGCGATGCGTCCTGCCAAGTTTAGGGACCAACCGTGTATTTTAGTCTAAAAACAATAAAACCATGAAGTTCAAGGAGTAGCACTTTGGCAGTCCCAAAAACAAGCCAAATTCATCACTCTCAAACGTGCTCACAGACACATGTTGGCTGGGAAATATGAATATTGGTGCAACTTCACTAGTAAATTATGCCATTGTATTGGGCGAAAAGATAAATAATTAT
Organism: Chrysanthemum makinoi; assembly: GCA_910596185.1. NCBI lineage: Eukaryota > Viridiplantae > Streptophyta > Magnoliopsida > Asterales > Asteraceae > Chrysanthemum > Chrysanthemum makinoi. The sequence goes on from OU343222.1 coordinate 149,745,189, forward strand.
TTCTATCATTGAATATTTGCAATGTGCCAATGTGGTATGTTGGTGTCTTTTTCCATAAGCCAGTTTATACTACACAGAAATAAGTCAGAACATGATGTTTCATGATGTGTTTCCTTTAGTACTCTGCCCTATTCCAGTAGCTTTTGAGCTTTGTATAATCAATATATTTCAGTAGGTTTATTACGAATATAATCAATTTAGTACTCTGCCCTAGTCTGTTTCATGATTTCATTTTATGATTCTATTTTACTTGCTAAATTAGAACATTGTTTATTACGAGTATAATCAATTTATTTCAAAAGGTTTTGATGTAACTAAGAGGGCAACAATAAAGATTTCTTCTACCCACTTTTTATTTGGCATTCTAATTATTCTATTTGTTTCAGGTTCGTGGACCAAAATGTGCACGCAGATTTGCAGACTATCTTGCACAAGGGAAGAATGATGCAGGAATTAAGAGTATAATGATTCTGGAACGTGGTTATAATGGTTGGGAAGCATCTGGTAATCCTGTTTGCCGCTGCAGTGGACCTACCTGCACAGGTGGTTGTTAAATTCCAATGCCTTTTTGTAAAGCGGAAAGCATGTTAGCCATATAATACATGCATTATTATACATCATCTACTTCCCTGCAACCAGTCGTGTCTGATTAGCTACTTGACTAAACTAGACACTTATCCCTTTTGTATAATCCTACACAGTGAACGGTTATTATTCCATTTTAATGGAAACAAATAACATTGCTTTGGAAATCATATTTCCTCACTATGGCTCATTTTTGTGCCTGTCGTTATCATTATGGTTATTTGTGTCGGCTTTACATGTTTTTTATCTCACTATGTTTGTTAACAATAAAGGTGCTGCATCTGCTCACATACTTATACATTGCCGGGTCAATTACAGGAAGTTTGGGGGCCAAGAGGAACATCCCTATTTTGACTAGGCCATACGTGGGCTTGAAGTCTTCAACCTTGAATCTAACTAAGAAATGTGTGATAATGTAGTTTTAGATTTACATGGAATAAGAACTAGCAAGTTTTATTTCTTGAATTGTTAAACTAGGTGTACATGTGTTAATACAATACATTATTAACTGAACATAATAAACGGTTCCAAACCACTATTGAAAGCCAGGAATTTCGGTTTTAAGAGCTATAGATTTGATACTATCATGTTTATAAAGTATCTTTTGCAGGTCATTCTCTGATCATCTGAGTTTGCAATAAAAAATTTGTTTTTCTTCTTGTTGCATTTTAAGACTTTATAGTGGACCTTGTTTGTTTTCGCCAAACAGTCTCTTTGGCGTAGGGGTATAATGGCTTAAGGGGCTGAACTAGTAAGTAAGACGCGAAATCTTGATTTGAGACCGATATATGTTTGAATCATACATGTGATAATTATTCAGTAAGAACAATGTTTGTTAATCGAAATGTAAAAGCTTTCATTACTCTGTGTGGAGCTGTGTTCCATGAAACACGTGAACTAGCAAGAGTAAACATGTGTTATATAACGATACAGCCAGATGATACAAGATTAAACGAAGATTGATAACCTTTTTGGTTGATCTTAACTAGAATGAGCTTTATCTATTTTATCTTCATGGAAGGACGTATAAGTCGTTTATTTTTTGCTGCTTTTTCATTATGGCCCAGTCTGCTGAAAAGAAGAGGTAAATTCTTGTTCATACGCAAGAAGAAAGTTTTTTTTTTTTTTTTTTTTTTATTTCTTTTCTTATTTCTTTTCTTTTTCTCTAGTATTTTTTGTCTTTATTAAAGTAACTTTTTTTTCCTTTTTCTTTTTCACTTTTTTTTGCTTTATTGAGTGCAAAACAAGTAATCGCTTAAAATACGAAGTATTAAAGACAATACATAATGGTTCAAAATATACCAATATCGACCGTTTTTTGTGCTATAAACCCTTTTGTCATATGGGTCAAATGGATCATTGGTTTTCTTATATTTTGGTATTTTTTTTACGTTTTCGACAGTTTTTTACATTTTCGTCTGTTTCGTCTGTTTTTTTAAGTTTTCGACCCCTTTTTTTATACGTATTTGTCCATTTTTTTACGTTTTCGTCTGTTATTTACGTTTTCATCTCTTTTTTTTTAACGTTTTTGTCTGTTTTTTTTACGTTTTCATCTGTTTTTAACATTTTCCACCATTTTTTTACATTTTCGTCTCTTTCTTTACATTTTTTTACGTTTTCCTCCAATTTCTATGTTTTCGGCTGTTTTTTTACGTTTTCGTCTGTTTTCTTTCGTTTTCATCCGTTTTCTTACATTATCTTACATTTTGTTAGGTAAGATAAAATAACGTACAAAACTTATGAACGGATGAAATAAAATAAACAGAAAAAAAGTAAAAAACGGACTAAAACGTAAAAAATGGACGAAAGCATAAAAAACGGATGAAAACGTAAAAAAGCGGTAGAAAACGTAAGAAAACGGGCGAAAATGTAAAAAACGAACGAAAACGTAAAAAGGACGAAAAAGTAAAAAAAAGGACGAAAAAGTAAAAAAAATGGCGAAAACGTAAGGAAACGAACGAAACGTAAGAAAACTGACGAAACGTAAAAAAATGACCGAAAACGTAAAAAAAAAAGATGAAAATGGACAAAAAACCGACGAAAACATAAAAAACGAACGAAAGTGTAAAAAAGCATGCGAAAACGTAAGAAAACGGACGAAAACGTAAAAAAACAGACGAAAACGTAAAAATATGATCGAAAACGTAAAAAAATAGTTGAAAACGTAAAACGGGGAAACGGACAAAAACGTAAGAAAACGAACAAAACGTAAAAAACGTTAAAAGTAAAAACGGGGAAAACGTAAAAACGGATGAATACGTAAAACCGACGAAACATAAAAAAACGGAGACAAAAACATAAACACACGGACGAAAACATAAAAAACGAACGTAAACGTAATAAAGCGGATGAAAACTTAAGAAAACGGACGAAAATGTAAAACAACGGACGAAAACGTAAGAAAACGGAACGTAAGCGGTCAGCGTAAAAATGGTGAAATTAAAAAATAGGTAGCGTAAAAGCGGGTAAAAAGTAAAAGAACGGTAACGTAAAAAGTGATGAAAACGTAAAAAGACGGACTAAAACGTAAAAGAGATTTAAGATATTGAGAAAGAGATGTAGGGGTTGTGAAAGAAGAGGTAAGAAGTGAAAGATAATGTCTGAAATTTAGAAGAGGAAAAAAGTGAAAAGAAGTACTTATGTCTGAAAAAAAAACAAATAGAAACATCTGCCTTCCTGCAAACAAAAGAAGTGAAACGAGGAAAAAAGTGTTTATTGAGAAAAAACAAACAGTCTGAATCACACTTCTTATAAAGTAGCTGAAGCATATGATAAGATAACTCAATTATAAACATATAAATGTGGTACTACATAATTTCACAAAAACCAATATAATAGTTACGGAGTATTTAAAAGTGCCGACTTTCTTAAGTAGTTAGGTTATAATCTGTGTCATAAATCATTAGCAATCTAACAAGACTAAAGTCACTAAGAGGCACTTTTATTTTTACCTATTATAAATTCATACTTCTGGGACAAATCCCCAATCAATCAGTTTGATCCCATTAGTTGGGGATTACACTAAGATTGGTAGATAGCCACAAGTCAGTATTTTTTAGCTTAACTTTTGTCTTTTATTTTTTATTCACTTTTCTTTTTGTTTTTTTCTTATTCCGCGTTTTCTTAATTAATGTTTTTTTTTTTTTTCGTTTTTTTTTCGTTTTTTTTTTTGGCGTTTTTTTTATTACGTGTTTTTATCTTCGGATTTAAATTCGTTTAAATTACGTTTTAAATGCACGTTAACTATCCGGATTTTTAAGCGTTTTCATCATTTTCTTTCATTTTCGTCCATTTTCATACGTTTTTACTTTGTTTCATACCAATTCGTAAAGGTATTCTTACGTTTTAGTCCATTTTTAAGTTTTCGTTGGTTTTCATACGTTCGACTATCACAAGTGATTTTACGTGATATTGAGAATATCACTCATGATTATCACGAATATCACTTTGTGATAATGCGAAAAAACAAGTGATATTTGTTAATATCACGTTTGACGAATATCGCGTTGTGATATTGAATATCACTTGTGATTTTGTGAATATCACTCGTGATATTCGAATATCACTTTTGTGATATTATGAATATCATTTTGTATTCAATGCGAATATGAGTTTGCGATATTCGGAATATCACACTGCGATATATGAATATCACTGCGATATTATCAATATCACTTGTGATTTCTTGATATCTTGTGTAATATTTTTGAATTTATTTCTTACGTGTATGTGTAGCAAAGTAGGAGGCAAGTCTTTTATTTCTTTTAGCATTGCATCAGTAGTCCAATAAAACAGCACTTGAAACACAAAGCGAAATCCTTGGTCTTCATCCTACTAAATTAAATTGTGGTATGGACAGAAAAACACAAAGGACATGCAAGATCTTATATATCAACCTAGGCATAACATGGCAGTGATATTTTGAATATCCGCGTATGATTTTCATGTTCTAAAAACATTAGTTGAAAATCACATTTGTATTCAAAAATCACTTGTGGTATTGAGAATATCACAAGTGATATTCTGAATATCATGAATATCATTGTGATATTAGAATATCACATAACATCATTTGCGATATTCCACGGTATTTGTGATATTCATAATATCACTTGTGCTATCGAATATCACTTGCATGCTTGTTGGGGAATATCACTTGTGATATTCGAAACGTATAGCGTTTAAAGCGGTAGAAAACATTTAATATGAGGACAACGTATGAAAAGCGAGACGAATATGTATGAAAAGTTATGAATAATGGAAAGCGTAAGAAAAGGCGTATGAAAGCGGACAAAATGTATGAAAACGGACAAAAGCGTATGAAATCGGGCGAAAGCAGTTGAAAAATAGATGAAAACGTATTGAACGGACAGAAGCATTATGAAAGGGAAGAAAAAAAAAGCGAATTAAAAAAGCATAAATAACGTGAATTAAAAAAACAACAAACAAAAAAAAAAGTGAATATTAAAAAATGCGAATTTTGAAAAAATTAAACGTGAATATTAACAAAAAGCGTATAAAAAAGTTGTTGTAACATAAAAACAAGAAAGAAAGTAAAACAAAAGCAAGAAAAAAAAACATGAACTTGGGTTTAGGCATATTAAATCTTAAGTTAATCACCACCTGATGAATCAAACTAAATAGATGGTGAGGATTTGTCCCTTGGTAAGTATCAAAATAAGAGTAAGCATTTGAAAATTCCTCAAGTCACTAAACCCGAAAATAACCTTTTATCAAATTTTGAGTGTGGGAGTTGTTGGAGAATATATTTGGGCCGGGCCCACTTAGATTTGTGTTGGACCACCATTAGTTGTCATTAAAGTGAGATGTTCTTACTGGAGGTTTTTTTTCTTGACAAATTTTTTAATCTTATTTATAAATTTGAACTCACAATTTTTAAGTTAGTGGACAAATCATATACTACTAGACCAAAAGTTTTTATTTATTAGAGTTAATTGCATTTTTATTAACGTAGTATATGTAATTCAAATGCAGTTTTGTCCCTAAAGCAAAAATCAATATTAGTCTTCATTTTGAATTTTGAATGCAATTCGGTCCTTGGTGATAATGAAATGGTAAATTCATTTTCTTTTCTAAATATCTACAAATGTATTTTAGTCATTCATATTTATCAGGAAACCGAATATGCAATCCAACTTTAAAATGAGTATCATTCGCGGCAATTTTAGGGATCAACATTAGTAATTTGGCATCTGCATGAGGGCAAAAATGCAATTAACTCTATTTATTATTTGTTTACATATTTTAAAAAATTTAAATGTAAATGAAGACGACGTTTTTGTTAATTTATTTTATTTTTCTAACAGTGAATTTGTTTTGATACCTAGTATCATAACATATGATTATTGTTACCTTCCAAAGAGGAAATTATTATTCATGAAAGATAAAGGTCTCGACTATGTGATAAATAATGAAAAATGAAATGGTTTAGAAAACTTAAAAGTTATCTATAAACAAAACATCTTAAACTATTATTTATACATCACGTATTCACGTCAATTGTTAGAAGTATTTTGATAAACCAAGACATTAATTTTATGATTATACTTCGATAATATACCATCATAAACAATGGATCAATGGTCATGCAACAATCATCGTACAATTATTGATGGTATATCATTTCGTGAGAAATGATTCCTTATTATTACATGATAGTACTATTTTTGATTCAAATCTTTTAATAATAGTGAACTAGCTAGAAAACCAGCCCAGGACCACAGACGTAACTTGTAATTTATTAATCAGTAAAAAGAAAACATCGTTGTTGGTCCCTATAGCAACTTTCATTTATATATTCGCGTTTATTTTCATTGGTTTCTGATAAATATCTTTAAACCGTGAACTTTGTAAAAATTATACTAAAAAATTTAGATACCGTGAATCTTAAAAGTTCAATTAACCACTTGCTTTTACTTGGCCATTCCCCTCTCCATGAGACAAAATTGCTTTCTGTTTTTTTTTCTTCCTCATGAAAAGTATACTATATTTTATCTTAGCCACTCATCTAGATACTTGTTGATCATTAAAATTAAGTCTAGAACATATTCTAAACTCATTGAAATAAATCTTAGTTGCTTCTAGTCACGATATATGTTCAGTGTTCATCAAACGATGAAGGGGAAGAAATACGATAGTTGGTAGAAAGGCTGCTTTCAAAAGACCCTCAACCTTATTACAGAGAGTGAGGAACAAACCTTCGCTTCTGTCTAAAAAAAAAAAAAAAAAAAAAAAAAAAAAAAAAAAAAAAAAAAATTCTAAGTCATCTAAACTTGCTTGTTATATATTCTATAATCTATATCCATCGACACAAATAATTGAGGTGGTAAAAGCTAAGACTGTAGTCATGCAATGACATCACATGTGTGACACTAGGTGTTTAAGTGGGAAAATGAATCACGTAACTTAAGTGGGGTGGTGTGGAAGGCAACGTTTTCTCTAAAAAATTAGTGACCATGTCCCTTTCTAGTTTTTGCCACAAGTGCACTCTAATCCATCTCACCAAGCAACAATCGCCGTCTGCCTTCACCACCAAAGCTCGTTGCCAATAGTAACGACAAATTGGTCTAAGTTGTGTTGAAATCCGGCAACTCGGATGAAGTTGACATTTTCGATCTACGGTGTTAGCAACAAGTGTGTGTTATGTTTTTCTTTCTCTTTGAATACTGAACTTGATAGAGAAAGTATTTGAAATTGACTGAAAGACATGTTAATGATATTATTTTGTTGGCCGAAAACGATACAGTAGAAAGTTGCAGTACACTTGTGCGGATCATATTTAACGGTTGAAAATCTTTCGCATAAGACCATCCTAAATGGATGGTCGCGAAGCTCGGTCACTCGCCAAGGAGGACTTGGTTGATATAATGATCGAGTTGTGTGGCATGTTTGTGTGAGTGGGTGTTTTCAAATGATTTTTGTGAGGTACATATGTGTTTTATGTTTTTTGTGGTGATCGTGATCGGCTTATTACACTAGGCTGGTAATAAAGAAGGTTAACGTTAATATGACAATGATTACCGCGATCATGTCTGCTCACCATTCTCGTTTGCTAATTTAAGTTTTGTTGATGCATACCAGGATTCAACGACTCTCCTTAGCGGTTGATGCGTCTTCCGGCCTTAGTAGACGCGTCAACAAAGAGAACGTTGGAGTGGACCGGGCCGTAGCCGGGGTCCACCTCCGACGATCAAGTTAGTATCGTGTAGCATATATCAAGTTAGGGTTAAGATAACCTTATGCGTATATTTATAGGACATGGATTAGGGTTTAGGCGTAGAGTGAGCGCGTCTGCTGAACGGCCGTTCAACGGCGTGCGTTAACGTCCACAAGAAGTCAGTATGAGATAAGCTGTGGCTATGTTATCTTGACTTAAGTTGATGGTAGCGTAGGTGAAAGTGGATCCAGCGTCTTGCATCACGGGTAAAGTACCTTTTTGTACCGTAGCGACGAGCGGTGCGATAGAAGACGTCTTACGTACTTGAGAAGTCGCGTATTTGTCTTGCGACAAAGGTCTGACGAAGGCGTGCTTAGCATAGAATGCTTGCGCTAAATGCGCGACAAAGAGATCTGACGAAGACGTGCTTCGCGCCTAAGTCGCGCTATGCTTGCGCGACAAGAGGTGCTGACGAAGGCGTGAAAGAGGTGCGGCGAGGCGTGCTTAGCATTACATCCGTCTTTACGCCGAAGAGGCGTCTCCCCTGCGGCAAAGATGCGTCCGAATATTTAAATCCGTCTTTGTACCGGCTTGCGTTACGCTTCCAAATATACACCGCGATGCGTCGGAAAACATGGTAGTATATACCTTGAAAGTTTGATGGTGCTACTGCATTATAGGAGCATTAAGCTTAGTTAATCTCGAAAAACGAATTGAAGATTAAAAGTATATCACAGCGAATGCGGCATAAAAACCTAATTAATGAAACAATAGACAGCACATAGCATGAGTAATATATTGCGTATAGCATAAATAATATATAACACATAAGAAAAGTGGCGGTCGCTTGTGTGGGATGCGTCGCGACGAAATAATTAATTGTGTTATTTTTTAATGTATAAAATAAAAACTTCGGATGGATGTACCGTGACCGCGACCAATAGGCGCTGAGATGGATTTATCGTAACCGCATAGACTTCGAACGTTTGTGGATGATCGCAAATGTTTATACCCGGACCTTTGTCCGTCGCATCATGGCGTTGACTAGCATCGTGGTGTTACGGCGTCTGGCGTTCTGCGAAGATGTGCGACGCCGCGGTCTAGCGGGTAGATTTATCGCGACTGCGTTGTTCGAGCGCGAACAGGCGTACCAACCGTAAAAACAGTATCTGCGCGAATTAATTCGCGGCTAAAAGATAAAAAAGCTCCGATCGTGCGGATATTTGCATAGGTCCAATTGTGCGGACTAAAATATAAAATAGGTCCGATCGTGCGCGAATTAACGCACGGCCTTAATTATTGTGGTTTATTGACTGTACCATCAATTGCAGTAATTGGCAGAGAGATAATGCCCAAGCTTTAACACATTCTTCTAAAAGATGCAAGATACTCAGTTATATAACTGCGTAAAACTCTAATAAGCCTGACAATGGTTATCTTTTTGCCAATTAAAAGTATCACGACAATTTAACACTGGTAGTAGTGGTATAATTATACAGTCAGGTCACCGGCTAGTAATGCTCATTAAAATCGTGCTTTTAAAGTGATATTAAATTCACATGATAGTAAAGCAAGTTTTACACATGGTAGAATGCAAAGGTTTTAAGAGTTACGACTTTAGAAATGATTTACGCTTTTCGGTAATATGAGAACACGAAACATAGTTTATTCGTGGTCCCACGGATGGCGCAAACTTGTTGATGCATATGTCTGGCGAGATTCAACGACTCTCCTGGCGTTAGTCGTCTTCGAGCCTAGTAGACCGTCAACAAAGAACCGTTAGGAGTGGACCAGGCCGTAGCCCGAGTCCACCTCCGGTCCAGTTAGTATCGCGATGTAGCATATATATCAAGAGATTAGGGTTAGAGATAACTGTCATGTATTTATAGGACATGGATTAGGGTTTTAGAAGTAGAAGTGGAAGCCGAGGCTGACGGTCTGGCCCGATCCGGACTTCCTCGTCCACAAGTTTCCTCAAGTTCACCTCTACTTACTTTTAAAAAAAGTGTAACCTCTTTTAAAAAAAAATTTTTTAAAAAATTGAAAAGTTAAGGGGCCGTTTAGTTGGTGAAAACATTTCTTATTTTTTCGTTTCTAAATTCCTAGAGAAGGGATTGGTTTAGAGAAGAGTTGAGAATTTTGAAAACCCGTTTACATGAATTTATATTTTTCATTTTTTAAAAAATGAAAAGATCTTTAGATGAAGCTCTTTTCAAACATAATTTTTTTTAAATCATTTTTTTTTAGATATTGGATCTTTGTACGGTTTTATACGTTTTTTAAATCCATTTTATAAGTTCTTGTATGGTTTTATACGTCTTCATATGTTTTTTTCGTTTTTGTACGTTATCATTTGTATTTATCCATTTTTATACGTTTCATCCGGTTTTATTACATTTTTTTACGCTTTCGTATGTTTTTTTACGTTTTGTCCAATTTCTACGTTTTCGTCCGTTATTTACGTTTTCATCTTTTTTTACGTTTTCATCTATTTTTTAACGTTTTCAAATGCAATATTTTTTACATTTTTCTGCTTTTTACGTTTTGTCCCTTTTCTCACGTTTTTGTCATTTATTTTCGTTTTTAAATTAGTTTTTTAAATTTTAAATGCGTTTTTTTACGTTTTCGTCGGTTTTTTACGTGTTAGTCCATTTTTTTTAATTACATTTTTGTCTATTTTTTAACGTTTTCGTCAGTTATTTTACATTTTCGTCTGTTATTTTTCGCTTTTGTCTAGTTTTTTACGTTTTAGTATGTTTTTTACGTTTTCCTCGTTTTCGACTGTTTTCTTACGTTTTCGTCCATTTTTTTTACGTTTTCATCTGTTTTTACGCTCTAGTATGTTTTTTTACGTTTTCTTCCATTTTTTCATAACATACAAAACTTACGAAATTATTTGAAAACAGACGAAAACATTAAAAAAAATGATGAAAGTGTAAAAAAGTTGACAAAAACGTAAGAAAACATACGCAATGATAAAAAATGGACGAAAACATAAATAAACGGACGAAAATGTAAAAAAAAACATGTGAACGTAAAAGCGATTAGAAAATGTAAAACTAATGGCGATAAAATAACGGACAAAGCGTGAAAACCGGTGAAAACGTAAAAGTGGACAAAAAGCGTAACGGATGAAAACGTAAAAAGCAGACGCAACGTAAAAAGCCCGAAGCGTAGCGTAAAATGGACCAACGTAAAAAGCAGGGCCAACATAAATAAATGGATGAAAATGTAAAAAAAAGTTACAAGGGGCAAAAGTAAAAAGCAGAGGCGAAGTAAAAAACGGTGGACTTCGTTTAAAAAAAGTAAGCGAAAATGTAACAAAGTGGCGTAAAAACGAACGAAAAAGTAAAAAGCGGTGAACGTAAAATAACGTAAAACATACAGCGAGAAATAAACGGCGAAAACATAAAAGAGGCTGAAATTAAAAGTGATGGAAACGTAAATAAAACGGACGGAAATGTAAAAATGGGCGGCGTAAAAAGCGGGGCCGAAAGCGTAAAGCGGGGCCCAGCGTAAAAAAATGAGATGAAAACGTAAAATGGGCCAACGTAAAATATGAGACAAAAGCATTAAAAGCGAACGAAAAAGGAAAGCGGTAGCGTAAAAAGAAAAGACAAAAACCAAAAAGTGGACAAAAATACTTAAGCGGACGACAACGTAGCGGATAAAAACGTAGCGGATGGCGTATTAAAACGGACGTATAAAAAGTGAGAATGAAAAAAGTAAGAAGATGTTGGGAATTAAGGTAAACTACGATTCGAAGATTCTGCCGAAGAGATTCTGCCGAAGAAGAATGGATTCCAGCTGAAGTTATACTTGTGAAATGATAAGCAGAATATTGTGTTGCTGGAAGTGCGTACCAGTAGGAGATAAGCTCAGTAAGAGTAAAAGTCGGCGCCGTATTATTAAAGATAGGTTGGCCGTATTATGTAAGAAACTTAATCGAATAAACAATATGATGAACAAAACAATATGATTAGTTGCATACTTGTCTAGATGCATGCTTAGTCTATGTTAGTATTAGGAGCGTAAATTGTCAACGCTCTTTAGGGTTTCTTACCTATATAAGAAACCATTATAGTTTGTAATAGATAAGTTTTTTTCTCAAGTCTTTCAAGTCTTGGATAAACATCTGAAACATAGAGTTTCTATAATCAAAAGATCCATAGAGGATCAAAGAGTTCTTAGTTATTATAACTTGTGTTTATTTTCCGCTACAAAATACGAGTTGTAGAGATCTTCTATTAGTTTGCTTGTGATTACATAGGCAACACTAACGATCTCCGAGTGCTTAAAGATCTATCAAGGTCTTTGTGTTTTCAACAAGTGGTATCAGAGCCTCGGGAAGTCTCTACGATACTAAGAACGTTCATTCACCATGCACGGATCCGATAATGGCGAAGCCACCAACACAAACAACACCAACACCACTTCCATGCCTTATTTCATCTCAAACGATAATGGTAAACTTCCTTATTTGAAAAAGGAAGAATATGAACTTTGGGCTATGAAGATGGAAAACTGGATTTCCAATATTGATTGGAATCTGTGGGAGATTGTAAAGAAAGGAAACATTTGAAGATGATCCCTGCAGGGGTGGGAAATTTATCATGGCTCCCCAAAAGCTGAAGAGGTACTAGCTATGCGAGAGAGAACAAGTAAAGAACCATTCGCTTCAAGCCATTCGAGAAAGATCATCTGTGTGATTTTCATCATATGGATGATGCAAAGGACATATGGATGGCTCTCAAAGCAAGGTTCGGTGGAAATGAAGAATCAAATAGAATGAGGAAGTCCATCTTTGAGACAACAATTTCAGGACTTCAATATCTCTCGAAGAAGAAATTCACAAAGGATACGACAGGTTCCATAGGATCTTGAGTCGACTAAACCGTAGGTGCAAGCGGGATAATGATATTTGCAACTCAAAGTTCCTTCGATCGTTACCTCCATCATGGCTACACGTAAGTATTGCTCTCAAGGCTAAGGAGGGTGGATATGCTTACCTTTGATGAGCTATATAACAGGACTCAGAACCCTTGAACCTGATGTCGAACTCCCTACCGTACATCTTCCTTGCGGCCATGCGACTTTTGTTGGGACATCTCACTCCAACATGATGGTGCAAGCTCCTAGTTCCAACTATTTTCCATCATCTCCGAGCTCCAACTACTTTCCATCATCATCTTCATCCTCCCCTCCACCACTTAACCCTCGTCCTTCTCCACCATGTTCTCAAGCTAGGTCTAGTAGTGTGATGGAGGATGTTCTTCATTCATTTGTTGCTGACTATGATACTCAGATATCTTGCATATGAAGACTTTGATCAGTTGGACCCACGAAATGGAGAAATGGCTGAAAATGCGGTGGCATTACTGTCAGTGGACATCAAAAGGTTTGAAGAGAAGTCTGGAAGGAAGTTTGCTATCAAGGGAAAGGAACGGCCGCTTTGACAGGAGGAAAGTCAAGTGTTTCACTTGTCACCAGATGGGGCATTTCTCAAGGAATGCAAAGACGGAAAAGTGGAGATGGAGCTAATTACCTTTCCTATCGTGAAACAATGAGGAAGCTGGAACCCGGCTCTTCTCACCATGGATGAAACAGTCAAAACTGGGTACACATGAACCTGTAAATGAAAGCTCATGATTACGATAGCTTGGATTCTTGGCAAGGTGTACCGGATGAAAGGCATGATCAAGTTGCCTTGATGGGACTATCTCAGGTACACAACTGTATATTTGGTTGTAGTCTAAGATACAATGAACTAAAAGAAGAGTATGATACTATGAAACCTAAGTTTGATGAATGCTATGTTGAAAATGAAGCTCATAAACTAGCATTAAAAACTTGAGAAAGACAAAAAGTATGGTTTCAAAAGAATCAAATAGCGTATGAAGAAAAGATAAAGGTGTTACAGTTTGATCTTGAAGTTGCTACTAATTATTTAAAACTGTCAGAGAGAAGCTAAGGATGAAGGCTAGTATCGAAAACCTAGAGCTTAAAGAAAAAAGTAGCCGAGGAAATAGCTAGGAATAAACAATGGTTAATTCAGGTGATAATCGGCTAGAGAACTCTATAATAGTCAATCTGTAACCTCTGGCTTAGGTTTAGGTTTTCAAAAGTATGTAGGATTGGAAGCTAGGAATGATGGTCGTAATCCACACTGCTGGGTTAGCTAACTTTGTTAAAAAGGTGATATGCATCTGTCCACTGGACCCATTAGAGGTGAATTTATGCCCAGACACGTCCATCATGATGACTTTGATGGATCACATCATCTATATGGCAAAAGTCAAAAGACTTGCGGACCGATACCTCATCTAATGACTTTGTCTTGCTCGGCGGTGACAATTCATCGGATCAAGGGTCTACTTCCTATAAAGGCGTGATTCAAATGAGTCTGACCTTTCCAAGCCTGAGCCTACACCGGTCTACTTACAAGCCTTCTAAGAAGCTGGCGAGGAATCAACTTCCAAGACAGTTTCTTAGAAGACTTGTCTTTTAAATCTTTGAATAATCGGTCTGTTAAAACAACTCCTTGAATGTTTCTAATTTAAGTACTTCTTCATGTAATCAAACATCTCCCTATTTGAATAAATCTTCCAAGAAAAAGACATGTTTTGTATGTGGAAGTAAATTTCATTTGATTAAGGATTGTGATTTTTATGAGCAAAGATTGAGTGCATGTGCTACTCACGAAAACACAAATCTAAATGGACCAATGTTGCTAATATTCCACCTTATGTCCCACAAGCATCCATACTTGACTCTTATTGGAGAGGTTCATCACCGGACCTTTTGTGCAACCAACTAGCCCATACTTTAAACATGGTTATTGGCCTACATATGTTGACTCTGTATCTTTGGGATGGGATATGGGAACCTGCTGTGAAGCCCTCGGCAGAGTTGTTCTTGGACTAACAAGGGACCCAATTATCAATGGAGGACCGAGAACAATGGTGGATCCTCTAAACACTCTTGTCCTAAACCTGTGATCCACAAAGGCGGTTCAAGTCGATAATGACTTGAACCTCAATTATATACTAACGGTTTGTATATATTTTTGTTCTTGTTTGTAGGATCATCCCCTTAAGCATAAGAATATTGGTATTGTTGATAGTGGTTGTTCCAGAAGCATGTCAGGAACAGGGATATGATGCACAATTTTGTCTATAGAAAGAGGCAATGTGACCTTTGGTGGAAGTAATGGTAGTATCACGAGGGAAGGCACCATAAAGACACCTCATCTGGATTTTGAAAATGTGTACTTTGTTAAGGAACTTCAACATTTCAACTTGTTCTCTGTTTCACAAATCTGTGACACTAAGAATAAAGTTCTCTTCTCTGAGAATGAATGTCTTGTGCTGTCTAAAGACTTCAAACTCCCGAAGAAACTTCAATTCTGTGAAAGTCCCTCGTCCTCAATTTATACACATTCAATCTTAATGAAGTCCTACCAGGTGGTGACCTCACTTGTTTGGTGGCTAAAGCATCACTTGATGAATCCACAAAATGGCATAGGAGGATGGCGCATGTGAATTACAAGACCATTAACAAACTCTCTAAAATGAGTCTTGTCCAAGGTCTTCCCACAAAAGTTTTTACCAATGATCATAATTGTGTTGCTTGCAATAAAGGCAAACAACAGAGCCTCTTTAAAGCGATCAATGCTATGAGCATCATCACAACCTCTTAGTTGCTTCACATGGATCGTTTGGTCCAACTCAAGTGAAGCATTGATCATAAGTACTTGTTTGGTGATCACGATGGCTATAGCAGATTTTGTTGGGTTTTCTTTCTCGGAACAAAAGATGAAACATCTCAATCTTGTTGAATTCATCACTCTTGTTGAAAATCAGTTGAACAAAAAGGTCAAAGGTATTCGGTGTGATAATGGGACAGAGTTTAAAAATGCTGTTCTTTTAGAACTCTGTGGGTCAAAAGGCATAAAGAGGGACTATAGTAATCCAAGAACCCCACAACAAAATGGGGTAGCTGAAAGAAAGAATAGGACCTTAATTGAGGCTGCAAGATCCATGCTTGCAGACTCTAAACTACCCACTATGTTAATTTGAAGCTGTGGGCGCTTGCTATGTGCTAAGCAGGTGTCCATTACTAGACCACAACTCAAAACCCCATATGAACTTCTCTTTGGGAAGGTTCATGTCATTCACTACCTAAAACCTTTTGGTTGTCAAGTGACCATTAGAACACGGTGATCCATTGGGAAAGTTTGATGAAGGGTGATGATGGTTATATTGTGGGCTATTCAGCTCATAGTAAGGCATACAGGGGGTACAACTTGCAAGCCAAGAAAATAGAGACTTTGAACACGAGATTTTGGAAGACAAGCCTAATGTTCAAGGACAAGGTCATTCATGGTCCTTTGATCTTGACTACTTAGCTGATATCACGGGTTACCACGGACATCGGCTAACCAAAATCACGAGGTCCTCAAGTGTCTCCAACTAACAATCAGGGTCCCCTAGATGATGGCTCTGAAAATGAGTTTGAAGATGATGAGCATCCCATACTTGTACCTTCTTTCTCCCCTAAAAATATTGCAGGTACCACCTCCAAGGATACTGCTGATTCGAGTGATGAAGATGACTCTCATTATCTTTGAGGACCTTGCTAGGCTCGGTTCGAATTTCAGACTAAGCTTGAAGCGAGAGAACTGAATGGAGAGGTTAATAATGAAGGAGTCGGTGAAACCCGCGTTTACTGGCTGAAGTTGATTCTGTCACACCTACCTTCCCAACTCTGTGAAGGCTATGCATTTCCTCTCAAGTATCTTGACTTTGGTGAACCCTATACCGCGCTTTCCAAAACCCCGGATCTTGGAAATCATCAACCCAAAGCGGCATTTTCACCTCACCCTCTTATGATCTTTGATTTGAACCAACCATCACTAATCTTGATTCATCCATTGAAGTCAACCCCACTACTACTCAGAGGATCAACATAGCTCATCCTCAATCCACCATTATAGGTGATCTTGGCACTGTTAGAACTAGAAGGGCTATCACGGTCGGTTTGGGCCAGTTGCTTTTCTCTCTTATGTCCCAACCAGACAGCGAGACAATCACCGCACCTCAAGCATTTATGCGTTTTGCTTGTTTTCTCTCTCAAGTGGAACCAACTAGTGTTTCTCAAGCTCAACGATCAGCCGGATAGAAGCAATGCAAGAAGAACTGCAACAATTTCACAATCAGGCAAGTTTGGATTTTGGTTCCACTCACCGATGGCAAATATGCCATTGGGACAAAATGGGTTTTGAAGAATAAAAGAGATGCTAGGGGTGTTGTGATCAAAAACAAAGCAAGGTTGGTAGCTCAAGGCTTGAACAAGAGGAAGGATTGATTATGATGAAGTGTTTGCACACTTTGCGAGTTGAAGCAATTCGCATTTTCTTGGCATATGCTTCATACATGGGTTTCATGGTGTATCAAATGGATGTCAAGGGTGCTTTTTTGTATGGTGAGATTGAAGAGGAGGTCTATGTCACTCAACGAGGATTTGAAGACCACGATCACCCAAATCATGTCTAGGTGGTTAAAGCTCTTTATGGCTTACATAGGGCACCTAGAGCTTGGTATGCTAGGCTTTCAAGTTCTGGCGAAGCATGGCTATAGAAGAGGTGCTATTGATAAAACTCTGTTCCTCAAGAAAATTACTGAGACATCATTTTGGTGCAAGTGTATGTGGGCGACATTATTTTTGGTTCCACAAACGAGAGCTTGGTCACTGGAATTAGGAACTTATGAAGGGTGAATTTCAAATGAGTTCTATGGGAGAGCTTACATTCTTTTTGGGTCTCCGGTTCAGTGAGAACAGGATGGCATCTTTATGATCAAGATAAATATGTGAGGGACATTTTGAAAAAGTTTGGTATGGAAGGTGTTAGGACTGCCACAACACCTTATGAAGCTCCAAAATCTAAAGCAAATAATGAACCGATCTACGTGAATGTTCATCATCTGAGGTCCATGATTGGTTCATTGATGTATTTAACTGACTTCAAGACCGATATTACATTTCTTTGTGAGTGTTTGTTCGACATCAAGTCACTCCACTTGCTTCCCATCTCAATGTTGTCAAGAAGATCTTTAAGTACCTCAAAGGCCAACCTCTTTAGGCCTTTGGTACCCAAAAGAATCTCCTTTCAAGTTGGAAGCATATAGTGACAGTGATTATCTTGGTGCAAATCGGATAGAAGATCCACTGGCCCGAAACGCCAATTTCTTGGTAAGAGAGTTGATTTCTTGGCAATGCAAACAAACCATCGTGGCCACCTCAACTCTTGGCGATACGTTCTTTGCTGCAAATGCTGTGGACAAGTCCTTTGGATTCAGAACCAATTCTTTGGACTATGGGTACAACTTTATGAACACTACAATTCATATAGACAATCAAAGTACCATCTGCATCGTCAAAAATCCAGTTTTTCCGGTCGAACGAAACACATTGAAATTAGGCACCACTTTATAAGAGATGCTTATGAAAAACATTTGATAAAAGTGGCTAAAATCCATCCTGATGATAATGTGGCGGTTTTGTTAACAAAAGCGTTTGATGGACCAAGGTTTCAACACCTCGTGGTCAATATTGGAATGTTAAACCCTTGACTGCATAGTTTTAGGGGCATAGGCCTCGGGGAGGCATATGCCTCAGGGGAAGATTTTGTGCAAACTCGCACTATTTTTGTATATTAGCTTGTATTCTAACTCTAACTTCTAATTATTCTCTAGTTTGTTTGTTTTTGTTGTTTGTATGTGTTTTTATATACGTTTTTGGGTTATGCTTTCATTATGGATTGCATTTGTATTTCACACGATCAAGTTCAAATTCATCAAGTGTGGTTCATGAGTATATGGTCAAAGCTTGACTAAAAGAATGTTGCTTGTTTCTTCGATATCAAATCTGAAGCATACAATTTGATTCCACTTTGAAGTTATATCTGAAGTAAAGAAATTGAAGTCAAATTGTTCATTCATTCAAGAAGGTTTACGACTTTAAACACTACATAAAGTCAACCTACTACTATGCATCTACAAGATCACGACGTACACTTAAGCTAAGCCTAAACTAGTGTATATCCCTCATTCCGAAATCTAAGTGAATGTTGGATATGCATTAGATGCTGGCTTTGCTTTCGTAGGTCTTGCGTAACCACCCATTCCGTTTAACTGGCTGGTTGGCTATGCATGACCAACTCGGCAAGATGCTAAGGACCAAAATGGGAGGATGGATTGATGCAAGCGATTGATGATGACGATGACCCGCGAGGATGGCGTAGAGAACTAGCGTGTCCTGTATTGCTTCATCTACTCATTTCAACCAAAATGCAATCGATCCACCCTCCTTAAGCCCTACTATCTAACGATGTGTGTTCATGCACCAAATGATGATGGTAGATGAGACCAAGAACCACCTCTCTATCTTTGGGGAGTGGCAGATTCCTGGCACGAGGTCTTTGTGGAGACCAAGGTGCTGGAGGTTGGAGATGTAGACATTCCCTCCTTATAGGAGTCATCAGAATCATCAGCAAATTCACTTGGATTCACTACACTGTCATCTTCTGAAGAAGGAAGAAAGGGCGATTTATTTGGTCGTAGATAGGGTTGAGGGAAGTAATGGTACCGCTGGGTTTGATTCACCACTTGATGATGATGATGAAGATGAGGAGGTGAGATCTATGATCTCGGGTTTTAGTATTCATGGTGCAATTCTTAATAGGTGTATTTTGCATCTAGGGTTTGTGGTAAATATTTGGGGATCTTGATGAAGAGATGAGTAACATTGGGATCATTTTATAGGCCGGATTCAAGGTTCAATGAGTTTAATGCAAGTGGGTGGCACGGTAATTCTAGAAACTTCACAGAAAGATACTCTAATCTTTTGATGCATTAACGGTATAACTTCCAGCAGATTGATTATATGTTCTGCCAGTGTTATTTTGGGTTGGGACAAAGATGCAATACCGCGTCGGCAAAAAGGTCAAACAAACTGGTCCATTTTTCT
>OU343222.1:149765077-149855761 GCA_910596185.1 Chrysanthemum makinoi
ATTTTTAAATACTTGCTTGTTTGTTATGTGTAACAAGGGTATTTTTACAAGAAAAATAAACCGACCTAAACAATGGTGAAACATGTATTTTTAAGCATGGTAATCATAATCGTTTAATTGATTGGTGACTTTGGTACAAATGGTCTGAACGGCTCACCAATGAGAATGAACTATAAAGGGTTAATAAAGAAGCGCGATACACACCTGAAAGGATGTCTAAGGTTATGCTTTTGCGCTTACTTGGTCCTCTGCCCCCTGTAAGTTCGAATGGAGCTACTTAGTAAGCCATAAAATGTGCAAGCTCATCTTAAGGGCGAATTAGTTTTAATTCCATGCGCCATTTCGGTGGTAATTACCCGAAACACTAAGTGTTTACACTTATGCAAAAGTACGGTATAATGGATGATATTTAACACTAAATTCCTTGATTGGTGAATCCAATACCTCAATTAAAGCTTGATGATGAAAAGCTTAAACATTAAAACAAGATATAAATGTTTTAATAAAAACTATGCTACGAAGATGAATGCATGACATCTTTGTACATATTTGATTTGACATCAAAATTATTACCCTTTAATTTGAGTTATATGTCATCCAGCGAAACGGAAACACCTAAGATTACCTTTTATTTGCGTGAGAACGTGACTTAAATCGTAATCGAAGGGTAAAATGTCCACGTGTCGTGAGAACGGGCATGGACGATTTTGCAGTTTCTTAAGTTGGACAACTTAATTGAGTTAGACGGTGAGAACTGGCAACTCAAGGCATAAGATGGGATAAAACATGTTTACATGGCGATTGATATTGGCTATATGTAAATCCCATAAATCTAGGAATTGCAATTGAAATTGGCAATTGAGCAAAAGCTCTACCATTTTGTATAAGGTTCATTACTAGCAGATCAACTGACGTAATGAAATTATGACAATTTGGATCCTAGTTTTCAATAATAATTAATTGGTTATATGAATATGAACCTTGGGTATTTAATTGTTTATTGAAAAGGAAAATTATCAAAATACTAATTATGGTTTTTTGAACTTTTTCTTCGTAGATGGCTCAACCGAAAATACTATGAGCTTAATGACGCCTCCTTTCAAAGATATGATTGGAAGAGACAAGTCGACCGCCCTAATTTCAATGATTGGCATCGCTCACTTAGGATCATCCTTCGTGTTGCCAAAAGGGTTGAAATTTTGACTACACCTCTCGCCGAGGCTCTTCTCAATACGGCAACCGCTTCTTGAACAAGAGGCACATCGTGTTGAATATGAGAAGCACAATGATGTGGCGTGTCTAATGCTTTCGGGGATGTCTCGCCAATTTCAAAAACAATTTGAGCACTATCCGCCTATGAGCATGCTAGATGAACTCAAACGTATGTTTGAGAAGCCACCGCACTGAACTATATGAACTTATTGAAAAGGTTCATAGCTGCAAGCATGAGGTTGGCAAATCTGTCTCCGACCACGTCCTAGAGATGAAACATCACTTGGATCAATTGGAGAAGCTCGGCTGTGGTTACTCGAATGATGTATGTGTCGGCCTCATCAATCACTCCCTTAATCGGATCGATTTGGTGATTTTGTCCGAAATTTTAACATGCATTGCACGGGAAGACAAAGGAATGAGTTACATGCAATTCTTGTAGACTACGAGAAGAGATTGCCAAAGAAGGCTCCTACACCTGCTGTACTTGCAATACAGGGTGGTAGGGTGAATAAGCCAAAGCCGCAAGGCATAAGAAAGGGAAAGTAAAAGGAAAGGGGAAACAAGTTGTCATCCCACCAGCTCCTAAGAAGAACCCGCAAAGAAAAGGAGAATCCTAAGAAGGATTTAACTTGCCACCACTGCAAATCACCAGCCACCGGAAGCTGGAACTGCCCAGTTTATCCGAATGAGTGCCTTCGTAATAAAAATAAGATGATTCCTAGCTCATCAGGTATTTTTATGTTTGAATTATTTTCTTTTCCTCATAAGCAAAATTCCTGGATATATGATACAGGATGTGGTACTCACATCTGTAATACATCGCAGGGACTTAGGGGAGCAAGGAAGCTGACCTGTGGAGAAAGATACTTGTACGTTGGCAATGGAAAGCGTACAGTTGTCGAAGCCATAGGGACTTTTGATTTAGTGTTGCCTTCGGGCTTAATTTTAGAACTAAATAATTGTCATTATGCACCCTCCATTGTTAGGGGTGTTATTTCAATTTCTTTGTTAAAAGATATTGATTTTGTGCACACTTTTACAAGTTATGGAATTTCAGTTTCTTTAAATAATGTTTTTTACTTTAATGCAATTCCTATTCTTGGTGTGTTTGAAATTGATATGGATGGTTGTATATCCAATGAAAATAATTCGTTGTATAGCATTAGCAATAAGAAGAGCAAGTTGAACTGTGACTCTTCTTATCTTTGGCATTGTCGCCTTGCCCATATAGGCAAGAAACGCATGGAAAAGCTGCAACACGATGGGCTTTTACAAACGGTCAATGATGAATCATTTGACAAATGCGAGTCTTGCATAGTCGGAAGATGACAAGGAACCTTTTTCACCACAAGTGGAAAGGGCTTCTGATCTACTTGGATTAATACACACCGATGTGTGTGGTCCACTTAGACATGTGTCAAAATGTGGTGCTTCCTACTTCTTAACCTTTACGGATGATTTCGGGCCGTTATGGTTATGTTCATTTACTTAAACATAAACATGAAGTCTTTGAAACATTTAAGGTTTTCAAAAGTGAAGTAGAATTACAACTCGGTAAGAAGATTAAAGCTCGTCGATCCGATAGAGGTGGTGAGTATATAAGTCAAGAGTTCAAAGATTACTTAGATGAGTGTGGAATTATCCAAAGAACTCACATCTCCTTATACTCCACAAGAAAAATGGTGTATCTGAATGGAGAAATCGTACTTTACTTGACATGGTACGATCAATGTTTGAACTTACGACTCTTCCTTTTACTTTTGGGATTATGCCCTTGAAACTGCTATTCGCATTTTGAATATGGTTCCAACAAAGAAGGTTTTTAAAACTCCATATGAAATATGGACTGGAAAAGCTCCCAACTTTTCTTACTTAAAGGTCCGGGGATGTGAAGCGTTTGTTAAACGTGACACACCTGATAAGCTCCAAGCCAGATCTGTTAAGTGTATCTTTGTAGGATAGCCTAAGGAAACTATGGGGAATGGAGATTTCCTTGAAAGGAATCTCATATCTCAAGCAATGTTTTGAAAGGCTCAAGGCGCACTAAGGCGCGAATGGGACCAAAGAGCCTCGAGGCGAGGCGCATACCAAGGCGCGAGATTCATGAATACGAGGCGCACTAAATACATTAAGTTTTTTTATAATATATGTGACCATTTATGTAGCTTAAATAACATAAAATAACATTAAATACTTAATACATGACACATATAGCCATTATAAAGATTAAAATGGATCAGTTGTCACTTCTCAAATGGATCAACTCTTTGGCTCGATGAACTACATATAGATTAAAATCCATATCAGACTAAATATGCTTGTGTCCTACACTTGCAGAATTACATCTAACAAAGTTCACAATTTAACCCAAATATCAAGCAAGCAACATACTAATATTCAAGGCATATTGCAAATCATACAAATACTCACCCTATGATGTGATGCATGAAGATAAAATAAACTTATGACATTATTTACAATTCAATAAAATAAACAATCAATAAAAATCAATTCAAGATATAAACTTATGATGTGAGAGAGATTACATATTTATAAAATGATCAGAATCTATAGTTACCCACTTGATTGTGTGTTTTAGTTCTTTTCCAAATTAGGGTTATTAGATATAACTTAAAAGGCTCATGTATATAACTTATAAAGCCCATGTATCTTATCTTAATATTTAGAAAACTTCCAAAACCTGTTACATCTCTCGAGGCTTAAAAGCCCCAAGGCGAAAGGCTAAAAGTCCCTAAGGCCAAGGCTTTTGGGATTCATGCATGTCGTGAGCCTCGATCCAAAAAAATCCCTAGAGCTTGAGCCTTGAGCGAGGCGCGCCTAGCGCTTTTTAAAACTATGATCTCAAGAACTCAGTGGGAGAGTATATGATCTGGAATATGATCAAGATACAACACCTTCTGAAAATACTAGCCAACTTCAAGAAGAGCCTGAAAGCTTAGGCGTTCCTCCTGAATTTGTTCCCATTCGTAGGTCTGAAAGGACTATACGTGCACCTGACCGTCTATGTCTTAACATAGAGGTGGAGGAAAATATGGTTGGGGATCTTAATGAACCTGCCAACTATAAGGCTGCCATGGTTGATCCTGAAAAGGATAAATGGCAGATTGTTATGAATGGGGAAATGCAATCCATGAAAGATAATGAAGTTTGGATTGAAGTTGACCTTCCTCCAAATGCGAAAATCGTTGGAAGTACGTGGATCTTCAAAAGAAAAACTCGACATGGATGGCAATGTACACACCTACAAGGCTCGTCTGGTGGCTAAAGGTTTTACACAAACCTATGGCATTGACTACGAGGAGACATTCTCTCCTGTAGCAGACATAAGAGCTATTAGGATTCTCATAGCTATAGCTACACACTATGACTATGAGATTTGGCAAATGGATGTAAAACTGCTTCGAATGGTCGTCTAGATGAAGACATCTATATGGCACAGCCAGAGGGTTTTGTGAATCCATTATTTCCTAACCGTGTATGCAAGCTTAAAAGGTCCATTTATGGACTAAAGCAAGCATCAAGGCAATGGAATAAAAGGTTCGATGGAGAAATCAAAAGTTTTGGATTTACTTAGAATCTTGATGAGCCATGTGTATATCACAAAGCTAGTGGGAGTCATGTTACTTTCCTTGTTTTGTATGTCGATGACATATTAATCATAGGAAATCATATACCAAGTCTGAATGAGGTGAAAGCCTATCTTGGTAAATGTTTCTCAATGAATGACTTAGGGGAAGCAGCATACATACTCGGAATCAAGATCTACATGGATAGATCAAGGCGGCTAATTGGTTTAAGCCAAAGTGCTTACATTGACAAAATATTGAAGAGATTCAATATGCAAAATTCCAAGAAGGGATTTTTGCCAATGCAAGTAAATCATGGTTTGAGCAGCCAAGGTCGTGCTTCAACACTGCCGAGGTGGCGCGTATGAAGAAAGTTCCTTATGCTTCGTCAGTAGGATCTATCATGTACGCAGACGATGCACAAGGCCCGATGTGGCGTTTGCTCAAAACCTGGCCAATCGGTATCAACAGAATCCAGGCGAAATTCACTGGACTGCCGTTAAACACATTCTCAAGTACCTTAGGGATACAAGAGATATGTTCATAGTGTATGGGGAAATCCAAGCGTAACCGCCTGCTTACAGGTTACCGTGGATGCATCCGGAAGTGTGACAAAGATGATACGAAGTCTCAGACGGGTTACATATTTGTCATCAATGGAGGTGCCGTGGATTGGAAGAGTAAGAAATGACAACACTTGCGATGTCTCGCTACGTAAAGTGAGTACATAGCGGCCCGCTGCCATGGAAGCCGTTTGGATAAGGAAGTTTGTTTCGGGGCTTGGTGTTATGCCGTCGATTAAAAATCCTATTAAAGTATATTGTGACAATTCAGCTGCAATTACTTTTGCCCATGAACCTAGAGTCATGAAGGGCACCGCACACTATCCTAGACAATATCACTATGTTTGAGAACAAGTCGAGATAGGTGAAATTGAGTTGCTCAAAGTTCACACAGATGATAACCTAGCAAATCCTTTAACGAAGGCCTTACCTGGTGAAAAACTTAATCATTTGTCTGATAAGTTTGGACTTCGCTTAGCTAGTAGTTTCATGCCCATCTGTGACTAAGTATTTTAGATAAAAGGATATTGTAAACATTATTATTGAAATGAAATAAAGTATCTTGTTATGTTTATTATTCATTTATTATGATGTTGTCCTATATTTGCATGTTTAAATCCATGAATAACTTAAGTTATTCTAAATAGTCCATTGTCAATTAATAACATGGGAATGATATTGAATTAAGACAAACTGAGTATTAGTTAGAGTATACTTGAAAGTATGCTGATGCAGAGCATGACTAATTTTAGATGATATTCAATGTATTGAGTATAGGACTTATCCCACCCGCATGATAATACTTTATGGATCTTTGTCATTAAGTATATCATGGATATTTATCCTTTGACTTGAGATACCAGAGATATGTCATGGATGTAGTGCATTTTTGTGAAGCAATCTAACGCTATACGAATCGGTAGTTATAAGGGTTGTTTTCGTAAGTGTTATGTAAATCTGTGAATCCCGCTTGTAGTCAAAACAGGATTTGTTTCATTCAAATTTATTTTGAAGTATAATACTGCTGGGCCCCTCGTAGAGTTGATAAGATGTTTGCATGGCCATGCCCAAGGTCTTCGGAATATATTCGTAAGAATTGGTAATCTTGATCAATCACATAAAGCGAGAAACAGAATAGTTAATCAAGAAATGAGTGAGATCCATATTCTTATTAACATGGTATTAGAAACAAAATGATGAATATGATGATGAATCATCAAAACTTGGTTTTCTCGTAAAACCATACACGAAGTTGTACCGGGCATTGGCGTGTTGCTAGACGCTAACCAATGTCATTTCACGCTTTGTAAACATATCCAAGTGGGAGCTGTTGGAAATGTATATATTTACAAACACGTAAATATCCGGATTCGAACTCGTGACCACGGGATTGCACACATTAGCGAATGAGAATTAAAGTTAATAATTAATGTTTATGTTTACGATTAATTATTGCACATTAAGTCCGGTTAACGATCGTTAAATGAAAAGAGAAAGGACTAGTAATGGAAAATCTTGAAATAGAAAATTTATGGGTTTTCTCTTGGGCTTGTATCATGGCCGGCCAAGGGATGGGTTCTCAACCCAAGCCCTAACTTGTTCCCAAAGTTTTCCATGTACTATATAAACAAGGCTAGGTTCTAGGGTTTTTCATAACTTTGTGCATTGAATTAACCCTAGATCTCTCCTCTCCTCTCTCTTGTCCCATTCGGCCGAACACCCCATTGTTAGGAGTTTGGTTTCGCTTTTTCCTAAAACGAGGACTTGTGTTAGATCTAGCAATCGCTTGATTCGTTTGGTTAATTCGTGTGTACAAGAACGTGGTAGTAAGACACTATTCTTACACCAATTGGTTTGAGTTGTAGAACGGTAAGGGACAACTCTTTGAACCACTTGTTTGTTTTGCTCAAGAGATCGACATTCAAGTAAGAGGTAATGCTACGCATACTTTCGCTAATTATTTATTTGTTATGATCTTTAGTCTTCCGATGTATACTCTTGATGTCTACATGTTTTATTGTATGTCATGTATTATAAACTCGACAGTTTTTAACCACACTCCGACCACAAATAACTCATCCAGGACCTAACTAGTGAACAAACAAACTCATTCATCGAACAATTAGCGAAACGAAAACCTAATCAGTCAACGACCGCTAAGCGCGTGACAAATTTTCGAACTTATTAATTTCATATTTAATAAATTCAGCTATTATAAATACAAAAAACCACCACCCCACTTTAAAGGTATGTAATTATTTTAGAATTTAAAAGATGGTTTTTAGTTAAAGATAGAAGATTTGGTTAAGGATGAGGGGTAATGTTGGGAATTAAGGTAAACTACTGATTCTGCCGAAGGGATTTAGCCGAAGAAGCTGATTCTGCCGAAGCATCTGCCGAAGGGATTCTGCCGAAGAAGAATGGATTCTGCCGGTTATACTTCACAGAAATGCTAAAGCAGATATTGTGTTGTCAGCTGAAAGTGCATTACGTAGGAGAGATAAGCTCAGTATAGAGTAAAAGTCAGCGCCGTATTAAAGATAGGTTGGCGCCGTATTATGTAGAGCTTAATCGGAATAAACAATATGATGAACAAAACAATATGATTAGTTGCATGCTTGTCTAGATGCATGCTTAGTCTATGTTAGTATTAGGAGCGTAAATTGTCAACGCCATTAGGGTTTCTTGCCTATATAAAGAAACCATTATAGTTTGTAATAGATAAGTTTTTAAGAGTCTCTCAAGTCTTGTAAAACATCTGAAACATAGAGTTTCTATAATCAAAAGATCCATAGAGGATCAAAGAGTTCTTAGTTATTGTAACTTGTATTTTATTTCCGCTACAAAATACTAGTTGTAGAGATCTTCTATTAGTTTGCTTGTGATTACATAGGCAACACTAACGATCTCCGAAAGTGCTTAAAGATCTATCAAGGTCTTTGTGTTTTATTTCAACAAGTGGTATCAGAGCCTCTGGAAGTCTCTACGATACTAAGAACATTCATTCACCATGCCTGGATCCGATAATGAAACTGAAACCACCAACACAAACAACACCAACACCACTTCCATGCAATGTACTCTCTCAAACAAGAATGGTAAATTTCCTTATTTGAAAAGAGAAGAATATGAACTTTGGGCTATGAAGATGGAAAACTGGATTTCCAATATTGATTGGAATCGTGGGAGGTTGTAAAGAAAGGAAACAGTTTGAAGAAGATGATCCCCTGACAGGGTGGGAAATTTATCATGGCTCCACCAAAACTGCCAAGAGGTACTAGCTATGCAGAGAGAACATAAAGTAAAGACCATTCTGCTTCAAGCCATTCCGAAGATCATCTCGGTGATTTTCATCATATGGATGATGCAAAGGACATATGGATGGCTCTCAAAGCAAGGTTCGGTGGCAATGAAGAATCAAAGAGAATGAGGAAGTCCATGCCGAGACAACAATTTCGTGACTTCAACATCTCTCAAGAAGAAGGCATTCACAAAGGATACGACAGTGTTCCATAGGATCTTGAGTCACCGAACCACCGAGTGCAAAGCCGGATAATGATGACTGCAACTCAAAGTTCCTTCGATCGTTACCTCCATCATGGCTACATGTAAGTATTGCTCTCAAGGCTAAAGGAGGTCTGGATATGCTTACCTTTGATGAGCTATATAACGCACTCAACCCTTGAACCTGATGTCGAACTCCCTACCGTACATCTTCGTCCCGGCCATGCAGCCTTTTGTTGGGACATCTCACTCCACCATGATGGTGCAAGCTCCTAGTTCCAACTATTTTCCATCGCCCCCGAAGCTCCAACTACTTTCCATCATCATCTTCATCCCCCCTCCACCACTTAACCCTCGTCCCACTCCACCATGTTCTCAAGCTAGGTCTAGTAGTGTGATGGAGGATGTTCTTCATTCATTTGTTGTCGACTATGATACTCAACAAGATCTTGCATATGAAGACTCTGATCAGCTGGACCCACTTGAAATGGAGGAGATGAAACTGAAAATGCAGTGGCATTACACGTGGACATCAAAAGGTTTGAAGAGAAGTCCGGAAGGAAGTTTGCTTTCAAGGGAAAGGAACCACCCGCTTGGATGGGAGGAAAGTCAAGTGTTTCACTTGCCACCAGATGGGGCATTTCTCAAGGGAATGCAAAGACAGGAAAAGTGGAGATGGAGCTAATTACCTTCCTATCGCAGAAACAGCAGAAACTGGAGCTTCAGCAGCTCTCCTCACCATGGATGAACAGTCAACTGGACTCAGCACATGAACCTGTAAATGAAGAAGCTCATGATTCTCGATAAGCTTGGATTGTCGGCAAGGTGTACTTCGAATGAAAGGCATGATCAGTTTGCATTGATGGGACTATCTCAGGTACACAACTGTATATTTGGTTGTAGTCTAAGGTACAATGAACTTAAAGAAGAGTATGATGCTATGAAACCTAAGTTTGATGAATGCTATGTTGAAAATGAAGCTCATAAACTAGCATTAAAAACAGTTGAAAGACAAAAGGTGTGGTTTCAAAAGAATCAAATAGCTTATGAAGAAAAGATAAAGGTGTTACAGCTTGATCTTGAAGTTGCTAATAATTATTTAAAACTGTCTGAGAAAGCTAAGGATGAAGTCAGTATCTAAAAACCTAGAGCTTAAAGAAAAGGTAGCTGAGGAAATAGCTAGAAATAAACAATGGTTGATTGCAGGTGATACTCTAGCTAGAGAACTATATAACAGTCAATCTGTAACCTCTGGCTTAGGATTAGGTTTTCAAAAGTATGTAGGATTGGAAGCTAGGAATGATGGTCGTGAAATCCACACCGCAGGTTAGCTAACTTTGTAAAGGAGGGTAATATGCATGCTGTCCCTGGACCTATTAGAGGTGAATTTATGCCCACAGACTGCCCATCATCATTGACTTTGATGGATCACATCATCTATATGGCAAAAGTCAAAAGACTTGCTAGACCTCGATACCTCATCTAATGACTTTGTCTCTTGCTCTGACAGTGACAATTCATCGGATCAAGGGTCTGCTTCCTATGAAAGCTGTGATTCAAGTGAGGAGTCGACCTTCCAAGCCCGACCCGCACCCGTCTACTTACAAGCCTTCTAAGGAAGTCACGAGGAATCATCTTCCAAGACAGTTTCTTCTGAAGACTTGTCTTTTAAATCTTTGAATAATCATTTGTTAAAACAATTCCTTGAATGTCTCTAATTTAAGTACTTCTTCATGTAATCAAACATCTCCCTATTTGAATAAATCTTCCAAGAAGAAGACATGTTTTGTATGTGGAAGTAAATTTCATTTGATTAAGGATTGTGATTTTTATGAGCAAAGATTGGGTGCATGTGCTACTTACCGTAAAACCCAAATCTAAATGGACCAATGTTGCTAATATTCCACCTTATGTCCCACAAGCAAATACTCGACTCTCAATGGAGAAAATCAGGTCACTGACCTTATGTGCAACCAACTAGTCCATACTTTAAACATGGTTATTGGTCTACATATGTTGACTCTATGTATGCTGGGATGGGATATGGGAGCATGCCGTGAAGCCCTCGCAGGTTGTTCTTGGAATAACAAGGGACCCAATTATCAATGGAGGACCAAGAACAATGGTGGATCCACTAAATACTCTTGTCCTAAACCTGTGATTCATTAAGGCGGTTCAAGTCAAGAATGACTTGAACCTCCACCATATGCTAACAGTTTGTATATATTTTGTTGTTGTTTGTAGGATCATCCCCTTAAGCATAAGAATATTGGTATTGTTGATAGTGGTTGTTCCAGAAGCATGTCTGGGAACAGGGATATGATGCACAATTTTGTCCCTATTGAAGGAGGAGGCAATGTAACTTTTGGAGGAAGTGATGGTAGTATCACAGGGAAAGGCACCATAAAGACACCTCATCTAGATTTTGAAAATGTGTACTATGTTAAGGAACTTCAGCATTTCAACTTGTTCTCTGTTTCACAAATCTGTGACACTAAGAACAAAGTCCTCTTCACAGAGAAAGAATGTCTTGTGCTGTCTAAAGACTTCAAACTCCCAGAAGAAACTTCAATTCACTGAAAGTCCCTCGAACTCACAATTTATACACATTCAATCTTAATGAAGTTCAACCGTGTGGTGACCTCACTTGTTTGGTGGCTAAAGCATCACTTGATGAATCCACAAAATGGCATAGGAGGATGGCGCATGTGAATTACAAGACCATTAACAAACTCTCTAAAATGAGTCTTGTCCAAGGTCTTCCCACAAAAGTTTTTACCAATGATCATAATTGTGTTGCTTGCAATAAAGGCAAACAACACGAGCCTCTTAAAAGCGATCAATGCTATGAGCATCATCACTGAACCTCTTCAGTTGCTTCACATGGATCTGTTTGGTCCAACTCAAGTCAGAAGCATTGATCATAAGTACTTCGTTTGGTGATCACCGATGGCTATAGCAGATTTTGTTGGGTTTTCTTTCTCAGAACTAAAGATGAAACATCTCAAGTGCTGACTGAATTCATCACTCTTGTTGAAAATCAGTTGAACAAAAAGGTCAAAGGTATTCGGTGTGATAATGGGACAGAGTTTAAAAATGTCGTTCTTTTAGAACTCTGTGGGTCCAAAGGCATAAAGAGGGACTATAGTAATCCAAGAACCCCACAACAAAATGGTGTAGCTGAAAGAAAGAATAGGACCTTAATTGAGGCTGCAAGATCCATGCTTGCAGACTCTAAACTGCCCACTATGTTCGGATGAAGCTGTTGGCACTGCTTGCTATGTGCTAAACAAGGTGTCCATTACTAGACCACAACTCAAAACCCCATATGAACTTCTCTTTGGGAAAGTTCCTGTCATTCACTACCTAAAACCTTTTGGTTGTCAAGTGACCATTCTGAACACAAGTGATCCACTGGGAAAGTTTGATGAGAAGGCTGATGATGGTTATATTGTGGGCTATTCAGCTCATAGTAAGGCATACAGGGTGTACAACTTGCAAGCCAAGAAAATAGAAGAGACGTTGAACCTGAGATTTTTGGAAGACAAGCCTAATGTTCAAGGACAAGGTCATTCATGGTCCTTTGACCTTGACTACTTAACTGATTATCCGGGTTACCACGGACATCCGCTAACCAAAATACGGTCCTCAAGTGTCTCCAACTAACAATGCAGGTCCCCTAGATGATGGCTCTGACAATGAGTTTCAAGATGATGAGCAACCCATACTTGTGCCTTCTTTCTCCCCTAACAATATTACGTGTACCACCTCCAAGGATACTGCTGATTCGAGTGATGAAGATGACTCTCATTATGCAGAGGACCTTGCTAGGCTCCAGACTCAAGAATTTGCAGCTAAGCTTGAAGCAGAGAAACTGAATGGAGAAGTTAATAATGAAGGAATCGGTAGAAACCATGTTTCTGAAGTTGATTCTCATCACACCTACCTTCCCAAATCTGCAAGGCTATGCCGTTCCTCCTCAAGTATCTTCAGACTTTGGTGAACCCTATACACGCTTTCCAAAACCTTCAGATCTTGGAAATTATCAACCCAAAGCTGGCATTTTCACCTCACCCTCTTATGATGCTGAATTTGAACCAACCATCACTAATCTTGATTCATCCATTGAAGTCAACCCCACTACTACTCAGCGGATCAACATAGCTCATCCTCAATCCAACATTATAGGTGATCTTCTGCACCGTTAGAACTAGAAGGGCTATCACCATCCTCGCTTAAGGCAGATTGCTTTTTCTCTTATGTCTCCAACCAAAGAACGAGACAATCACACGGACCTCAAGCATTGTCTGTTTGCTTGTTTTCTCTCTCAAGTGGAACCAACTAGTGTTTCTCAAGCTCTCAACGATCCAAGCTGGATAGAAGCAATGCAAGAAGAAATGCAACAATTCCACAATCGCAGGTCCGATTTTGGTTCCACTCCCGGATGGCAAATATGCCATTGGGACAAAATGGGTTTTGAAGAATAAGAGAGACGCTAGGGGTGTTGTGATCAAAAACAAAGCAAGGTTGGTAGCTCAAGGCTCGCAAGAGGAAGGGATTTATTATGATGAAGTGTTTGCACCTGTTGCCCGAGTTGAAGCAATTCGCATTTTCTTGGCATATGCTTCATACATGGGTTTCATGGTGTATCAAATGGATGTCAAGGGTGCTTTTCTGTATGGTGAGATTGAAGAGGAGGTCTATGTCACTCAACCCAAGGGATTTGAAGACCCCGATCACCCAAAACATGTCTACAAGGTGGTTAAAGCTCTTTATGGCTTACATCAGGCACCTAGAGCTTGGTATGCTCGGCTTTCGTCGCTCCTACCAAGCATGGCTATAGAAGAGGTGCTATTGATAAAACTCTGTTCCTCAAGAAGAATTACTCAGACATCATTTTGGTGCAAGTGTATGTGGACGACATTATTTTTGGTTCCACAAA
Source organism: Chrysanthemum makinoi (assembly GCA_910596185.1). Taxonomy (NCBI): domain Eukaryota; kingdom Viridiplantae; phylum Streptophyta; class Magnoliopsida; order Asterales; family Asteraceae; genus Chrysanthemum; species Chrysanthemum makinoi. Next base: position 149,778,889 of record OU343222.1, read on the forward strand.
CGAAGCTTGGTGCAGGGAATTCGAGGAACTCATGAAGGGTGAATTTCAAATGAGTGCTATGGGAGAGCTTACATTCTTTTGGGTCTCCAGTGTTCGCAGAACAGGATGGCATCTTTATCACCAAGATAAATATGTGAGGGACATTTTGAAAAAGTTTGGTATGGAAGGTGTTAGGACTGCTACAACACCTTATGAAGCTCCAAAGCCTAAAGCAAATAATGAACCAGATCTACCGTGAATGTTCATCTGACAGTCCATGATTGGTTCATTAATGTATTTGACAGCTTCAAGACCTGATATTACATTTGCTGTGAGTGTTTGTTCTCGACATCAAGTCACTCCACTTGCTTCCCATCTCAATGTTGTCAAGAAGATCTTTAAGTACCTCAAAGGCCAACCTCTTTTAGGCCTTTGGTACCCAAAAGAATCTCCTTTCAAGTTGGAAGCATATAGTGACAGTGATTATGCCGGTGCAACTGGATAGAAGATCCACAACTGGGGCTGCCAATTTCTTGGTAAGAGGTTGATTTCTTGGCAATGCAAGAAACAAACCATCGTGGCCACCTCAACTAATGGCAGGTAGCGCTGTCGCCTGCAAATTGTGTGGACAAGTCCTTTGGATTCGTAACCAATTGCCGGACTATGGGTACAACCTTATGAACACTACAATTCATATAGATAATCAAAGTACCATCTGCATAGTCAAAAATCCAGTTTTTCACAAATAACGAAACACATTGAAATCGTGCACCACTTTATAAGAGATGCTTATGAAAAACATTTGATAAAAGTGGCTAAAATCCATACCGATGATAATGTGGCGACTTGTTAACAAAAGCGTGTGATGGACCAAGGTTTCAACACCTCGTGGTCAATATTGGAATGTTAAACCCTTGACTGCATAGTTTGAGGGGAGGCATAGGCCTCAGGGGAGGCATATGCCTCGGGGGAGGATTTTGTGCAAACTCTGCATTATTTTTGTATATTAGGGTGCATTATTTTTGTATATTAGTTTGTATTCTAACACTAACTACTAATATTTCTCTAGTTTGTTTGTTTTTGTTGTTGTGTATGTTGTTGTGTCTGCTTTTGCAGCTTGTCTCATCGCATTTTGTCCGGTCTTTATCCGGATTGCAGTTTGTATTTTCCCCGATCAAGTTCAAATTCATCAAGAGTGGTTCATAAGTATATGGTCAAAACAGCTAAAAGAATGTTGCTTGTTTCTTCTGAAATCAATGATACTGAAGCATACAATTTGATTCCACTGAAGTTATAATATCAAGAAAAGAAATTGAAGTCAAATTGTTCATTCATTCATTCAAGAAACAGTTTACAGCTTTCAGCTTTCATAAAGTCAACCTACTACTATGCATCTACAAGATACGAGTTGTACACTTAAGCTAAGCCTAAACTAGTGTATATCCTTCATTTCGAAATCTAAGTGAATGTTGGATATGCATTAGATGCTGGCTTTGCTTTCAGAGGTCTCTGCGTAACCACCCATTCCGCTTAACGGTCGGGTTGGATATGCATGACCAACTCGACGAAGATGCTAAGGACCAAAATGGAAGGATGGATTGATGCAAACGATTGATGATGACGATGACCACGCAGGATGACGTAGAGAACTAACGTGTCCTCGTGGTGCTTCATCTACTCATTTAAACCAAAATGCAATCGATCCACCCTCCTTAAGCCCTTCTACTATACGATGTGTGTTCATGCACCAAAAGATGGCGCAGTGAGACCAAGAACCACCTCTCTATCTTTGGGGAGCGGAGGATTCCTGGCACGAGGTCTTTGTGGAGACCAAGGTGCTGGAGGTTGGGAGTAAAACGTTCCCTCCTTATAGGAGTCATCGTAATCATCAGCCAGATTCACTTGGATTCACTACATCGCCATCTTCTGAAGAAGGAAGAGAGGGCGATTTATTTGGTCGTAGATAGGGTTGAGGGAAGTAATGGTACCATGGGGTTGATTCACCACTTGATGATGATGATGAAGATGAGGAAGTGAGATCTATGATCTTAGGTTTGGTATTCATGGAGCAATTCTGTTAATTGGGTTTATTTTGCATCTAGGGTTTGTGGTAATTGTTTGGGGATCTTGATGAAGAGATGAGTTACATTGGGATCATTTTATAGACGGATTCAAGGTTCAATGAGTTTAATGCAAGTGGGTGGCACAGTAATTCTAGAAACTTACCGAAGATACTCTAATCTTTGATGCATTCTGCTGAAGGTATAACTTCAGCAGATTGATCATATGTTTCTACCGAAGTGTTATTTTGGGTTGGGACAAAGATGCTATACACGCAAAAAGGTCAAACAAACGATCCATTTTTCTTTGACTATAATTTGGGCAAAAACACTTCACCCACCATTACTCGCTCGAACAAACCAATTCTCTTCCATTCCACTTTCACAAACACTCACCACTTCAAAATCATAATCCTAAAACACTCATTTTCTTCATGGCTCTTGAATTCAAACATGATCACAACAAAGTCGCATTTCTGGGAAACGGCAAGGGCTATGAACTGTACGAACCTATGGTGGAATTCCTGAAAAGGTCAAAGATTTGTTATGCTCTATCTCATTCTCCAAATGAGATATATGAGTCCTCGATCACTCAATTTTGGGATACTGCTGAGAAGAGGAGCGAGACAGAGATTAGGGCTGTGATTGATGAAAGAGAGTACATTGTGACCGAGGAGTCGATCGAGAGGAAGCTTCACCTGGAGGATGCTGAAGGAGTATTTCATTCGAATCAGGAAGATGTGCTTAATGGGTTAAGGGCTATTGGGTATCGAGGAACCGAATGATATGTGGCTAAAGAAGGAACTCTGCCCAAAATGGAGGTTCTGGTTCACACACTGATCCAATGCATGAGCAACAAGACTGGAGGATGGGACCAGTTCTCCACTCGACCGGGCTATGGTATTGTATGTCTATCACAAGGGGTAACTTTCAATTTTTCTAAGTATATTTTTGAAAACTTGGTTGAAAATATTCAAAAGACAAAGGGAAAGTTTTTAATGTACCCAAGGTTTCTTCAAATGATATTAGACACTAATACCCAAGCCCAATCTTTCTATCCCATAAGCACTTTAACTGCTAAATTGTTTGCTACAATGAGAACCCACTTTCAGGGGGAACATCATCCCTTGCTAGCAGCCATGTTGCCCCAAGGTAATGAGGTCAGCTGATGAGGAGAATGTGACTCATAGTCCTCCTTCCTCACTTGCTACTCGATGGTAATCCATTGGTTCACACTGATGAGGGCCCATCTTCAACTGTTGAAGCAACTCATGTTGCTCCGCACCAACCACCATGTCCCAGTCCTCCACCCACTCTAGCTACTCATGATGAGTCGGAAATCAATAGACCACCCACACCAAGCCCTGTGAGGAATCCTCTCGATGAAGATCTTCCTCACATTGAGCATGACCAGTTACTTCGAAAGGTCCAATGAGGCTCCCCTTACCACAGAGCAATCTGCTGGTGGAGCTGAGGACCCCATTACACTCTCATCTGTGTATGCTCTTGTCAACAGTATGTCAGCAGAGGTTAAGAGTCGAAAAGGAGCTTGCAGAGACCAAGTCTTCTCTTGGGGTTAAGATTGAAGAACTGGGAAATCAGGTCAAGGTCTTAGAGCACAAACTAAAAGGGGCCTCCAAAAGGAAACTTGTGGTTTCCTCTGATGAAGAACAAGAAGATCCCCATTTTGAGTCTCCGGACATGTTGGTGATGTTTCTCTCAATGATCCTTTGTCATTAGCCGCCACTTCCTCAAAGAAGAAGGAGCCTGTCCTCTACAAAAGAAGGAAGAGATCTTATTCTCATAAGGTTTCTTCTGAAGCTTCAAAGGAACCTGGGTTGATAAGGATGCATCTGCTGATGTACCTATGAAGGATGTATCTTCGTGATCCTAATCAAACCGCATCGATCCAAGAACCAATGCACCTTTCCCCCTCACAGATCTGTCTCGACATTGCTACTATGACAACTCCAATGGATGATCAGCATCAACATGTTAACCTAGGTACTACTTCAGAGGTACCTGTCATTGATTTAACTGAAGAAGAGTGTGCCAAGAAGCCTAATAATAAAGGAAAAATGTCATCACGAAGATGAGCTTGGTCCCGACCCGGTGAGTGAGGAGGAAAGACTGGGTCAAAAAAGTAGATTGGCTGAGTTTGAGAAGTCAAAGGAAAGTGCAAAGATTGGCTAAACAACTTGAAACAGAGGAATTTTCATCTTTAACTCCTGAGAGAAGAAAAGAACTTGATGAACTGAGGACTCGATGTCTCACGAACACCGGATATTCTAACTCAAAGAAGTCACTTCAAGACCTTCTCTAGCTCAAAGCATCCTAGGTGGTGATTTCCTTAATGACAACTATGTGGAGCGAATGATGGCTCAGGGAAGACAAAGGAGGCAAGAAGCAATTGCACAAAAGAGGGCCATCCAAGCTCAGAAGGCCAAAGAAAAATCCCCTACTAAAGATGAAATGAGAAGGGTGGTGAAGAACCAATGCTCAATGTACAACTCTGGGTTAACAATGAAACAAGTCAAGGCTTTCCCTGATCATGTCCTATATCGCAAATATAATCAAATCATGAAGGGCAGATCATCATCCTCAGCACCTTCTACCATCTTAAAAAGGACTTCAGAGAATGAAGATGCTCCAAAAGCCAAAAGACTCAAGGTCGATGATGCTCCAACCAAGGAATCCTCTTCATCATTCCTGAAGCAACTTCGAAGTTGCTTCCTCTACTATCAAGGGTCAATCTCACAACCATCTTCCATTTCTCCCTAGCACCTAAAGCTTCAACTCCCTCTCCTCGTGGCACCTGTTGTCACACTGGAAGATTCTCAAGAAAAGGAAGCCGATCTCACGTAAACTAAAACAAAGAGGGCTATAAAGATATTCCACAGGATGAACGCACTTCGCGCTTCAACCAAGTCTCAATCTGCCGGTTCAAGTCCTACCACAAATGCACAAGATGAAAATGCTCCCTCTAGGGAAATCTATCAGCCTGGGAGAAGGAAGAAGAGAATGGCCAAAAGATCTTCTTTGGATCTTGAAGCTGATGAATCAACTTTCATTATAGAAGGGTCTCTGATTTTCCCGATGGACATTCAGATGATGTGTTAGTGTGGACATTAAAGGATGATGAGATGAATGTTCTTCTTCGAAGAGACTCCACTTCAATAGGATTCACCTTTCTAAAGGAAATTCTACACCCGGTAGACAGGCGGACTTACTTTCTTTGTTCACTCAAGTTAACACCTATTATTGCAACAAGGAACCACAAGGTTCTGGGATGATCTTACCAGGAGATCTTCAAGTTCTGTTCAAATCCCACATTCCAAATAGCAAAGCATCTTCCATTTGGGAAAACTCACATCGGTGGAAGCTTACATCCCGAGATTCTATCCTCTCCCTCATGTGCATGTGCTTGAGACTAAGGGTGGAATCACTGTCTGCATGTTTTCTGAAAGGAAGTATCACTTGCCCCAAAGACTTATGGAAAAGATGCTGAGTCAAAAATTGGAAATTCCTCCGTGATCCTCGTGGGAAATGAAAGACACCGCTTTAACACCTGGTGGGATTGATCAAAACTCAACTCCAACAACTGCAATAGGCCTATTCTTCATCCATATCAAGACCCTTGGTACTCTCTGCACAACTTTGTTTTGTTTATTTAGTTTGCTTTATTTATGTTATTTGTCTATTTGTGTCAAAATTTTTTAAAGTCTTTCATAAAAAGAAAACTCACAAAAACATCATTTTAAAAATAGTGATAGCGTTTATTTAATAAAATTAAGTTTTAATTTCTCTTTTCAACTTATTATCAATCATTTTCAGTTTTATAAATTGATCTTAGTTAAAAAAAAAAAAAAAAAAAACAGTTTTGTTTGTTGTCCAATTCAGATGGTCTTTAAACTCACCGGATGTACCTTGTGTATGTCAAAGAGTTGGCTAGTCCAAAGGGTACAGCTTTGGTAAAGACACATCAAATCTGTTGATAGCTGTAATGGTTTGCTCAAAATCATAGGGTATGCAACCACCCATGCTTAACTGCTGAGGGTTGTATGGTCATCAATTCACCATGGTCTATTCCTTTTAGGAATCCAAGAATTGGCTAGCCCACATGTATATGGCATGTGGTAAAGGCAACTGACTCCATATTTGGTACTCAATTCACCAATACTAAGAATTGACTAGTCCCGAGCAAACGGCTCCGGTAAAGACACATCAAATCCGTTTATATGGTTGCTGGTTTGCCAATAAATCAGATGGTTATCAATGTACCATAGTTTACTTAACCTAAACATGTGGCTACCCAGAGTAATGGCTATTGGTAAAGAGACATCAAACCCATTAATTTCAATGATTCACCTCTCACAGAGTCAACACACCGAAGTGATGAGAATAGTATGAAACTTATATGTTTTGATGTACATGGTGTCATATGTTGCCGCAAAGATCAAGGCCTCACAGCTCGGTCAATCATAGAGATGTTCTCGTTTTCCTTTATTTGATGTTTGAACACAATCCTCAAAATTTTACAGATCTATCACGAAACCGAACTAAACCTTGTCAAATTCGATTTAGGGAGGATTGTTGGGAATTAAGGTAAACCATCGATCAAGATTCTGCCAAGAGACTCAAGAAGAATGGATTCTACTGAGTTATACTTCAGCAGAAATGATAAAGCAGATATTGTGTTGTGCTGAAGTGCGAACCACTAATGAGGAGAGATAAGCTCGAATAGAGTAAAAGTCACCAGATAAAGATAGGTTGCCGTATTATGTAGAGTTTAATCAGAATAAACAATATGATGAACAAAACAATATGATTAGTTGCATACTTGTCTAGATGCATGCTTAGTCTATGTTAGTATTAGGAGCGAAATTGTCAACGCCTTTTAGGTTTCTTACCTAAAGAAACCATTATAGTTTGTAATAGATAAGTTTTTTCTCAAGTCTTTCAAGTCTTGGATAAACATCTGAAACATAGAGTTTCTATAATCAAAAGATCCATAGAGGATCAAAGAGTTCTTAGTTATTATAACTTGTGTTTATTTTCCGCTACAAAATACGAGTTGTAGAGATCTTCTATTAGTTTGCTTGTGATTACATAGGCAACACTAACGATCTCCGAGTGCTTAAAGATCTATCAAGGTCTTTGTGTTTTCAACAGAAGAGTAGAATGAGCTTTTCAAATTTGTAGTTAAAATTTAGATAACGAGAATTTCACATTTTTTGAAAATTATTAAAAAAAGTGTAGCTAAACGAATTTTCAATTTTTCCTTTTCATAAGAAAATTTTCTCAGAAAAATGAGAAATTATTCTCCAATTAAACAACCCCTAAATTACCCGTAAGCTATAACTTGCAAATGATAGTTATAGTTATTAATATAAAACTTAACTTTAACCCCTTACATACACGAGGTTATAAAATATTTTTTTATATGAATTATGTAAAATATTTTATATTTCTAGTTTTTGAGTTGATAACATGTTCTACGCATTATGCATGTTTAAAATCACAGGTTATTAACCCAGCAGCAGGGTAAGATAATCAGTAGCAATGCAATACCACTAGGTGGTTATCGGATATCACTTGGAATCGTGTGATCACTTTACAAAGTAAATTATTCGACCCTATATCTGGGTTACACAAATATCTACTTGGGATAAGACCAAATGTTAGTTATTGAATTAGCACAATCAATAACCCGCGATATAAGTGTTTTGCTATCCTGCTTGTTTCTCCCGGTTTTGTATCTCTTCATGCTGATGATGACGATCTCTATTTATAGTAGAGAACACTTACCTCTAGTCAATGGACTTTTATGAGTAATTAACGCCAATTAATCCATAAAAAGCCTCCATTATCATAGGAATAGTGGTTACATGACCAATTAAACGAGGTCATAGCGCTTCAAGCAAATGCCACTTGAATGAGTCAAAGCCAGTACAAATTAATCAATCGCAACACTACCAGAAGAACCATTACACTAGCAAGCAGAACCAATACACTACCAAGGAACCATCGCCATTACACTAACAAGTAGTAACTAGCGCATTCAACCATTATTGAGTCAGGGTGTTCAGGGACCTCATGGGCGTACACTCCATACCTCAAACCCAAAACCAGGTGTGAACTAATCCCACAAGTGCATTAAATTTTCCAACAATCCTCCCAAAATTTAGTTCAATTCCTTTGCATGAAAAACAAACATCAAACAAAACATGTGCATAAACAAAAATATCATGAGGATTGAATTTCCATCTTAGTACATTAAACGTTAAAATATTCGAGAATCAGGGTGTTCTAAGAATTGAACCCTTCAACCCATTTGAATACCTGAAAATAAAATACACACAAGTTTTCAAACACTTAAAAGCTTCTGACAATATACAAGCCATGTGTCCATATCCAAATTCATAAATGTTGTAAGAGCCAAAAGTCCAAAGCCCCCTGAAGCGGCAAAACTTCAACATTCACAAAGGTGGTTCCTCTTTATTCATGCTCCTGCCAAGCACTTTTTCAAAGAAAATTAACCATTAAGAAGTAAAGACTTCATCTTATTTCAGCAGGTTATGAGCACAACCTTGGGATGTAAATAAAACATGTGCTCTAGTCCACTGAATGTTCAGCTTTCCACATTGAACTCAGCTCCCAAGTTTCCTTAGGAGGGAGTTGGGTGTCTTATCATTCAGTGACTAAGTTGGACTTAAACCCATCCCTTTAGCGATTTTTAAACCAAGTCTTTAGCCGCACCTTCGTCAAGTGATCAGCTAAATTTTGTTGAGATCTAGCAAACTCTATAGATACCACCCCATTCGTGATAAGCTCACGAATCATGCTATGTCTGACACCTAAGTGTCTAGACTTCCAATTGTACATCTGGCTATAAGCCTTAGCCAATGTAGCTGCACTATCACAACGGATAGAAATAGGTGCTATAGGTTTAGGCCACAATGGAATCTCAAGAAGCAAGTTTTTCAACCATTCACTTTTACCGCCAGCTAAGGCCACAAATTCATATTCCATTGTTGAACTGGTGATTCAAGTTTGCTTCTTGGATGCCCAAGAAATTGCACCTCCACCAAGTAGGAATACCCACCACCGGTAGAAGAATTGTCTTCAAGTACTGATCCAACTTGCATCGCTGTATCCTTCCAATACTGAATGATAACCGTAAGATATGGAGACTATAATCCATAGTTCTCTCGGATACTTCAAGCATTCCTCTCGAATCGCCTAGTGATGAGCACTAGGATTACTAGTATACCCGCCGGTTTTCCCAATCGCAAAAGCAATATCGTCTTATACAAGTTATGGCATACATCAGCAAAACCAATTACCCTAGAATACTCAAGTTGAGATACAACCTTGCCATTATTAGGCACTCACAAGTATCCATAGGTGTACTCACTGGAATACCAAAGTAATTGAATTTCCTCAACACCTCAATATATATAAGAGACCGAGAGATAAAAATTCTTTTACTTTCATGTTTAATCCTTATACCAAGGATAACATCCCTCTCCCCATGTCCTTCATGGAGATCCTGATGACAAAAATTCATTTGTCAAGTCAACTCGATTTTGGTCACAAAGATCAACATGTCATCAACATATAGACAAATGATGACTCCTTTACCGTGATTCATCAAATTTGATATACACACATTTGTCAGCTTGGTTAAGAACATAACCACTAGACAAAACCACTTCATCAAGTTTTTGATGCCATTTCTTAGGTGTCTGTTTTAGTCCATAAAGAGACTTAATCAGTTTACACACCTTGTTTTCATTGCCGCATGATGAAGCCCCGGGTTGGTTCATATAAACCTCCTTATCCAATTCACCATGCAAGAAAGTCACTTTCACATCCATCCGATGAATAATCGATTTTGAATAGATGCCAAAGCAATCATCAGCCTTATGGTAATCACACGAGCCACGTGGGCATAAGTATCAAAGTAGTCTATCCTACTTTTTTAAAGCCTTGAATGATTAGTCTAGCCTTGAACTTTTCAATAGTTCCATCTACCTTCATTTTCCTTTTGAAAATCCATTTGCAACCCAGAGGTTTGCAACTTGGTGGTAGATCAACCAACACCCAAGTGTTGTTGCCCATGACGGAATCCATCTCATCATTAATTGCATCTTTCCAGAAAGCAACATCCTGGGACTTTATTGTTTCTTCAAATGTTTTAGGATCATCCTCAACAATGAAACAATAGGAGTATTGGTTAGATACCTCATCCCTTGTTCTTTCAACTAAATATAATTGAAACTCAGGTCCAAATGACTTTGGAGTCCTGACCCTTTTGCTCTTTCTGTGCAAAGGTTCAGGTTGTTGAACCACAACCTCATCAGGGACCTCTGATACACCAATGTCATGAGTTCCATTAGGAATCCTTTGACTTGGTGTAGGGACTGACGAGAATCTATTCTCATCAAAGTTAGCATCCCTTGATTCAATTATGGAGTTAATTGAAACATATTCATTAGGTTCAATAACATAGAACCTAAAAGCCTTGGAATGCTTAGCATATCCAACAAAGATGCAATCAATGCCTCTTTCACCCAAAGTTTTTAGCTTTGGATCAAGGAGTCTTACAACAGCCCTACAACCCCAAACCCCGAGATATTTCTGGGTTGGGTTTCCTTTTAGTCCGAGTTCATAAGGAGTAACCTTGTTCTTTTATTAGGAACCCTATTTAATATAATAGCAAGTGTTAACATAGCTTCACCCCCGTAACTCAGTCCTGAATAGGACAACATGAAATTAACCATCTCCTTCAACACCCCTTTTTCCTTCGAAATACCATTTTGCCGAGGAGTATAGGGAGCAATCGTTTATGGATTATACCAAATGATGAAAATACCGAGTATCCATGTATTCACCTTCCCTATCAGTCCTTAATCTTTTGATCAAAGACCCAAGTTGTAATTCAAATTCAATTTTAAACACTTTGAATTTATCTAATGATTCATCATTATGTAAATGATGATATAACAAAAAACCTAGAAGCATCATCAATAAATGTCACAAAGTATTTCTTATTCCACAAAGAGGGAGTGGCATGCAAATCACACAAGTCAATCGTATTAGCTCCAAGAGCTTAGTTTCACGTTTAACACTCTGAAAAGGTTTCTTAGTTATCTTGGTCAACATGCAAGTTTTACACTTTTCAGTGTCCGTGTCAAATGCTGGGATTAACCCATCCTTAGACATATCTTGCATCCTTTTATAGTGTACATGGCCAAGTCTAGCATGCCATAGGGTAGAGTCAGTCAGGTCAGTGGTGGTCACAAAGGCTGAAATAACACTATCAGTGACAATATTAAGCTTGAACATTTGATTACACAAATAACCGAAACCATTAAACACACCATGCATAGATAGAAAAAATTTATCAGATTAAATAACTTGTTTATATCCATGATTATTCAAAACACTACTTGAAACCAAGTTCTTCCTTATATTAGGAACATGAATAACATTAAACAAAGTTACAATCTTTTCAGAACTAAACTTAAGATCTACACAACCACGACCATGCACCAAGGCTGTTGACTCATTTCCCATGTGAAGAATAGAACTATCATTCAGCTTCTATCTTTGCATACATGAACAGTTGCTCCAGAGTCAACCCACCACGCAACATCATCATCCTACACATAATAAGATTCAGATACATATGTAACATAATAAATCTGAAAAGACTTATTAAACATATTCTGACCTTCAAAGGAGTTGGTAGAAACACCACCAACCATTAAGGCCCGATCCATTGGCTTTACCACCAACCCAACACCTTTGCAATCCTTTATAATGTGACCAGATTTACCATATTTCCAACAAGTAGGTGTTGCTTTCTTGTTAGGATATGCCCTTGTGTTATCATGATGTTTACGTTTGCCTTTGTTGTCATTGTACCTGGTGGAGTTGTTATGCTCCATCATATTGACAACAGATGCACCAGTAGCATTGCTACTCTTTGGCTTGTCATTATCCTGCACCCTGAGAGATTCCTCAATGCGCAAATGACTGCCCAACTCAACCAGAGTTAACTCCTCCTTCTTATGTTTCAAGGTATGCTTGAAATCTTTCCAAGAAGGAGGAAGTTTGTCAATGACACAAGAGACTGAAATAGCCTCATCCATGTGCATATTGTGTTGTGTAACCTTCCAAGTATACCAAGAAGTTCATTGTATTGTTCCATAACTGGTCTTGAATAAGTCATTTTGTAATTTGTGAAATTACTTACAAGGAACTTCTTACTTGATGCATCCTCAGCCATATATTTGGCATCCAAGGAATCCCATAGTTCTTTGAAATATTCAAAGTTCTGATAAATGTCAAAGAGTGAATCAGACATACCATTGAGAATTAAACTTCTGCAAGTGTAGTCATCATTCTCCCATTTGCTCCTTCTCTTGATCTGTACCACAGTAGCATCATCCCCATCATCAGGAATAGGTGTAGTCAAAACATAGACCACACTCATACTTGATGCAAGAAGTGCATCTTCTTTTGCCATCTCCTAAAGTCCACCCCTTCAAACTTGTCAAGCTTGGCAAAGTTTGAAGCAATGTGTTTCATTGCAGCAACAGCCATTGATTATCACAAGATAGTTTACTTTGATTCTTGGTGGTTATTAGCCCAGCAGCAGGGTAAGATAATTAGTGGCAATGCAATACCACTAGGTGGTTACCGGATATCACTTGGAATCGTGTGATCACTTTCCAAAGTAAACTATTCGACCCTATGTCCGTTACACGAATATCTATTTGGGATAAGACCAAATGTTAGTTATTGAATTAGGCACAATCAATAACCCTTGAGCATATAAGTGTTTTGCTATCCTGTTTGTTTCTCTCGGTTTTGTATATCTTCATGTCATGATGACGATCTCTATTTATAGTAGAGAACAGTCACTCCTAGTCAATGAACTTTATGAGTAATTAACGGCCAATTAATCACCCATAAAAAGCCTCCATTATCATAGGAATAAGGTTACATGACCAATTAAACGAGGTCATAGCGCATGGCAATGCCACTTGAATGAGTCAAAGTCATTACAAATTAATCATCGCAACACTACCAGAGGGAACCATTACACTAGCAAAGATGAACCAATACACTACCAGTAGGAACCATCGGCTACTAACTAGCAAGTAGTAACCAATACACTAGCAAATAGAACCAATACACGCCAAGTAGGAACCATCGTCACATTACACTAACAAATAGTAACTAGCGAAGCATTAACCACTATTGAGTCGTGGTGTTCGTGGACCCATGGGTGTACACTTCGTACCTCCAAACCCAAAACCAGGTGTGAACTAATCCCACAAGTGCACTAAATTTTCCAACAAAAACCACGTAATAACCTTTGAATTTTTTTTTTCGGATATCTTTATGTAAACTTTTAAGAATAAGTAATGAGTCATTGCTATACGACCAATTTCGTGTATTTATTTTCATCTTACAGTAATCAGTGGGGTTGTATCTTCATTTCGATATTTATATTTCTGTTAAAAATAATTTTGATATATTTAATTTTTAAAAACGTGCACATGCGAGTTAAACTTATAAAGATGAATAACATGAGTAGCTATTGAACGCGAATAATAAATAAAAAATAATATTTTGAATATCTTTACTTAATCTCATAAAGATGAATAACATGAGTCGTTATGTACAATCTCGTGTATTCATTAAAATATCACATTAACGCATTCTTTCATTTTGATATTTATAATTAAACTAAACCGAAACCGAAAAATCGAATAAACCGAACCGAAAAACCGCCCTAAATGACAAACCGATGGGGTGGTGTTTATTTTTATAAAAATGAGGTTTTCGATTTCACATAAAAAACCGAACCGATAAAACCACCATGCCCCGCCCTACCCTTATATATATTTTATTATATTGTAACGCCCCGACCCGACAAGGGTAAAGGAATCACAAGTAATGGTGTCATATCAAAGCAAACATAAACATTCAAAAGAAATCTTAACATAAATGCGGAATATTTCAAGTCAAAACGAATTCAATACATAGGTCCCAGCGGAAAAATAACTCCAACAAAATATCTGAAATAACAAGGTCTTAAATGGCATCATAAGATCAAAGCTAAATATCTCTAAGGTAAGTCCACTCATGCACTCATCCCAAAGCAAAACCCAACTTCCAATGCTTAGATACCCGCGAAGAAAAGAAAAGTGCGGCTGAGCTTCAAAAGCCAGTGAAGGAATGATATGAAAGCAAAGCTTAATACTAAACGATGTCGAATATGAAATATAATAAACGAAAGATAGCAAATCATAATCATTTTCAAAGTATAAATCAGAATTTTCAAATAAAGTTAATAGTTAACTACCACGAGCCCAAACAAATATCGATCATAATCATATTCTCATAAGGCAACATTCTGTAAGGCAACATTTCTCGAAGGCAACATTTGTAGGGGAGACCTACCGAGTTATGAAGGACGGCATGCACGCAAAGATCAATCATCGATAACATATAACGATAATGATAATGATCTAGGATGCATCCATACGCCTCCTTCCTACATATACAAAATATGCTCCACCATCCGTGAACGGGCGTATCACTCTATCTGCCCTAGAGTCATATCGGTGCATCATCGATACGACATGGAACCCCCATGACTAGTGAAATACTTGGCTCGTGTGTCAAACTATCTTAGGTCAAATCAGAATGTCATAACTGACACGATCATATTTTATCGTAAGGTTATTCATATTTTCAAAATCGAGTTTTCATATCATATAGTTCAAAATCGATATTTCATAATTCGAAATCGAGTTCGATAAGCAAACACCAAACAAAACGTAATGGGTTCATAGCAAAGGCTTAGGAATCCCTAATATAAAATCTAACGAAATAAAACGTCAAAAGGAACCTTTAATGAAAAGGTCAGAATATATGTACCTTATTCCAAAGCAAATGATCGAAAAGCAGAAATACGGAAAGCAAAGGATTACTCCTTCTTCACAGAACCTATACACATTAACGGTCGTCCATGTTATTCATGATTCCATAATCGTCGAAATGATCTTTTAACATTTGGTGTTTATACTTAGTGTATTCAGTAATCTTAATACTTTAGGATTTTATGATTAAATAAGACTTAAGTGTTTTATAATTAATATCGTAGATTAGGGTTCATTATGTCATTTATTAAAGTTTAGGGTTAAATGTGAAAATAGTTTAAACGTCATAACTCACACATGAAATAACGAATTAATATATTAGCTTCAAACCCTAATCGACTCTCATTATGTTCTAGGGTTTCCCTTCTTTAATATCACATTAATAAGCATTTACTTTTCATGTTACGTCTTTTAATGACTCGCTACTTAACCTAACACCTTCATGTCTTAACCATACGCTACTTATATATATGTTATACCTCAACTTTTATTCCCATGCACGTTTATGATTTTATGTGACACACAAATTACTTATTATCCGGATTAAATACACATTTACACACACACGCACTATAGCTTCGACTAAATATGACCACGTACTACGTTTACATATCTACAAGCTCACTTGACTTATAAAACATCCGCATGATACACAAACCATTTAGGGTTCGGTTCACACTTCAAACTAGGGTTTAGGTTTACATGACCTTTACTTATTAAACACACGTTCAAAACTCTTATATGGTTCGGTTTATATATATATAGGTTCGGCTAATAGGTTTTACGCAAACCCTAACTCTCTACGTACTTTACATATTCAAGTTATCATGTTTTACACCTTAAATAAACATACACATGGTTCGGTTCTCATATATGTGGTTCGGTTCTCATATACTCGACCTAACCATGGTCCGATTCAATAATACTTATTACGTAACATACTCTTTAATACTTATAAGGTTCAAATCATTATGGTTTATTCTTGTTGGTTTCATACGGCTCGACACAAGGAAAAACAAACATAAGTCGACTAAAACAACATGCGACAACATATTAACTTAAGGTGCATCAAAGGAAAACGAGAAACACGTTATACCTTAACTTGTTGAAGCAAAATCCGACACCAAGGTGTGTAAGGTTCACGAATGAGAGCAAAGAAAAGAAAGAGAGACAATCAAAACTAGGGTTTCACTTTTGAGTTAATGAGTTATATTTATAGCTAGTTACATTTTAGGTTTAAGGCTTGAGAGTGGTGTGGGCTTCGCTTGGTCCAACCAAACAAAACAAACCCATGGGCTCTCGACTCTCGGCTTCAAAAAGAAACGAGCCCAAGTGGTTTCAAATAATCGAAAACAAGGTCCAACTAATCGGCCCAACACTTTAGCGAGACGTTTAACTCTTCGTCAGATATAATCGATCACGCATTAATTTATTAAGTTTTAATTACTCGTAGTTAGGTTTTAAATTTCGTTATATGAATATAAATGTCTTTTACGATTTTTATAAATTTGATTCCAAAGGTATTTTAGTCTTTATTCATGTTTTAGATTTTCAGGTTTTACAACTCTTCCCCTCTAAGAGAAGAATTTTCGTCCTCGAAAATTGAAATGAAACGAAACGAAAACGAAATGAGAATATACCAAACTATTCAAAGAAATGAGGATAACTAGCTCGCATCGACTCTTTGGTCTCCCAGGTAGCCTCACGCCCCGGTGATTTTTCCAAAGAATCTTAACGAACGAATGACTTTATTCTCATGACTCTTTCTTGTCTTTCTAAAATAGCTTCCGTTCTTCGATAAAGACATATCGTACTGAATTTGATCAAACGGATAAGAAGCAACGTGTAACGGATGATAATTGTATCCCCTTAGGAGAGATACATGGAAAACATCATGAACATGCGATAACCGAAGTGCTAATCGATAATTTAAACTCTCCTATAATGCCTGAATTTCAAACGGACCAATGAATCGAGGACTGAGCTTGCCCTTGATTCCAAAACGCTTCACACCTCTAAACGGCGAGACTTTCAAAAATACACGATCTCCAACCCGAAATTCTAAATCACGACGATGATTGTCCGCATAACTTCTCGACGAGACCTAGCCTCCTTTCTCTAGCAATAGCTACTTTCTCATTACCGATCTCAATCATTTCCGGACCTTCAATTAAACGTTCACCTACTTCATCCCAACAAGTAGGTGATCTACATTTCCTCCCATAAAGAAGTTCAAACGGTGTCGCCTTAATGCTAGCATGCCAACTATTGTTATATGCAAACTCTACTAAACACAAATATTCATCCCACTGCCATCCATTCAAAGCACAAGCCCTTAGCATGTCCTCTAAGGTCTGAATAGTCCTCTCGACCTGACCATCCGTTGAGGATGAAATGCGTCGAAATTAAGTCGAGTACCCCAAGCTTTTTGCAAACCTTTCCGAAACGAAGTAAAACGCTGACACAATAGATGCCGGAGTACCATGAAGCCTAACGATCTCTTGCGAAAAGATTTCGCCAATCTACCAATACCATAATCCTTTCTAATTGGTAAGAAATGAGCAGATTTGGTTAGTCGATCAACAACTACCCAAATCGCATCATGCTTCTTCCGGTAAGGGTAGTCCAGTCACAAAATCCATAGATATCTTATCCCACTTCCATGTCGGAATATCCAATGGTTGCAACAATCCACTAGCCCTTTGATGTTCAATCTTAACTGCCGACAAATCATACACTTCACACAAACAAATCGCCACATCTTGCTTCATGCCATTCCACCGAAGTAATGCTTCAAATCCCTATACATCTTGGTAGAACCAGGATGGATAGTGAAAGGAGAACTATGAGCTTCACCATAACTTTCTCGCTAAGCAACGAATCATTGGGAACACAGAGTCATCTTCATACCATAAATTCGTCATTATCAACCTTAAACCCTCGGTCACTTCCTTCTTACATTTTTGCGCTACGCCCACATCTCGCCGTCATCTTTTCTGAAGCTTTTAATTTGCAGATAAGGTTCGACTCCACCTTCATACTAGCCCAATATCCATCAAAACCTCGTATACACAACTCAACATCCAAACGCTCTAAGTCATTAATAATCCTAGGTTCAATCTCAATACTTGCAAGAATGCCCGATTCACTAATGCGCCAAGAATACATTAGCCTTACCGGGATGGTAATGAATGTTGGTGTCATAATCCTTAAGAAGTTCTAACCATCTTCTTTGTCTCATGTTAAGTTCTTTCTGAGTGAAAATATACTTGAGACTCTTATGGTCGGTGAAAATATCACACGCCTCTCCATACAAGTAATGTCTCCAGATCTTCAACGCGAACACCACAGCAGCTAACTCAAGGTCATGAGTTGGGTAATTCTCCTCATACGGTTTCAGCTTGTCTTGAAGCATAAGCTATTACCTTTCCATGTTGCATCAAAACACAGCCCAATCCTTTCTTAGATGCATCACTATAAATTTGAAATCCTCCAGAACCAGATGGAAGAGTCAAAATAGGAGCGGACACCAATCTCCGTTTCAACTCCTCAAAACTCTCTTCTCGCTCATCCGTCCATACAAACTTTCCTCCTTTTCTCATCAGTTGGGTTAGGGGCAAAGCTAAACGAGAGAAACCTTCAACAAAACGCCTCGGTAGTAACCACAAGTCCTAGAAAACTCCTAACCTCACCACCGTCGTAGGTCTTGGCCACTTAGTGATAGCCTCAACCTTAGACGGATCCATGGTGATACCATCATCAGATACAATATGACCAAGGAAAGCGATTTGTTTTAACCAAACTCACACTTCAAAAATTTGGTGCATAACTTCTTCTTCCTCGAATCTCCAAAACTATCCGGAGATGTTGTTCATGCTCTTCTTCTGACTTGAGTAAACCAAAATGTCATCGATGAAAACAATAACAAACTTGTCGAGGAACTCATGGAAAACACGATTCATTAAGTCCATAAACACAGCAGGCGCATTTGTCAAACCAAAAGGCATAACGAGAAATTCATAATGACCATATCCGTACGAAACGCCGTCTTAGGAACATCTTGCTCCTCACACGTGAATGATGATAACCGATCTCGTGATCAATCTTAGAAAAGAACTTCGCTCCTTGCATTTGATCAAACAAATCATCTATACGCGCAGGATAACTAACGTTTAATAGTAATACGGTTAAGTTCACGGTAGTCGATACATAGACGCATACTTCCATCCTTCTTCTTCACAAACAAGACAGGTGCACCCCATGGAGAAACACTGGTCAATAAATCCATTTTCTATCATCTCTTGTACCGCTCCTTCAACTCCTTCAGTTCTACAGTGCCATGCGATACGAGCCTTCAAATCGGTTCAAGACCGTGAATTAACTCAATGCTAAAATCAACTTCTCTAGCTGGGGAATACCGGAAGTTCATCGGGAAAAACGCTCGGTGAATTCACAAACAATGTAAAGGTTTTCAATGTTGGGACTCTCCAAAGATGTGTCCTTAACAGATGCCAGAAAACCTTGGCACCCATGAGCAATCATGGTCCGTGGCTTCATAGCGTAAATAAACTTAACGATTTGAGAGGTTGAGAACCATAATAAACAAATTCAGGATGTTTTATCTCCAAAAATCACCGTTCTAGCATAGCAAATAATTGAAGCTCTATGATAAGCCAACCAATCCATGCCTAGAATGACATCAAAGTCAACCATATCGAGAGGATACTTGCAAAGCTAATACGATCATCAAAACTAAGAGGACACTTAACGTATTTATGATCAATGACCATGTGGTTTTTCATAGGCGTAGAAATCGATAAGTGATTTGTTAGCGGTTTGGGCTTCATATTAAGTTTCTTAGCAAATGTGACGGATATAATGGAGTGTGTGGCACCGGTATCAAATAAAGCGAAGACCGAAAAATCTTCAATGAAAAGAGCCCGTAATGGTGAAGTGCGCTCCGCTGACCTCGGTAGTAGCATAAACACGCCCAAGAGTAGGTGGCGCTTGATGTAGTTTCCGTGAATCACCGTTCTTCTTAGGGCAATCCGTGATCTTGTGAGTAGTGGAACCACAAGAGAAACATCCACCAGTGGCCTTAAAACACGGTCCCGAATGAGCCTTTCCACAAGTAGTACAGATAGGTGGGGAGGCAAAACTTCACCTGTCGACCGTAAGATCCCCGGCACGATCCACGATTTGATCCTCGAGCTGACTGATCCTTGTTGTAACGCTGGTTATTGTTACCTTGATTTTGACGATCATTTCCATTCTTACCAACACCTGATCCTCGACCCTCGCCTGGGCGCCTAGAGTCCACATTCCTTCCCGACCCCCGCGATCATAACTCCTATCCACTTGACTCCTTGAATCATAACTCCTGCCGAGTTTTTATAATCATTACTTTGCATCCTACCTTGAATCCGATCACCATCGCGATTACGCTTGTTGGAACTCGAACCCTCATGAAAGATCTCAATGTTACGAGCTATTACACATTGGCCGACACATCCTCATACTCAGTGTTAAGCAATCGGTCCAACACCCACTTCTTCAATCCCCACTTGAAGTGCTTCGCCGACGCCTACCATCTCCAAAGAATCGTTCCCACAAAACTGACCAACCTCATAAACCTGCCCGTGTACTCATTGGAGTTCTCATGATCAAGTCGGTAATCGCTGATAATCCTCTCATACCTTTGCTGCTCAAAGATCGTGAAGTAACGGTTATAGAAGATAGTCCCAAACTCACCCAAGTACAAGTAACAACAAAAGCATCTCCTCCTCTTGCCTGTTTGAGTGCCTTCCACCAATTCAAAGCATCACCCTCCAACTTAAATGCGGCCAAACGGGTCTTAAATTCATCTCCACAACCCAAGATTTCTCAATATGAGTGATCCAGTCCTCGGCCTCAGTGGGAGTAGCAAAGAAGGTTAAAGAAAGAGGCTTGAGCTTACCAAACGCCGAGCCAAGTATGAATGCCGACGGGTTGATTTCCTCCACCACTACACCGGGCAATTCATTGTTGATTCCGGTCATCACCTCGTGAAAGAGTGTTGAGTATTGGCAACCGCAAAGATCCGCAGCATCCATCGTCGAATATCATCGCCCACGCTACCGTTAGTACAACGAGTTTGAACCATCTGAACGATATTCAAACGATTAGCAAAATGAACAAAGGTGAGATACAAAATGGAAGTTCGCAGAAGGAAACCTAAAGTCTACCCAATCCTCACAGGTCAAAGCCTAAGCTCTAAGGGTCTCAAAACCTAGGGTCCATATGTCAGTGTCCCGACTACAAGTCGAAACCTGGCTCGATGCCATAAATTGTACCGCCCCGACCCGACAAGGGTAAAGGAATCACAAGTAATGGTGTCATATCAAAGCAAACATAAACATTCAAAAGAAATCTTAACATAAATGCGGAATAATTCAAGTCAAAACGACTTCAATACATAGGTCCCAGCGGAAAAATAACTCCAACAAAATATCTGAAATAACAAGGTCTTAAATGGCATCATAAGATCAAAGCTAAATATCTCTAAGGTAAGTCCACTCATGCACTCATCCCAAAGCAAAACCCAACTTCCAATGCTTAGATACCGCCAGGAAGAAAAGAAAAGTGCGGCCGAGCTTCAAATCCCAAAGGAATGAGATATGAAAGCAAAGCGAATACTAAACGATGTCGAATATGAAATATAATAAACGAAAGATAGCAAATCATAATCATTTTCAAAGTATAAATCAGAATTTTCAAATAAAGTTAATAGTTAACTACCACGAGCTGAAACAAATATCGATCATAATCATATTCTCATAAGGCAACATTTCTAAGGCAACATTTCGAAGGTAACATTTCTCGTAAGGCAACATTTGTGAGACCTACAGAGTTATGGGCGACGCATGCACGCAACATCAATCATCGATAACATATATAATGATAATGATAATGTGATCTAGGATGCATCCATACTTCCTTCCTACATATACAAAATATGCTCCACCATCCAGAACGTGGCGTAACATCACTCTATCGCCCTAGAGTCATATCGGAGTGCATCATCGATACGACATGGAACCCCATGACTAGTGAAATATTTGGCTCGTGTGTCAAACTATCTTAGGTCAAATCGAATGTCATAACCGACACCGCATCATATTTTATCGAAGGTTATTCATATTTTCAAAATCGAGTTTTCATATCATATAGTTCAAAATCGATATTTCATAATTCGAAATCGAGTTCGATAAGCAAACACCAAACAAACAGAATGGGGTTCATAGAAAAGGCTTAGGAAACCTTAATATAAAAGCTAACGAAAGAAAACGCCAAAGGAACCTTAATGAAAAGGTCGAATATCTGTACCTTATTCCAAAGCAAATGATCAAAAGCGTAAATACGGAAAGCAAAGGATTACTCCTTCTTCACATAACCTATACACATTAACGGTCGTCCATGTTATTCATGATTCCATAATCGTCGAAATGATCTTTTAACATTTGGTGTTTATACTTAGTGTATTCAGTAATCTTAATACTTTAGGATTTTATGATTAAATAAGACTTAAGTGTTTTATAATTAATATCGTAGATTAGGGTTCATTATGTCATTTATTAAAGTTTAGGGTTAAATGTGAAAATATTTTAAACGTCATAACTCACACATGAAATAACGAATTAATATAATTAGCTTCAAACCCTAATCGACTCTCATTATGTTCTAGGGTTTCCTCCTTCTTTTAATATCACATTAAAATGCATTTACTTTTAATGTTACGTCTTTTAATGACTCGCTACTTAACCTAACACCTTCATGTCTTAACCATACATTACTTATATATATGTTATACTTCAACTTTTATTCCCATGCACGCTATGATTTTATGAGACACACAAATTACTTATTATCCGGATTAAATACACATTTACACACACACGCACCATAGCTTCGACTAAATATGACCACGTACTACGTTTACATATCTACAAGCTCACTTGACTTATAAAACATCCGCATGATACACAAACCATTTAGGGTTCGGTTCACACTTCAAACTAGGGTTTAGGTTTACATGACCTTTACTTATTAAACACACGTTCAAAAATCTTATATGGTTCGGTTTATATATATATAGGTTCGGCTAATAGGTTTTACGCAAACCCTAACTCTCTACGTACTTTACATATTCAAGTTATCATGTTTTACACCTTAGCCGAAACATACACATGGTTCGGTTCTCATATGTGGTTCGTTCTCATATACTCGACCTAACCATGGTCCGATTCAATAATACTTATTACGTAACATACTCTTTAATACTTATAAGGTTCAAATCATTATGGTTTATTCTTGTTGGTTTCATACGGCTCCACACAAGGAAAACAAACACAAGTCGACTAAAACAACATGCGACAACATATTAACTTAAGGTGCATCAAAGGAAAACGAGAAACACGTTATACCTTAACTTGGTTGAAGCAAAATCTCGACACCAAGGTGTGTAGGTTCGGCCGAATGAGAGCAAAGAAAAGAAAGAGAGACAATCAAAACTAGGGTTTCACTTTTGAGTTAATGAGTTATATTTATAGCTAGTTACATTTTAGGTTTAAGGCTTGAGAGTGGTGTGGGCTTCGGCTTGGTCCAACCGAAACAAAAACAACGCCTCCATGGGCTCTCTTTGACTCTCGGCTTGGCAAAAAGAAACAAGCCCACGTGGTTTCCCAAATAACGAAAACAAGGTCCAACTAATCGCCCAACACTTTAGCTAGACGTTTAACTTCGTCGTATATAATCGATCACGCATAACGTATTAGTTAAGTTTTAATTACTCGTAAGTTAGGTTTTAAATTTCGTTATATGAATATAAATGTCTTTTACGTATTTTATAAATTTGATTCCAAAGGTATTTTAGTCTTTATTCATGTTTTAGATTTTCAGGTTTTACAATATAGTTTTATCTATATAAAAGACTTGACTTTTAATCTCAATGATTTAAGTATACAATCTAGAAAATCGACACTGCTGTTTATTATCTATAGACTCAAATTTGATCCATTTTCTAAATTATATTATCGTTTTCAAAAGACAGTGTTCCCTGAATGTCTTTATGGGGGAAAACACAAAGACTTGCATTTACTAATATATTATATTTTAGTTTGGTTGTTTCGTCCTTTGTTTCGTAGCATTGTATTGTTTGATATTAGCTACTGTTGATCTTTGTATGAATATCGCTGCTTAAAAACTTGGAATAATAAACTTTTTATAAGAAGAAAACTTGGTAGATGTTGAGCGAGAAAAAACCGAAATCGAACCGATTCAATGTGAAAAACCGAAAAAACCCGAAACTGAAAGGTTTGTCGTTTTCAAAAACCAAAATATACATTTCGATTTTTATTATAAACATCACTTTATTATTATTTTAGTTTGGCTGCTTAAAAACTTGGAATAATAAACTTTTTATAAGAAGAAAACTTGGTAGATGTTGAGCGAGAAAAAACCGAAACCGAACCGATTCAATGTGAAAAACCAAAAAAACCCGAAACTGAAAGGTTTGTTGTTTTCAAAAACCAAAATATACATTTCGATTTTTATTATAAAAATCACTTTATTATTATTATTATTATTATTATTATTATTATTATTATTATTTTTTTATTATTAACCACACTTTTATTAAAAACTCATAGGATTACAAAAGATTAGTGGGGAGCCTCAAACCAATCGGAGCCCCACACTTCAAGCAAGAATTGAAAACCAATCCTATTAAAGATATAAACCTGTCACACCCCAATTTACCTGCTTTGGCAATGAATGGAATTTCGGGGCAATGACTGTCATAGCACCACATCACAGCTTATATTGAACGACCTAAAGTGCCGCTTTAAAAAAAACACATCGTTGGATATATCATAAAAACATAATCAGAGTACAACATCGGTCCCAAAAGGTTTAACAAGTTTAAGGAAATACAAATATGTTACAAATCCAAACGATGTTTTGAAATAAAGAGCCATAATGTACATAATGTAAGTCGACGCGACACTAAAAATATAGGTCCCTAAACCATGTCATGATGCACGTGCCTCGCTAATTGAAAATACATTGCTTAAAACGGTCAACAATAATGTTGGTGAGAAATCATAGGTTTATGTAAATGTTTTATACGACTACACAAGTATCTAGCATGCATGACAATCAAGTCACGAAAAAATAATGTTACAATTGCCTTAAGCCCATGACCCTCAAACTAGATCGATCAATTATATGCCTCCCACGGAATGTTTGCGACAACTCCGTAATGAAATCAAATGAAATGCATCCGCTCACCTGGTTGGGATTCACCAACCCGGATGGAGGCGCCACCCTCGATAGATCTATCCACTCATCCTCGCTTCAAAGATTAACGGTTCATGGTTCAGGAAATGGGGACTTTCAACTTGGCATATGTGGTAACTTAAGCAATGTAATGAATTTAACATACTTGGTATCGTATAAAGAAAAATGTAGTGCAATGTATTCTCCCCGTGGTTTGAAATAATCAAAGCATGTAAAACGGGCTATGAAAACTCACTTGATAAACCGAATAACGGCAAAAGTGAGTACACTGAGGTTTAATGTAATGCGCCAACCGGGACCTATTATCAATGATATGATATGTCATGAATTGCAATGTAATGTTATGCATGCACTTGATATGTTATTTATACCATTTACAAATTTTGAAAATATTACTCGACGTCGAAAAATACTCTTTTGACGCCTTGACCAAACAAAAATCACTTTACATGTTTTACGCCAAATGTCATCCTACAATGGTTTTAAAATGATTTTTGGTGAAATTACCACTTTTCTAACGCAAAACAATGTCGCGGAAAAATCATGAAATTGCCAAAAATGGCCCGAAAAACAATCGTAAAACAGTACACGCTTGATCGTTAGAGAACTAAATCGATTTGTTTTGGAAAGTTTGTTTCCATATCTAAAAGTTTCAGTTCAGGAGTTTTCGTCCAAAAGGTCTCGATCATAAAGATAATAAGGGTTAAAGATGGTGGTTTTTGGCCAATTGAGTGCAGAAAATTTAGTTACGGCAAGTTTAAGAAAAAGTGCATATCTTTGTCGCTTTCAAACCGCTTTCTACGCTTAATATGTCCTTAGCTTCAGATCAAAGTATACTAATATATTTTTGAAAAGTCGAAATAATTTGTGAAGCTTAAGGCTCATTTTTGACTCGGACAAAATAAATACATGTTGCTGAAATTTCTCAAAAATAATATTTCGTCGTCAAACTTGTAAAATCCATAACTTCTTCGTTATAAGTCCGCTTTTATCCGCTCAAGCGCCACGGATTCGCTTTAAAGTATATTTTCTAAAAATCAAGGCCAAAGTTTAGTACCAACTGTCGGATTTTCCAGAAATGCAAAACAAGGACAGAACACAAAAATATACTTATCGAAAATAGTTTTTCTCGGACAAAACCTATTCTAATCCCTTCAAATCAACTCCAAAACTAATCTAATCCTACCATACACCTTCTTAGGGTGTCATGGGTTCCTAATCACCATCAAGACCAACCAAAACCATGGGAATAATTATAGGATGACCTTAGGTATATATATAACTTAAAAATCAAGAAATAAATGGTATAAACTACATAACATGCATATAAGCTTCAAAAATGATAAGAAGCATATGAAAATGACAAGGAAACTTAAAAATGATGAGAGTATGCTTACTAGTGCAAGTGAAGAGGTGTAGGTAACAAAGGTTTTACTTAGATATCCTTGGTTTTTATTTCAAAACCATGAAAAGGATATGTTCTAGGTTGTATAAACACTTGATCTTGCAAAATAAATCTTGATCCCCTTGTTTTTGTATGTGGCCGGTTTTGGAGAGCCCCAAGAAGAGAGAAAAGTTTTTGTATAACACTTGTGAATAAATGTTGAAGTGAATGAGTGAATAAAAATCATGAAGTAAGACTTATGTAGTGTATAAACACAAATAATCAAAGACCATTCTCAACATTAATTGTTACCCTCCCCTGGCGTGGTTTTGGGGAGTGGTTGTCCTCTAAAATATTTTTTTTTTTTTTTTTTTTTTATTTGTTACTTGTATAAATTTTGTATATATATTTGACAAAGTATAAGAAATATGTAAGTAATTGTGACTTGTAGGGTAAAAGGTATAATTTTGGTACAAGTAAGTTTTTATTAGGTCAAAATAGAATGTAATGATATAATAAAAATTGTAAAAATACTTTCCTTGTGAAAATCGGGTGATAAAATAATTATCGTAGTTTTAAGAAAAACGACGTAATAATTAAACGTCAACGATTAAAATACCAAATAAATTTGAAACACTAGGAAAACTAAAAATATAGTTTTTATAAACTAAATGTGAGTTTAAAAATACCTCGGGATCATTTTTGAAAGTAACGGGTTAAATAATCAAAATAAAAACTCACGCGATAAAAATTATTAAACATAAAAATTACGCGTTGCAAGTGAAAATGAAATGTCGTGAATGAATCAATGAGATGCACATGATGTCAATGAAATGTAGACTACTCATAGTCCATATGAAATGTACGTGATGTCATGATCATGAATTCGCCGCTAAACCTCCAAGGTTACGCGAATTTGAAACAAGTAAACCAAGTTTACTATAAATGTTGAAATAATGAGACATGAACGGTGTCGAGAAATGACACGAAATGTACGGATTGTCACATTCGCCCATCCAAAAGGGAATTGGTCACTCAATTCAATCGTTGTTAGATGAAACGTGTCGTGAAAAGATGAGGATACTTGCGTCGCCGCATCGGTCTTCCCGTTCCCAAGTAAACTCGGGACCTCGTCGAGAATTCCAACGAACTTTCACAATAGGAATACGACTCTGTTTCAACCGCTTGACCTCGCGGTCCATGATTTCTACGTGTTCTTCCACAAAATTGAGTTTGTCGTCAAGCTGAACTTCATCCAATGGAATAACGAGCGATTCGTCCGAAAGACACTTCTTCAAGTTTGAAACATGAAACGTGTTGTGCACATGACTAAGTGCTGATGGAAGATCAAGACGATAAGCTACCGGACCAACTCTGCTCAAAATCTTGAATGGTCCAATGTATCTCGGGTTCAATTTCCCACGCTTTCCAAATCGTACCACGCCCTTCCAAGGCGATACTTTCAACATAACTTTGTCACCTACTTGAAATTCCAAATCCTTGCGTCTAACATCCGCGATAACTTTTCACGTAGACTCAGCTCGTTACTGAGTCTATCACGAATTTGAACAATCTTTTCCGTGGTTTCCGTACCATTTCGGACCATAGTAAGTTGTCGTCTCCTACTTCGCCCAACAAACAGGTGAACGGCACTTACGACCATATAGTGCCTCGAATGGTGCCATCTTGATACTGGTGTGATAACTATTGTTGTACGAGAATTCTATCAATGGCAAATGGTTAGCCCAACCATTTCCAAAATCAATGACACATGCTCTAAGCATGTCTTCTAATGTTTGAATGGTCCTTTCACTTTGACCGTCGGTTTGTGGGTGATATGTCTTGGCTCATCTCTAATCGGTTCGAATGAATCTTGCAATGAATTCCAAAATTTGAAGTGAATCGACTATCTCACGCTTCGGAAATGATAGAAATTGATGCTCCGTGCCTCGAGACTATTTCCTTGACATAAAGTCTAGTGAGTTGCTCCATGGAATAAGTCTCTAATCGGTATGAAATGAGTGACTTAGTAAAGGCGATCAACAATTACCCAAATAGC
Source organism: Chrysanthemum makinoi (assembly GCA_910596185.1). Lineage (NCBI taxonomy): Eukaryota > Viridiplantae > Streptophyta > Magnoliopsida > Asterales > Asteraceae > Chrysanthemum > Chrysanthemum makinoi. The sequence continues at coordinate 149,807,671 of OU343222.1, forward strand.
GTCGTAACCTACCGATGTCTTAGGAAGTTTCGTAACAAAGTCCATTGTAATGCGTTCCCATTTCCATTGAGGAATTTCGGTTGTTGGAGCAATCCTGACGAGGCTTCGGTATTCGACTTTTACCTTAGCACGTAAGGCATTTGCTAACGACGCGGCAATCTCCGCTTTCATGTTCGGCCACCAATAAAGCTTCTTAAGATCTTGATACATCTTATCCGATCCTCGATGAATAGAATACTTTGACTTATGCGACTCATGCATAATCAATTCTCGATTCCGCCATACAATGGAATCCACATTCTATCCTTGAAACATAGTACTCCATCCGCTCTCTTTACAAAACCATTTGCGCTTTCGGGCATGCCATAAAGTTTTTCACTTGGTCGGTTTTCCTCCTTAAGTGCTTCGACTTGTGCTTCATGAATTTTCGACGGTAAAGGAGAAATAATCGTCATTCCCAATGAACGAACTCTTAAAGGTTTAGGCCTCTCTTTCCGACTAAGAGCATCAGCCACAACATTGGCTTTTCCCGGGTGATACTTGATTTCACAATCATAGTCGCTGAGTAACTCCAACCAACGACGTTGCCTCATATTAAGTTCCTTTTGATCAAGAATATATTGCAAACTCTTGTGGTCGGTAAACACTGTGCACTTGGTACCGTAAAGGTAGTGTCTCCAAATCTTGAGCGCAAAAACTACGGCTCCTAACTCGAGATCATGAGTTGTGTAGTTCTTTTCATGAGTCTTAAGTTGTCGAGAAGCATACGCAATCACCTTCTCATTTTGCATTAAAACAGCCCCAAGTCCTTTATGCGAAGCGTCACAATATACAACAAAGTTCTCAACGCTTCGGTAGTGCCAAAATTGGCGACTTTGCAAAGCTTTTGCTTCCACAACTGAAAAGCAACTTCTTGTTTCTTTCCCCACTCATACTTCTTGTTTTTCTGTGCCAACTTGGTCAAAGGTCTCGCTATCTTCGAAAAACCTTCGATGAACCTTCGGTAATACCCTGCTAGTCCTAGAAATTGTCGAATTTCTCAGGATTCGTTGGAGTAGCCCAATCTTTCACAGCTTCAATCTTTGCTGGATCAACTTGTAGTCCATGACTATCAATGACATGACCAAGAAATTGCACTTTGTGGTTCCAAAAATCACACTTCGAAAACTTGGCATACAACTTCTCATTCTTGAGTAGCCTTAAAATTGTCCTTAAATGCTCTTCGTGCTCTTCTTTGCTCTTGGAGTAGATCAAGATGTCGTCAATGAACACAATAACAAACTTGTCCAAGTACGGCTTACAAACTCTATTCATGAGATCCATGAATACCGCCGGTGCATTAGTCAATCCAAACGGCATCACTTGAAACTCGAATGACCGTACGCGTGTTCTAAACGCTGTTTTCGGAATATCCTCTTCCCGAACTCGAAGCTGATGATAACCCGAACGAAGATCAATCTTGGAATAAATACTAGAACCTTGCAACGACGAACAAGTCATCAATTCTGGGGAGTGGGTAACGATTCTTCACCGTTAACTTGTTCAATTCTCGATAATCTATGCACATTCGGAAGGATCCATCCTTCTTCTTCACAAACAAGACCGGTGCTCCCCAAGGCGAGGAACTCGGCCTAATGAATCCTTTGTCTAGAAGCTCTTGCAATTGATTAGACAACTCTTGCATTTCGGATGGTGCTAAACGATACGGTGCTCGCGTAATCGGTGCAACCGCACTAAGTCAATATGAAACTCTACTTGACGTGCGGTGGAAGTCCGTGTAAATCCTCTGAAATACCTCTAAAATTCACGAACAATAGGAACATCTTCAAGTCGCCTCCCGACTTTTCGGTATACATGAGCTAAGAAAGCAAAACAACCTTTCTTAATGTACTTCTCCGTTTTGATGCACGATATGATACTAAGTCCGGTTCCACTTCGTTCCCCACGAATAATCAAAGTTTCGCCATTATAAGGAAGATGAACAACTTTCTCATCACAAATGATCTTCGCGCGATGCTTAGATAACCATCCATGCCGATGTGACGTCAAAACTACCAAGCTCTACGGGCATGAGGTCTATGTTGAAGGGATGATTAAGAAAATTGAATGTGCAACCGGACAATGGTGTTGGTGTTAACTACGCTACCATTAGCTAATTCGACAATGTATGATATGTCTAAGGTAGTTGGCTTAATGTTGAGCAAAGGTGCAAATGCATTGGACACAAAACTTTTATCGGCACCCGAATCAAATAAAAGTGAAGCGTAACGATTATTGAGAAGAAACGCACGTTATGACATTCGGGTTCTCCCTATCTTCTCCGCCTCCAATGACGTAAACCCTTCCTCGTGCCAAACCTCCTTGATTCGATTTGCTTGATTAATTCCTTTCTTACAATCCCGCTTGTAGTGTCCGGTTTCCCGCAACCAAAACAAGTACCTTGTGGTGCCTTGCAATCCCTAGTACGGTGACCAACTTTCTTGCAATTCTCACATGGATCAGGGACATCGACCGGATTGTGGTGACTCAAACACTTATTACACTTCGGCAAAACCCCCGAATATCCTTTTCCTTCTTTTTGACCCGCGGCATAAACCTTAGCAACCTCTTGCCTTTTGGGTGGTTGTTGAGTAGCATTCCTACCCTTAGTGTTGTCCCACTTGCGTTTGTTATTGTTGTTGTAGTTGCCTCGGTTATTGTTGAAACGGTTGTTGGGGTTGTTGTTGCTTCGGTTGGTGGTGGTGTACTTACCTCGCTTCACCACTTGTGCCATCAACTTCTGAGTCACTCGAATAGCTTCCTCGATAGTTTGTGGATCGAAAGATGTCACGTCTCCTTGAATGACCTCGGGAAGTCCCCCGATGAAAGCCTCTAGCAACTTCTCATTATCCGATACCATTGACGGGCATAACGCGGCTAATTCCTGGAATCTCCGAATGTAAGTGTCAATATCGTAACCAATAGTGACCAATTCGTAGAATTCCGTCTCCAACTTTTTGATTTATGTTCGAGGACAAAACTTCTTAGTCACCAAGCTCTTAAATTCCTCCCACGAAAGTTTAAAAGCATTCTCAATACCAATCGGTTGAGCGTAAGAATTCCACCATGACAACGCTCCATCGAGTAAAGTGCTCGTGGCAAACTTAACCTTACTGTCATCCGGACAGTTACAAAGTAAAAACACCGATTCCAACTTTTCAAACCATCTAATCATTGCAGTTGCTCTCGGTACCTCGAAACTTAGTGGGTTCACCACTCTTGAAATCTTTGTACGAGCATTTCTTAACCCCAGATCCTCCGGCATTACCAGTAGTAGTAGCTAAGCCTAGCGGCCGGCTTCAGCAGACCACTGTTTCCTCTTTCGGTCTCTTAGAGCATTAGCAATGCTATCATTCACCAACTTTTGAATTTCTGCTTGGGTCATTTCCAATGTAACTTTCTTAGGTGCCATAATTCTTCAAAATCACAAGATGAAACAATCATGAGAACTCGTAAGTAGAAACAACCATCATACAAATATATCCACAACCACAACATGCATAAAGATAAATGGAATCACAACGGAACAATAACGAAATATCACAATATAATCACAACACACGTGGATAATATACATGAAAATTTCGGCCTACATGGACCGATATCATAGATAATAATAACCATTCATAATAGTAGAGTCAATACTTGATAATTTGTTTGTACAACAACCAAAATACAACAAGTTCTTTAAACTACGTCACACACCCTGTGACTAGGATACTAATGGTCAAAACTATACAATGACAAAAGTCTACATAAGGCACCTCATGGTGCTCCGCCTGTCCTATCCTGAAGATCACGAACCTGCATAACCAAACTATCAATCAAACTCCTCATCTCATCCATCCGACCGCAGTAACAATACGCTCACGGGCTAAAGCTAACTCTCGTGGATCGACTCCTTAACTCATCCCAGGTCATCTCGGCTCGATCAACCGGCTCGGGCATCTCCTGCCTCAACTCGTGATGTGCTCTCTATCCTCAATCATGCGGTCTGAAGACCACGAAACTCTAAGTCAATACAAACCCCGCCATTATATCAAACCCTCGACCTCCGGCGATGGGCTCAATCTGTCAACCGGCAGTTCACGCAACTGTCGCGTCAAACTATCAATCTGTAGAATCTGAGCATCAATGCGGGCTCCTAGTGCGTAGATCCGGCGTGCAGCGGTTGCCCTAGAACTCTCGCCTAACTCAAATCTAACGGGTGGCTCGGGCTCAGTCGATGGTGGTGTAGGGATATCAAAACGAGCACGCTTTTTGGGCGGCAAGTCCGATGCGGGATGGTCTCTAAGAAATATGACGGCGGTGATGGTACTGGCAGTGGTGCTGGTGGTGGTGATGGTGCGAGCAACGGGTTATGAGCTGGGCTAATGTGAGGTGTGGGTGCAACCTCGCCCTCCTCGAAGGGTTCGTCTGGATGTAGGTGTCATGATCGGGAAGGCTGCAGGTGGATCCAATAGAAGATACAATCTGGAGTGGAATGTGATGGATCATCATCGATGATATGGTAATAGGGTGAGAATCACGAAGACATGTCCTGTGACAACGATATGAAATAAATGTAAATAATCTCGAATAAAGTGTAAGTGAATCCGCATGAAAAGTGAATATGTACAATGATGAAATGATGAGATGCTATGATAATGTAGCTATAGTCTAGGGTCAATGATGCAACCTAGTTCTCTATAATCAGTAGCTCGTACCAATCATCACACCCCAATTTAATGCTTTAATGAATGGAATTCGGGTGGCAATGACGTCATAGCACCACATCACAGTTATATTGAACGACCTAAAGTGCCGTTTTTAAAAACACATCGTTGGATATATCATAAAAACATAATCAGAGTACAACATCGGTCCCAAAAGGTTTAACAAGTTTAAGGAAATACAAATATGTTACAAATCCAAACGATGTTTTGAAATAAAGAGCCATAATGTACATAATGTAAGTCGACGCCTGACTCAAAATATAGGTCCCTAAACCATGTCATGATGCACGTGCCTCGTTACGAAAATACATTGCTAATAACGGTCAACAATAATGTTGGTGAGAAATCATAGGTTTATGTAAATGTTTTATACGACTACACAAGTATCTAGCATGCATGACAATCAAGTCACGTAAAAATAATGTTACAATTGCCTTAAGCCCATGACCCCGAAACTAGACTGATCAATTATGTATGCCCCTCCACGGAATGTTTGCCAGACAACTCAGTAATGAAATCAAATGAAATGCATCCGTTCACCTGGTTGGGATTCACCAACCCGGATGGAGGCGTCACCCTCGATAGATCTATCCACTCATCCTCGCTTCAAAGATTAACGGTTCATGGTTCAGGAAATGGGACTTTCAACTTGGCAAATGCGGTAACTTAAGCAATGTAAATGAATTTAACATACTTGGTATCGCACAAAGAAAAATGTAGTGCAATGTATTCTCCCCCGTGGGTTTGATAATAATCGAAAGCATGTAAAACGGGGCTATGAAAACTCACTTGGATAAACTGGAATAACGGCAAAAGTGAGTACACCGAGGTTTAATGTAATGCGTCAACCGGGACCTATTATCAATGATATGATATGTCATGAATTGCAATGTAATGTTATGCATGCACTTGATATGTTATTTATACCATTTACGGTTAATTTTGAAAATATTACTTGACGTCGAAAAATACTCTTTTGACGCCTTGACCAAACAAAAATCACTTTACATGTTTTTACGTCAAAATGTCATCCTACAATGGTTTTAAAATGATTTTTGGTGAAATTACCACTTTTCGTCGCAAAACAATGTCGCCGAAAATCATGAAATTGCCAAAATGGCTCCGGAAAAACAATCGTGAAACAGTACACGTTGATCGTTAGAGAACGAAATCGACGGTTTTGGAAAGTTTGTATCCATATCTAAAAGTTTCAGTTCAGGAGTTTTCGTCCAAAAGGTCTCGATCATAAAGATAATAAGGGTTAAAGATGGTGGTTTTTGGCCAATTGAGTGCAGAAAATTTAGTTACGGCAAGTTTAAGAAAAAGTGCATATCTTTGTCGTTTCAAATCCGTTTTCTACGTTTAATATGTCCTTAGCTTCGTATCAAAGTATACTAATATATTTTTGAAAAGTCGAAATAATTTGTGAAGCTTAAGGCTCATTTTTGACTCGGACAAAATAAATACATGTTGCTGAAATTTCTGAAAAATAATATATTTCGTCGTCAAACTTGTAAAATCCATAACTTCTTCGTTATAAGTCCGTTTTTATCCGTTCAAGCGGCCACGGATTCGTTTTAAAGTATATTTTCTAAAAATCAAGGCCAAAGTTTAGTACCAACTGTCGGATTTTCCAGAAATGCAAAACAAGGACAGAACACAAAATATAGTTATCGAAAATAGTTTTTCTCGGACAAAACCTATTCTAATCCCTTCAAATCAACTCCAAAACTAATCTAATCCTACCATACACCTTCTTAGGGTGTCATGGGTTCCTAATCACCATCAAGACCAACCAAAACCATGGGAATAATTATAGGATGACCTTAGGTATATATATAACTTAAAAAAATCAAGAAATAAATGGTATAAACTACATAACATGCATATAAGCTTCAAAAATGATAAGAAGCATATGAAAATGACAAGGAAACTTAAAAATGATGAGAGTATGCTTACTAGTGCAAGTGAAGAGGTGTAGGTAACAAAGGTTTTACTTAGATATCCTTGGTTTTTATTTCAAAACCATGAAAAGGATATGTTCTAGGTTGTATAAACACTTGATCTTGCAAAATAAATCTTGATCCCCTTGTTTTTGTATGTGGCCGGTTTTGGAGAGCCCCAAGAAGAGAGAAAAGTTTTTGTTCTAACACTTGTGAATAAATGTTGAAGTGAATGAGTGAATAAAATCATGAAGTAAGACTTATGTAGTGTATAAACACAAATAATCAAAGACCATTCTCACATTAATTGTTACCCCTCCCCCTTGGCCGGTTTTGGGGGAGGGTTGTCCCTCTAAAATATTTTTTTTTTTTTTTTTTTTTTTTATTTGTTACTTGTATAAATTTTGTATATATATTTGACAAAGTATAAGAAATATGTAAGTAATTGTGACTTGTAAGGTAAAAGGTATAATTTTGGTACAAGTAAGTTTTTATTAGGTCAAAATAGAATGTAATGATATAATAAAAATTGTAAAAATACTTTCCTTGTGAAAATCGGGTGATAAAATAATTATCGTAAGCTTTTAAGAAAAACGACGTAATAATTAAACGTCAACGATTAAAATACCAAATAAATTTGAAACACTAGGAAAACTAAAAATATAGTTTTTATAAACTAAATGTGAGTTTAAAAATACCTCGGGATCATTTTTGAAAGTAACGGGTTAAATAATCAAAATAAAAACTCACGCGATAAAAATTATTAAACATAAAAATTACGCGTTGCAAGTGAAAATGAAATGTCGTGAATGAATCAATGAGATGCACATGATGTCAATGAAATGTAGACTACTCATAGTCCATATGAAATGTACGTGATGTCATGATCATGAATTCGCCGCTAAACCTCCAAGGTTACGCGAATTTGAAACAAGTAAACCAAGTTTACTATAAATGTTGAAATAATGAGACATGAACGGTGTCGAGAAATGACCTGAAAGTACGGATTGTCACATAAACTGCTGCACGCGCTCTAATATCCTGAGTCATCGAGAAACGTCGAATACGCTTGAGTAAGGTGACTGCATCTTTCTCAAGTTCTCCAAAAGAGGAAAAAGAGAAGGGGAGAAACCCATACCCAATATCCGCACATTTGGCATCGTACTTGACCCGTTTACGCTGAGCAGCATCACTGATCACTCGCCCTGGTCCCTAAACTTATTATTATTATTATTATTATTATTAGACTAAAATACACGGTTGGTCCCTAAACTTATGAAGATGCTTTGCGTTGGGACAAACCTGGGCTTTTTCATAGCCAGGGGTCCTTTTTTCACTATTTATAGTCTAAAGTGGTCCCTTTTGGCCTCTTGACCCGTTTTCCGTTAGTCAACCTTATTATTTGCTTTGCTTTTTTGTTTTTAGCTAAGGGCATAAAGGACATTTCATATATTTGGATTATTAAATCTTCTTCTTCTACTTTTCTTCCTCTCATCTGGTTACCTCCACAAAAACACACACATATCATTGCATTCTAAGGTACGAATTACATATTTATTTCTTCAATTAATTCTCAAAATTTCACAATTAACCTCAATTTAGTACTAAATTTAGAATCACTGAATCAAGAAATCTGTATATCACTGAATCAAGAAACAGTTCAATAAAAAAAATTAACCCGTCATTCAATTGACTGGTAAACCAAACTAAACTAAACCAGTTCTTACCAGCAACTAAATCGGGGGGAAAAAAATGTAACCCTAAGACCCCATGATTCTATTAGCGAACAGATCTTTGAGCAGAGCTTTTACAAACTATTGTTCATACAAATTCTACATTTTCTTACAGATTAAACAATTAGAGGAGACAATATAAACAACTAATCTAAGATAGGGCTTGATTCAGAGTATATTCTCTACTTGGGACTCACTGTCGATCCTTCCATCTACTTACGCCAGCATCAATGCCTTTCTCAATGACATCCACTCGTTCCGTTAGCAGTAAATCTTCCAGCTCAGTCATCTGAGCAAATTCCTTTTCCATTATACTCTTTGCCTCATTCAATAGCTTCATCTTATGTTGCAACTTCTTCAACTATTTTCATAAAAGAAACAACACCCATGTCACTTATAAAACAAACCAGAAGATGCATAAAAGATGACTCTTTTGACTCCAAAATGGGTCGATCTGGGTTAAATCTTTCCACAAACAGGTTTAAATCAACCAAAGTTTAATTACAACCTCCAACTTGTCATTAGATTAATATTAAAATAGTAGACTTTCTAACCGGTCCTTGATACACTGATTATACAACTTTTGGAAAGTGAATAAAAGCGCCCGTCCCATGACTGCATTACATGGTACCCATTTTGACCCACTACCCAACCCGTCCAATTTGTTAACTCTAGAGAATTATGTGTCTCATAAAGATTACACATTCTGCATAGCATACAGTTTAAGCATAATGCTTATGTGCTTATTATTTATCAAATATCTAAAAAATCTTGTAGTAAGACAGCTACAAAACCTTTAAAAAAACCAGTAAATTATGGATTCTATCTGACAAGTGTGGTTTTCATGAAATCTTTTTGAAATAGAATAAGTTTGCAGCTCAACTGGAAACTAGCTGTTTATTTATTTTTTCTTGAAAATGAGCTAAGAGTTTCAGCTAAAGTGAAACCCGCTGCTAAATACTACGGATGGAGGTTGAGCTATATATATCGTAACTAAAATGGAGCTCACCTGTGTACTGACTACGGTAGACACCAGACGTTCAACTTCTTTATCTTCTTGAATTGCTAATAATTTGGCATGTGCAGCAGCAGCACCGAGAAGTGTTGCACTTGTATCTCTCATTCGTAAAGTTAAATGTATTACATCCTTCTCTGATGAAACAAACATACAATCCTAAAGTTAATTATTTGTTCCTAATACATGAACAATTAAACTACTAAAGATGACACATGTGCGGGTCGGGTTGACTAGTGGGTCAAAGCAGTTTGTATGAACCAAAAGAGAGTGACTCGTGTTGGGTTGACCTAGACCTCTTTCTAACCAAAAGAGAGTGACACGTGTGTATTATGAAAAGTTAAATTGAGGAGTTCGGTAACAATTCTTGGTAGTTGTCATGCATTTATCCTAACTGCTACCAAAAAAAAATTATATAGCAGACAACATGCTATGGAACTCCTAAATGCACCACTGATTTGCACTTTTTTTTTACTTAAATACAAAGTTCAGACTTGAAACATTACTTATGGATCTTAAATCTAACTCATGCAGAGGTGATCATTGAATGGAAAACACAAACATCCTGCCCAATAGTTGTTACACATTGATTTTACTTGGTTTATATGAAGTGGCCAATCTCTGAAATATGGAGTTCTTTACGATAATTTGTAGCCGTAAACTGAGAAGGAACTATTTTATTTCTGTATCTGGCTTTTAAAAAGTAGTAGGTTTAGCATCAAAATTATGATTTTTTCGTTTTTGGGATGACGAGACTAAACATATTAACGAACCAACAAATCTTACCAAGGGCTAAACAGCAGACTTCTTCGTTTTAAGGGTCTGTCCAATCAGATGAATACACATATTAGCTCAACAAGCCAGGTTAGACCGATCAGCAAGATGGGTAGGTCAAACGGATAATCAACCATGTAGGGTTAAAACAAGCCAGGTTAGACCGATCAGCAAGCCCTTTTCTCCATAATAATTAGAGTTTTTATCATGATAACAAAAACAATATACTTGTAATAACAATTTAAATCATATTAACAATTTTTTAGGTCGTATGCATTAAATTAGGCTACGCACGACTTTCAACACATCTGACTCATTCTCCTTGAGCTTTTAGGTTGACCAACTCAAGTCAAATTGGTCCCATTCATACAAATGGGTCGCAATTTTTAGCTCTAGAAGATAGAAAGAAAAAAATGGCATGAATAATACCTCCTCGATTTGCATTGCACGCCTTGCCACGTCAATGGGGAATGCTAAATCTGTTTTCGTCAATACTATCTGGTATTTGGTTTTGGACCTGGCATTCAAAACATGTAGGAACTCTATTGAAAATTTATTACTAAAAAATATAACAGTAATACAAAAATCACTACTCTAAAGAGTTATGTTCCATTCATTTATACCATGTTTCTCTATTATAGGGGTCTCGTTTTCATTTCTCCTTACATTCAGTAATTGAAACCTATCAAATCTTAGATTGCAAGTGCACACTCATTACACTTACCTTTCCATCAGATCAACGAGTTCATAATCTCTTGCCTTCATACCCCACTTTGTGTCAATTAGAAGGCACACTCATTCTAGGCTTTCACGGGTGGATACATATTAACCTGCAGTGATAAGTGGATAGGCCAACAAAATTTTCAGAGAAATGGCAAAGATAATATATATATACACATGTCTAGAAGCATCTTGACTATAGATCCATTAAAAAGTGCAGCCAAAATCTCGACGATTATTATAATACTTACCAAGTTCTTCCCATGATTCCTTGACTTCATCTTTTGCATAAGCAAAACCATAGCCAGGTAGATCAACTATGCCTAGGGGTGTGTGTGGATTTGAATTAGAAATTGATGAAGACCTCATTTTGTGAATCTCATTGTTAATTAGGGTTAGGGTTTTGAATTGGGGGAAAATTAAATTAGAAGATGAATATGCAGCATAAGGCCTCGATCTGGGAAATATGTTGTATTTTGTGATGGTTTTGGTAACAAAGGGAGAAAAGTAGAAGAGTAATAAGACGGTTATACCCTTTAACTAAAAACAAAAAGGACAATAAATAACGGGGTTGACTAACGGAAAACGGGTCAAGAGGCCAAAAGGGACCACTTTAGACTATAAATAGTGAAAAAAGGACCTCTGGCGATGAAAAAGCCCAGGTTTGTCCCAACGCGAAGCGGATTGACAAGTTTAGGGACCAACTGTGTATTTTAGTCTTATTATTATTATTATTATTATTATTATTATTATTATTATTATTATTATTATTATTATTCCAATATTATTATTACTAATATTATTATTATTATTTTTATTTTTTAAAACCATCACTTCATTAGAAAACAAAAGGATTCACAAGAAATTGGTGGGAAGCCGAGACACTAGTTGGGCTTCCACTCCTTTCTGGATACAAAAATTTAGTCTATGAAAAATAAAGGCACCACTCTTGACATTATTTGAGTAGCTAATAGCAATAGTCTTGATGCGTGAAAGTGTGACAACTCGTAAATTCCTCGACACGTCGTAATTAGAGAAACAACAATTAGAGCGATCGTTCCATCTAAGTTGAGATACGACTCGAATTTATAGTCGTTTTTATTGGAAATAATATTCTAAGAACAATGGTGTAACTCCCGAGTCACGGATCCCTCGTTTGCTAGTCCAAATAAGTCTCGAACCTAATATATCGAAAGTTTTACAAAGTTTCATCTAGGGTCCCTCTAATAGTTTCATTTTAGCCCTTGTGGTTTTGAGTGTACAAGTCTAGTCCCTCCTTGGAGTATATATACTCCCCACTCTCTCATTTTCACCTCCTTCTTTGTCTCTCTACAAAACACACACACATATTTCCTCCTCCCTCTCTCAAGAAAATCCGGCGACCCTCTTTAGGGTTCCGGCGCCGTCACTTTTTCCGGCCAAAATTCCGGCGACCACCACTTCTAATCGATAGATCGGGTCTTGTGACCACGTTTATCCATCGAACGCGCCTCCAAACCACAACACGCGCCCTGGATCTAATTAATTAGGTTCGAATTTCTAGGGTTCTTGGTCAAATGAGTTCAAGGGTGCAAGTGGTTACGAGTTGTACTCGTAGAGGTCACCACAACCGCTCCTCTTGTCTCTCTTTTCTCACGGTAAAACGTAACTCTTTTGTTATCACTTTATTTTCCATTTTAACCGATTGTACATTTGGTTATTATTCATTTTAGTTGTTTTCTTGGGTACAAGATTGATAGAACGAGTTATTAAACATCAAGGATATAAAGTACGAATTTATAAAACGTTTGTGAGGGTTTCGTGTGGTAAGAAAACCTATGAAAATGGTGTTTGATTCATGGTCGGTTAAGAAACGGGTCGACTCACTGAGTCAACTCGGTGAGTGAGTCGACTCAGTGAGCAAGTCATGTCAAAAGTGTGATTTTCATTTTTTAAAAATTTAGTTGTTGTTTGGCTGTTTTAGATGCGTCATCGGGTCGGGTCAAATCCGACTGAAACCGGGTCAGTTGCGAGTCGGGTCTAAGACCCATGGTTGTATTGTTTGGGTCAGGTAGAGCACAAGTCAAGTCGGGTTTATTATGTTGGTCACTTTAGAGGGCGTTTGATATGGTAAATGGTAGTCAGGTCGGGTTTGACCCGGGTGGTCAAACTTGGGTAACGGGTCTTATTCATTTTGGTCTTGGAAAATGTTGGATGAGTCATAAAATGTGGTTAACATATAATATCGAAACGGATACTAATGGACATATTAGAACTAATGATCAATTATAATGGAATATCGAAATTAATGAAACGGATAATGGTATAAGACGAGGGGTTAACTATATGTGTGTGTATATATATATATATATATATATATATATATATATATATATATATACACTTAACGACTCGATATTGTAACAAATCAATTACACAACTATATCAGAATGAAACCATCGTGATATACGATATAAGACTTGATCAGATAACGAATAAGTTATTTATAAACGGGATGGTAAATATTACAACTAGATTCGTGGCTAATAATTAATATCAAATATTACGTATATATTATAAAGTTTAACTACGGTTTATAAATTGGAATAATATTTGATATACGAGACATATTTGTTATAAGTTAGACTTCATTAAACGTATTTGAACTAACCAAATACAATATATTAGACTTGGCATAAGTTTGATATAGTTGATTTACAATAGGCTTAGATAATTACTTGTCACCTGCTAACTAATAACGAGACATAATTTCTTAACTAATAACGATATATAACTACTTAGTTAATTATATTGAACTGAAATTTATAAAACCAATTATAGTTACACTATATAAAAACTACTTTGTTATAAACCCTTATAAATTTACATAGTAAATCATGTTTTACGAGTTAACCTTTATAAACTATCGGAAAAGGGTATTTTGATAAGATAACTTATTAAAGTCATAACGAATTGGTAACGTTGAATAGAAGAATGCGTCATTTATAAAACGCTACATGGTATATTGTATATAACGTACTTTATTACAAACGTGCTTAATTACGAGTAACGAATGTGAAATCCTTATTAATTAAGTGATAAATGGAAACTTATCTTTTATTTTAAACACGTACGTTTGGGGTTATGGGGAAAGTACCGAAACTTATCAATTAACCTATTTATATTTCATAAATAGTCATGGTCGTTTGCTAGACTTTGACTAGCTTGAGTATTGTCAGTATTTCTTGACTTTGTCGATGTCTTTTTCCTTTTGGCGTGCGTTCTAGTAGTATGTCTCGACTATGTCGACGTCTTCTTCTCTTTCGCGTGAGTTGTGGGTCGCGTCTATGTTTCTTACCACCACACGAAACGTTAAAACTAAACTTTTGAGATATTAATTATAAACTTTTGGGATACTAATAATGGAATTTTGAAGGTAACGATATGAATGATCCACGAAAACTACGACACATTACTTTCTATCGACTTCTTTATCGTAAGAGCTGTATTTTAAGATAATCGTATATGCATTAGGTAGCGTCACTTCTATTCTATCGTGCTCGTCGTACACTCATCTTGATGCCGTGGAGATTAGCTTTAGATGCCAGTCGTGTCAATAGTGAATAGTGCATTACTGTGGCTAAGGTGAGTTTCATAGCCCCTCTTTTCAAAGGTTTTCATAACTCTTTTGGGGGAGAATAAATGCTGCTTTTAACCAACTATAATTGGATACGTGAACGTTATATGAGAATAACTGTTGTTTGGAATATTTGATTTGTGGATTGTGATCTATTGTGTTTATGTGAATACAAACTATTTCTTAGACTTGCCACTACTCTTTTGAATTGCTAATGCGTTGACTAGGAAAGGCTAGACGTGCGACAGTTGTTGACTTAGCCTAGGGTAGCATTCCTATGCTATAACGCGATGCCTAGCTAAGTATATCCGACCTAGACCAGGGTAGCATTGTTCTAAGCTTTGCTATAACGTGGTGCCTAGCTAGAGTCACTTGGGGCCCCCGCTGAGATCTCGATTGTGTTGTGGATTATGGATTGGATTGATTTTTGATTGGAATGTGTATTATATGTCTGCCTTAGTCGCACATAGCAATTAAACTTTATCAGGTCCACTACTATTACTTTTGTAACTAAACTCTATTAACTCACCAGTGTAAGCTGACCCTTTTAGCATGTGCTCTCAGGTTTAAGGCGATAGCTCACTATTGGAAGACGCTTGGCAAGGGGCATGGTCATAGGCGACTCTGATGAATAATCGGGACCGCTTTAAACTTCTTATTGGGCCTATTTCCGCACTATTTTCATATGATGAAAACTTAATGTTTTTGTTAATGAATTCTATTCTAAATTAATGGGATAAAAACCATTCTTTGTACCTTATGTTGTGATACCATGATAGTAGCACCCAAAGGTTCGTATGCTTCCGCTAGAACATATTTTGGGGTGTTACAGAAAGTATATCCAAAGCCTCCGCGTCAAGCTCCCCAAATGTTGAAAAAACAAATGGTATGAACTTGTTACTGTTGTCTTCACATTTGGACACATATTTCTTTTTCTTCTTCTCCAAGGCATTATGTAAGGCTACCCCCGGAGCCCATAAAGTCGCATCAATACCAGCAAAGGGAGAGATTACAGTCACATCCAAACATGCATCCTTACCCTGGATCCAATTGAATAATAACAAGTCTGCCGGACGTAACTTTTTCCCATCCCCTGAAAGAAACCCCATGGGGGCCTCCTTTCGCACCATGATCCCCACCTTGGAACATATATCAACAAGAATATCACGTACCAGGTTATGCCTAAACTTCACACCCACTTCACTGGAAAAGTGAACTGCAAGATCTCCCCATTGATCCATGCTATGCGCATTGCAACTCGGACAAGGACTACCTTCAGAGAACATAGGTATAGCAAGCCTATAACACAACTCTGACCGGAATTGGTTGTGGTTCATCTTCTGGCCCAACCCATCAATAGGTATGGTGAAAAGGAAATCTTGTGCATGCGGGGCGCGGATGCTACTGAGAATAGCCACTTGTGTTGGACTTAACAAATACTTGGAAACAAGATCTTTCTCAATACCACCACAGTAACACTTTGCCAAGGACTTCATCATATGAGGGGCAGGAGCGTCAGTGGTGACAGAGAGAACGTCTGTGTTGCAAGCAACGTTGAAAAGATCCAGAGCATGCTGAAATGAAGAACCATGAGAATTAATACCAGTTTTAACTAATATCTTTTCATGTAGATCGCTCGTTTGCAAACGAGAGGCGAGAAAGGCGCATTGGATAATATCACTCGCAGCAGGGATATCAAGCCCACCCATCTTAATTTGGAGAGTGGCTAAACACCACTGCCAATCACCAAATCCTGGGTCCAGAGGCAGTAATAATCTTCTCCAAAGAGGCACGTAGCATTTGATCAAATTGGACTTGGGCCTCACGTAAATACAAAGAGGAGCATGTCCTCAAAGCATAAGATAATTTCGCAACCCGAGCACAATTTCGAAGGAGGAGGAGCTCACATTGGGGATCATTAAGTTTAATAATTGCCTCCATTAACGAAATAGTTTTACATACCCTTTTCAAAGCCATATCCTGACAAAAGCTTTCATCCAAACTGACTGAACCACCAAGAAGTTTGACACCATTGGCCGGACGAGAGACATTTATAGAAAAACACCCTCCATCCTGCTTCTGGGGTCCTCCATAGGCCAGAATAGTTCGGTCTTATCAACATTCAAGAACAAGCCTCGAGCCGGGCCCTCCGCCATAATAATGTCAAGCGCCTTGGCAACTATGAGGGTATCCCCAACAACAGTACCATCATCAAGATACCAAGCCTGAAGAGTAAGCTCACACGAGTGATTAATAGTCTGGACTAGAGGGTGCAAAGCGAGGGCAAATAACAATGGGCCTAGCGGATCCCCTTGTTGGACCCCTTGACAAGACCAAAGGATAGAATCCTCATAATAAAGTCTAGCCGGTCTGGCATAACAAAACTCAACCCAAGGGGCAATAGAAGGACATCGCATCCTGGTACGCGACGTTTATAATAAAATAAATTAAAATAATAATAATAATAATAATAATAATAATAATAATAATAATAATAAGGGATAATAACAAAAAAATGCATTATACTTGTTACTTTTTGTAGTTGTGTGTACTCATTTTTTTTTTCTTATTTTGTTTACTGAACTTTCAAATTCAATAATTGTGTGTAATTTTTAACCATTCTACCCTTACTTTTTTTAAATTTCAAAGTGTAAAACGGTCATTTAACAGGGCAGAATAGTCACAAAATACACACAATAAAAAAAAATTTAGTACACACAACCAAAAAAAGTGACAAGTACGATGCATTTTTTGTTGTTATCCCTAATAATAATAATAATAATAATAATAATAATATGGAGTAGTAGTAATAATAATATTTATAAACAACATATATACTGTGGTTAATAAATACTGGGTATAAAATATAAGGAGTTTTTATTAAATTTATAAAGTTATTACAAAAATAGAAACTGAAAAATTTATATAAGTTCGTATAATTTATTAAAAATTTAAAAACTAAAGTTTTATTAATTATCTCAACACTTTTTTAGCTTCATTTCTTTTACAAAATCGACACATGTGTTTGTATACAAGTTTCTTTTTGTCAGATAAAATTTAAATACGTTTGATCAAATTGAAAGCAATTTTTCCTTTTATTGCTATTGAGAATGCTCGATTTCAAAATTGAGTTCTCTTATTAATCAATAGAAAAAAAATCATTTATTCATTTTATATCTTTTCTTATTATATAATAATTGTGTTTAATTATTATATTTGGCATATATTTTTGCTTTAACCTCTAAACTTCACTTTAAAATAATTTTATTTTCAAAAAAATCATAATATTTTACAATATCTTCGGCAATGGTTGTACTAAGGTAGCCTTCTTCATTTTTGTTAGGGAATTAATTTGCACATTTTTTTTTTTGTTGAGACACTTATCTTTAAAACATGGTTGCACAAAACTTACATTCTGCATTATTAGCTTGTAATACCATTTGTGCAAATCACCTCTTTTTTTGTTATTGTCACGAACTATGTACGCAACGTGTAATGTAAGTCCAATCATGCGAACAAAGATTGTTTTATGTGATAATTATGCCATTTTCAACCATATAACTAAAAATTTCTTCAAATTTGAAACCAATCACATACTCTAAACTTATACTATAAAACCATTATGTACAAAAATAATTTATTTTTACACAATAACTTAATATGTCAACATTACTTTATGTATATAAAGCACTATCATCTCGAATATGAAAATATATTGAGCAATGGTTCAAAGATTTCTTAAAATAGAAATGATGGTTGAAGATGAGTTTTTTTGCTTACATATAGTGCAGAAATGCTTTTTCTTTCCATTAAATGTATTTAAGTTTGAAAGGATACAAATTAATATGCAATATGTACAAATCATTAATGTTATATTTAATACATTTTAACAATAATTTTTTTACACATAATTATTTAAAATATTCATTAAGGTAAGTTTGATGTCAAACTTTTTGTTTGGTTATGGACATTTAATTTTTTTTGAAAATTATATATTCAAAAAAACATTTATCATCTATGTATGTATTTTAGTACAAGTTTAGTAAAATCCTAATCATTTTGCTATTAACTTCGATTGAAAAGAATCGTACATGTCAAAGTACGAAGATTTTTATGTGATTTATAAAGCATGAAAATATGTAAGTTTTGATATCGTAATGTATATAAGCGATGCCATATATATTATTAATCATATATTGTAAGAACTAATTTATAATTCTGTATGTTTACATGTTAGATAATATTTTGACAAATATTACAAAACATTTACTGATTAGAAAGTATCTTTCACCGTCAATCATCACAATCGTGTACTACTACTCACTACCGTTTTTTTATCGTCATTGCATCGTGATACATAGATACTTGACATTTTAATACGAAATAGTGTGTGATAAAGTTATTCTCAAAATTCTCGACATGTGTAAGGTCACTATCACGAAAGAAATGTAATCAAAAAATATTGCTCACCAGGAATTTCGATTATAAGGTATCCGTCGCCGTAACGCTTGAGTACCCTGCTAGTTTCTTAATTATAGAGAAAACCATGGTTGGAGATAACCGTAACGAGAGGAAAGTAATTTACTCCTAAACTATTTATTATAAATGACTATTATAAACCCCGATAGTTTTTTCTTTTGTTATATATTGTCTTTGTATGTTTAAAAGAGTATAACTATAATCATGTTTTTTTTTTCTTTTTCTCCTAACTAGAGAACACACCGTTCTTAATTTTTCTTCTGTTTCCTTTTATTTCAAGAACATGAAATAAAAAGGGAGAATTGCATATATACCCACTAAAACTTAAAAACTTGCATATTTCCTCATAATACAAGTTTTTATTGCATGATGTACAATGCATTTTAAGCATGTTTTGGGTATATATACAAATATGCAAGTTTTAGTGGGTATATATGCAATTGACCCAAATAAAAAAGTCACTTTCTTTTCTTTCCACTTCTCTTTTTTACTCTTTTCAAACTACTGTATCATTGTTTAAAAAAAATATCTCGAAAATGAAGGATTAAATGTGGAGTCAAATATCGTCGGAAAAATATCAAACTACTCATAGATAATAAAACCTGTCACGTTCTGATTAGTAAAATAGATAGCAACTTGTAGATATTTTACCCGTTTATGCCAACTCATTCCGATAACCCGTTAAAGGGTTTTTCTAGCAATGCTTAGAGGCAATGTTAAGACATAATAAAAGTACAATCGAAAGATAGGGGACCTATATAAAAGTACATTTGTCAGACTTTTATACGATCCTTGCACTTTCAAATGGGCCCCTCAAGCAGACTGTATTTAACTTCAGGTCGCTTGAGCAAGTTTGAAAAACCCTAAATTAAATCGTCGTTTTTATGGCCTATAAAACAACGAAAGATTTTCAGATAAAGCATTATAAAAGCTACGGTATAAAATTCCAACGGTAGGCATCTAATGTCCCAATGTCCAAACGTGAACTATTTAACTAAAACTTATGAAGCATATATGAAAAATGTTTAAACTATGTTTCGACATAAACAAAGTGCCTAGATAATGTATACGAAGTATAGAGTATATATACTTCAAACATACGATTTGAGGCTTTGAGCTACATGCAAATTTTAAATAACTTCTTGATATATCATATGAGGTAACTAGTGATGTTGTAGCAAAGTAAACTTTTTAACGATCATGTGTTTATTATGTTTAAATATATTTCAAAGAATTTTTGGTAAACTGTGAATTGTATATCAAAGGTTTTTAAATTATGTATATAGAAATAATGTAATATTAAGGTTTTCCAACTAAGTTGTCTTGCTTTTACATTGTTATGGTGTCACAAGTTTAAAGAATTGAATAAACACATTTATTTGTTTAAAAGAAAATTTTATATAAAAAATAATAAATTTAGTAAAAATCATCGACTTAAAAACTATATTAGTATCAACTAATATATAAATATATTAATTTCACTTTAATTTTACGGAACTTATTGCCCGTTTGTTGTTCATCTCTTTGTAAATGTCTATGTATTTAAAAAAAATATATATATTTAGCTTTGGGGGCAGTTATTCATACGGTGACTATGTTTTTATTCATACGGTGGCTACTTTTTATTTATTTATTTTTTATTTTTTTTTATTATTTTTTTATTTTTATAATTTTGTTTATATCAAAAAGCTATAAACCTGAAAATGCGGAATTGTAAATATAAAGTTTAATAAAAACGCTTAAAACCTCGAAATACGGAACAAACCGACAAAAACGTGTTGATCGAAAAATATTTGCGGGGACAAAGGAATATTCCCTGGAATTGGCAGGGCTACGGGTAAATTTCCCTCAGTAGAATAGTGTAACCCTTAGCTTTTAACACCACGACACAAGTTGAAAATCCCCCTAATTATTTATAATTTTGTGATATGGGGATGAAAACAAAAGTGGGGACAAAGAGTAGTGACGTATCGATTTTGCATTGGAGAATAACTCGACACTTGAATATTCTATCGAAACTTTTGGCATTATATAATCTACTTTGAAACCTACAAGATTCCATTAAGATTTTATGAATATCTAGAAATTAAACTTAAGGATATCTAGAAGTTGTATGGATTACACACCCAACAACTTTTTCTTATCAAGTTATGGGAACACATAGATGCATGTCTCAAATTGAATGAGATATCGTGTCTTAAATTGAGTCACTTGAAACACAAAAAATTAAAAAAATGTGAGTATCTCACATCGCTCAAAACAAGAAATGAAAGCTTGTTTATATAGGAATCTTGATATGAACCTTCAAATTGATTTGTTGTTTTTACTCCAACACCTACGTGAGCTCCGAAGCCTAGCATGCGTGCGTATCTTTTTGCTGCAGATTCGAGTTTCCTTTTTCCAGAATTTTCTGTAAATCTATTTAAGGAATAGATTTGAAACTTGTTAACAAAGTTTACAGAATATTAGTGTGTAATTAAGATATATGCAAATCGTGGTTATTGGTTAACAGATTTTGCATATCAAGGTGGCCTAAACTGGTAACGGCCATTAGTATACATTGTGATAGTCAATCCGCAATTGGCAGAGCTCATAGCATAATGTATAATGGAAAGTCCAGACATATCCGTCGTCGACATAATTTGATACGACAACTACTCTCAACAGGAGTTATCTCAATTGACTATGTGAAGTCAAAGGATAACATCACGGATCCGCTTACAAAAGGCTTAAGCAGAGAGTTAGTTAGTAAGTCGTCTAAAGGAATAGGACTAAAGCCTATGAAAGAATGAGTTTCTATGAAGGAAAACCTAACCCAGTTGACTGGAGATCCCAAGATCTGGGTTCAATAGGATAACCTAATCATAGAAATGTGGGGGAAGTCACGTCAATGTGGGGGAGTTACTAAATGTTGTAACTTTCTAGTCCATTCCTATAACAAATGTGACTTGTTGAGAGGTTAAACATATGGCTTTAATGATTCAGGATAAAATCACAAAGCATAATGATTCGAGATGAAATCACAAAACATATGTTTTTAATGATTCAAGATGAAATCACCTATGTGAGAGAGAAGTGGGGTCGCTTCGAAGGGAATTGTGGGGGGCGCAATTTCTAAGAGCTCTTGCAGAACCAGGCTAGTGTTCATGACCATAACGAACACGACTATGAGGACTTGACAATGTCAGGGAGAGTCTTGTGTGAAGTGTAATGTCGTCTACGTAAACAAAGCTGAGTTCAAGGACATCGCGTCTACTCAGATCTAGGAGACTAAGTGCATCTCACAAGGGAAGGTTAAAAGGATTGCACCTACCTATCCTATGCAAGACTTAACCACATAAATTTCACCGAAACTTTCGTGTGTTTTCGACCGATCTCCATTCATGTGGGGGATTGTTGGAATATTGGTTTTGCAAAATGAGTTTTTGCAAATTTTAGACACTATTTAATATATGTATATGTTATATATATTTATATTTTTTGGTAGCTTTGCGTTCTCCTTGACGAGAGCTTCGCCACAAACTAAAGAGTGTCAAAAATGGAGTTGATATGAATGAGATATCGTGTCTCAAAGTGAGGCACTTGAAACACAAAAAATTGGAAAAGTGGGAGTATCCCACATCGCCCAAAACAAGAAATGAAAGCTTGTTTATATAGAAATCTTGATATGAACATTCAAATTGATTTTTTGGTTTTACTCCAACACCCACGCCGGGGGTGCAATTTCGTGGATTTCGGCCAAAGTGGGTTCGCAACCGAACTCATGCGCTCCCACGCCGACCTGCGACACCGAATGCAGCTCGAAGCCTGCGCATGCGTATATCTTTTGTAAATCTATTTAAGGAATAGATTTGAAACTTGTTAACAAAGTTTACAGAATATTAGTGTGTAATTAAGATATATGCAAATCGTGGTTATTGGTTAACAAATTTTGCATATCCGTTTAATATTGGCAAATATCTTGTCTTAGTGAACAAGATTGGTTTAGCCTATATAATAAACGACTCCTCATTCAGTTTTCTACACAGAAAAACGAAGCTTCGTTGCAGACGATTTCCAGCAATTACACAGAGCTTCAGTGATCTTTCAGGCAAGTGTGTCTAGTCCTACCGTTTTGTACCAGACGCTACGTTAAAACCTGGGAAACAGACGGTGAATCTGTTTTAAGGGAATCGTGTTAAACACGAGCCTCATGCTACTGTCTTTACTGATTTCGTTTTATTTTATTGAATAGTGTCTGTCTTCTGCTTATACTCCATTCTGTCTATTATTTATTTACTGTCGTTTATTTCTGTTAATTTATTTATTGTTATTATAATCTGATTTTCATAAATAATGGTCATCAATGTATTACAAAAGAGCAATGATATATGGACCTAATGATAGGTCTAATTTGAGGTGTTATCATTTGATTGGTGACATTAAAAGTGAGTTCTTCTGATATCACCAACCAGAGGATGACAAATCAGTTTAGGCCTCTTTTTAAGCCTCCCAATTAGGCCTCTTTATCAAATATATGTTTGATAGATTCATTTCTTTCATAATTGGGCCACTTGGTTGAGAGCAAGTTTTTGTTTGAACTTTATTTGTGAACGTGAGGTCTTGAAAACTTGGTTTCGAGATGAGTTTTTGTCATGCATTTTTGGACAAAAAAGTGATTAATTTCATTTCATTGCTGTTTTTAGCCAGTTTCTTGTGAGATTTCGCCAAGTTGACAAAGCACGTGAGTGGGATCATCTAGAAATAAAATCACGTGATGGTTGGCTACCTTGCTGGAAAGTTTGCATCCTGGCCCACCATCTAATAATTGATATATGTAGTATTTACATTCTCGTGAGATTAGCAAATAGTATAGTTGCTAAAAAATAAAACGTATTGAGAAATGACTTACATGGTAGTTATCGTCAAGAGACCGATATCTCTATTGTCATGTCGATTTTCTCTTTTCTATATTTACTTAATAATTAATTTGATGTAACAAGAAGATCAACATTTTTAATTTTTTTGTTATTTGCAGTTTCATTTTCTTAAAACAATAAAGTTAAAATTTTACTAATAATTAATTATTTATAAAATAAAAATATGTCACTTAGTGTAAATTAGTGATTTATAAACAAAAATGACAAAGTAAACTAACCTCAAATACTTAATATGTAAGTTAATTATTTATAAATAAAATAACAAAAAGACATTTCTTCTCGTCTTCTTCCTTCGTATACATGCAAGGCTGCAACAACCAATATAAGTTTTTTCTTTTCTTTTTTCCTTAAAAAATTGAATAACAATTGGGGAAGGTTTGCTTTGCATTTGAATCGGTCGCAAAAGCGATCATCTTCTCCATTTCGTCGCTTAAGGAAGCGTCCCTCTTGGGTCACCATAGTAGAGGCAACGCGTTAGGACACCTGACAGACCTACAATCGACCGGCTTACTATACTCGGCCTTACTTCCTCAAAAAAAGAAATGACTTACCCATATGAATTAGGCAACTAGCATTTGATGTTTAATATGGGAAGTTGTACAAACATGAAAAGCTTAAACTATTGGGTTTTTATCATGTTAGTGCAAATATGAAGATATTTAAATTAAACGGTCTCTTATTTTTTAATGATAACAAATATGTAACTTGTAATATATAACGTAAAATGCGTAAGTTACTCCTAACCATAAATCATCAAAACATATATTCCTCAACACTTTTCGTCTTCGGCATCTCGAGTCTTCTCGTGCTTCAAGTCTTCAACATATATTCGAATTTGTATGTTATGTTGCATTATGATCAAAACATCTAACAAACCATTGAGAATATTTAAAATGTATTTTGGAGTCTTTAAGTATTTACAATTTCAATTATGCTCTTTTAGAACCCTAATTACATTTCATACAAGGTATGAACATGAATTTACAAACTAACCTAATGATTAAAGTTGCATTTAATTCATATACATTGCATCAAAACACTTTCTTCATTTTATAAAATCTCTTGCAGCATTTTATAAAGAGATTTCATAAAATGCATCCTAAACACTTGCATTATTTTTATAAATTCATTAAATGATTTATAAAACTGAATTTGACAAATAGCAAGAATCTTCCAATTTGAGAATCGATTCAAATCTCATCTTTCACTAAAAGATGGATAAATTATACTTGTAATAATCCAAAACAAATGAGGAAGACATCAAATGTGTTTTTACATTAAACCATTCTTAATCAACTTTTAGCCATTGAGTGTTTAATACTTTAGGAAGTCATCAATCATGCTTTCCTCTAACTTTTTCCTAAGCTATCTTGAATGGAAACAACGCAAACAAAAATTGAAAGATATCTCAAAAAGGCTATAAACTTTTGTTCAAATATGGTGACCCACGGATCCTATCCGTCGGAGCCTGTGAACAACTTATTTTGTCTATTTAAGATATCATTTAGTCCACACTTAAACCAAGATTTTGCAATACAACATTAGGACATTCTAAGTCTTCAAAACTCTCACTAACCCTTGATAATAATGCTTCCAACTCTCATTTGATGAAGGCACATTAACATGTGAAGATCAACCACAACAAGCTTAAAGCTCTTGTCATCTTCATCCATTAAAAGCATATTAGTATGTGAAGATCCGCCACAAAAAGCTTAGAGCTTTTGTCATCTTCATCAAATGAAAGCTTCTAATAAAGAAGATCAACCATATCAAGCTTAGCTTTTTTGATATCTAGATTAGTTATTCAAATCTCTTAGATAATCGTGTCTTGTATCACCATTATACAACACCATATATCACCACCATACGAAACCTTGTATCACCTATTATTTTCCAAACTATAGTTGAGATATATTTTTTTCTAGGCCTTAAAACACAAGGGTTATAGGTTTGTTGTGTCTAGGCTTTAAAACACAAGGGTTATAGGTTTGTTGTGTTTGGGCTTTAAGAAACAACGGGTTTGGTTGTACCCAAATAAGAACTTGATATCTAGCTTAGTATCGGCAAACTTGTAAGCGATGTTGTAAGGTTTTCTCCACCGAGAAAGGTGCTTGTTGAACCAGTGAAGAAACTCTCGAGTAGGAAACTCGGGAAGTGGAGTAGGCCAAGAGAAGCTTCGTGTCGAACCACTATGAATCATCGTGTCTGGTTTGATCTCTCCTTTAGTTATTTTCTTGCATTGTGCTGATAAGTTTTATTTCAACCTCCCTATTATTATTGTTGTAAAATTATTATTGTTGCTTATTATATTGCATCATACTTAATTGGTTATTTAATACAAGAATTTTTGATTTTTATTCAATCCCCCACCCATCCCTCTACATTTTCGCAATTGGTATCAAAGCCTTGTTGCTAAAATTTTATAAACAAAAACATTTATAAAATGTCATGTATGATCCATGTATAAAATTAACCCTGAAGAGGGATATATGTTAGCTTTTGAAATGAAGACCATTCTTCAATAGTATAGGGGTCGTATTGTAATAAATGTATAGTTAGTGAATGCTAGTCAAACCTATGTAATAAGTATATATACCCCCTCCCTACACATGAGAGGGATGGAACTTCATTTTTACATAAATATATTTTAGTTCATATTTCTCTCCTACATCTGTCTTCACGTGTCTAACTCTCTCTAAAATAATCCATAGATTGCGTATTGATCTTGATATTAGTTGACCTAAAATTGGTATCAGAGCCTATACATGATCAATAGAGTGATTATTTTTTCAAAATCAATAGTCAAATCTTGTTTTAAAATGAATTTCAAAAGTTTTATGTGTACCGAATTAGTTCATAGGCCAAATCTTTAATTTTATGGATAAAGTGTTAAACTAAGTTGTTTAAAGGATTTCTTAAGGTATTTGGTTAAGTTCTATCAAAGCAAAATCGTTTTACAAACAACAAATTTGATGTTCTGATTGAAAAAGTTGAATAACTTTCATGTTTTAGTTATTTTGGCCCTTAGGTTTATTTTAGGTCATAATGCATTTCAAATCTGACATCCAAAACTTTAGGAGCATTGCAATGTACTATTTCGGTTATTAAAGTATTTCGGTCTTAGTATGTCTCGATCTTAAGTTTTTTGGTTTTTAAACTTATTTCGGTTCTTGCTTATTTCGGTCCTAAGGTTTTTTATTTTTAGGATTTTTCCTATGACATAATTATTTTTCGAGCCTATTTTATGGCATGACTTATAAGTCTATTAATGACATTATGTCTATTTTTCTACACATAAAATGACATGAAACCTTTTCTTCTCAGAACAATGTTTAAGCTATGTCTTATTAACCTATTATCTCCATGTAACCTTTGACGAAAGTTTACCCAAATCCAAAACATCATCTTTGGTAGATGATGATGTCATAGAGAAATATGTCATTAAAAAACATGTTATAACTCCCTCTCCCAGTGACGACTTGGAGGAAGTCATACCTAGGATAATGATGTGTCAATTAATGAACAAATTCCGTTCTTGTTTGTTTAAGTTGGTGCGATTGGTTGAACATATAAACCTTAGGATTTCGGTCGTATTATGACCCTTAAGTGTATTTGAATAACTTGTCATTATTTACTTAACACACTTAGTCATTTTCCTTTCTTTGATCCTTTAGGTTGTAGATTTAAAAAAAAAAGGTTGTATGTGTCTAATTTCTAGCATACTTGAATATGCTTGTAGTTCATATCAGTTATGCTCCTTAAGGGTACAAGTGTAACATAGTTCAATTCCTGAATTTCTTTTACTATGATGTTGCTCTTGTTATTTCAATATCAATATATTATGTTGCACAAAACTAGCCCTTAATGTAGGTTAAGAAATGGTACAAATTTGATCAATGGATTCGCCAACAACGGAGATCAATAAAGGGTGAGTAATGAGATATGGATAGTAGTAAGCTCGGAGTGCCGACCTTCTTTGTTCGACAAAAGGAGGAGGAGGAAGTGTAAACGGTTAATGTAGTAGCAAGCTCGGAATGCCCACCTTTTTGTTTCGACAAAAAAGGGAGAAAGAAATGTGCATAGGTAAAAAGAGTAACTTTTATATTTTACTATGTGTTACGGTTTGCATAGTTTGTCATTATAAAAAAAATGGGAGATTGTTAGTAAAAATATGAAGATATTTAAACTAAACGGTCTTTTATGTTTTAATGATGACAAATATGTAACTTGTAACATGTAACGTAAAATGTGTAAGTTACTCGTAACCATAAATCCTTAAAATATGTATTCCTCAACACTTCTCGTGTTCTTCATCTCGAGTCTCCTCGTGTTTCAACGGACGTTTGAATATGTTTGTTATGTTGCATTATGACCAAAACATCTAACAAACCATTGAAAATGTTTAAAATATAGTCTTTAAGTATTTATAATTTCAATCATTCTCTTTTAAAACCCTATTTTACATTTCATACAAGTTTTACAGTTTTGTATATACAAAATCCAATGTATATACAAGTTTTATAGTTTTGTCAAAGGTACATTTGTAAAGTAAAAAAGAATAAAAGAGAAGTAAGTGAGTTCTATATTTGATGTGAAACTTGTTTCCAAGTATTTAAGAGGGGTCATAATACAAATTCTCAAATTTTTAGACAGACTATAATACAAAAGTTATACTAATAAGACAAAATCTTGTGGGAGCCATGACCTCACCCTGCCCTTATAATCCTTCGTCCTTGGACACACGTTGCTAAAATTTTTTGTTCTGAACAAGTTAGGCTGGGTGTAATAGTCGGTCGACAGTCAGTCGGCCGGCCACCACCGACGCATCACCGCCCTTCACAAGTCAACATGGGACGCATCTCATATAAAGATAATGGAGAAGATGGTCGGGAATGCGACCGATTCAAATGCACACTCTCATTTTTTTTCACTGTTATTAATTGTTTTTTTTTAAATATTCTTATAAAATGTTTTGCAGGTATACAAGAAGAAGAAAAGAAAAAAAAGGCGGATAGTGGATTTTTTTATTTTATTATTATTTTTTTTGTATTTTATAAATAACTAATATACATTTTAAGTCCTTGAGGTTTTAATTTGTCATGATTTTATAAATAACTAAGTTACACTAAGTGACATTTTAAGTGATATTTTTCTATTTTATAAATAATTATTTATTAATGTAATGTTTTTTGTTATTAATAAAATTTTAATTTTACGGTTTAAAAAAATGATGATGAAAAAAAATGGAGATGTTGATCTTCTTGTTACACCAAGTTGGTGATGAAGGAGTCTAAGTTGGTTCACAGTGTTGGAAAAATTAACTCTAACTCACAAGTATCTATCAGATAAAGTAGTTCAAGTTGACTCAAACTGTGGGAAACTAGAGGGGGGGGGGGGTTGAATAGTTTACCGCTTTTTAATTTAGTTATCAAAGTTTATTTGTGAAAAACTTCGATTGAGTCTTTTGTGAAATCAAACCACAACAATATGAATCTTACATAATAAGATTATAATAGATATACTACAATGATAGAAAGTAAGTAATGAAAGTAAAGAGTAAGAGATGGAAAGATCAAACCGAGACAAGAGATTTATAGCGGTTCGGTCACGAAGCTCTTCTTCGCCCTACTCCACTCCCCGAGTACCCAACTCGAGAGTTCTAAGCACTATGTCAACAAACTCCCTTGAGGCGGAGAAAACCGTACAACGTCGCTTATCACAATTTCTGACACTAAGCTAAATGTCGAGTACTAATCTAGCTAGTATCAATCTCACTCACGATCTACCCGATCCTTGCTAATCACACAAACTACTAGATCACCACGATCTAGACTTGATCCACTTGATCAACACACTAACTCACAAACAACAAGAGATCTCCAAGATCTCGACAAGATCACAATGATCCACACAAGTTATCTAAACAAGACTCAAGACTACTTGATGTATATCAAGATACAACAAGTGTGTAACAAGTGTTACAAGTGCACACTACTATGACTACAACACTAAGTATCTTCTTGATACAATGTGTTCTTCTCTTGCACTAGGAGAGGAATGAAGGTGATCACTTGGTTGGAAGAAGGGATCACTCTAAAACAAAATAAAACTATCGAAATGATCAAATGAGTGTGTGTGTTAGGAGATTTAAACTCAGAAATGTTTGTGTGAAAAAGGATGCCCAAAAACTATGAAGTTGGCTGGCATTTATAGGGACAAAAATTCGACCGTTACAGTACACAAAACCACTAAATTTAGTGGTACGGTGGTACCGTCCGAGACAAAAATACTCCTCTTTTTGTTTTTAGTGGTGAAAGTTTATTTGGGGATGTTAGGACCTGTTTTGGGAGGAGAAATAGCTGTTGGGATTTTTTAAACTTAGTTTTCTAATTAAAACATTTCTTTAATATTCAAAAATAATTTGTAAAATGTATTTTTGAAAAATATTTTGTCACATTAAAAATGTGAAGCTTGAAACACAAATTCACTTCTCTGATCATTTGTCAAGTTGTAAATATGTTTGTTCTTACCTAGAGTGATGTATGTAGAAACGAGATATTTCAATTAAAAACTTGTTTCCGTTAATTTTAACGTAACGTTTTTTTTACATTTTATTATCATCAAAACATAGAGATATCGAAATATAGCAATAACGTTTTTAGACATTATTTGCATCAACAATCTCCCCTTTTTTATGATGAAAAAACATAAACTCATTTTATGATGAAAAAGAAAAAAGATTTTCGAAACGACACGAAGGATCCCCTTGATGTATACTCCCTTAGCTTGGAGGGCACCAAGGAATCGAGCAATGGTTGTTGATACAAAAAAAGTTGGATGACACAAATACAATATCCAACATGTGACAACTTAGACAAATATCCAACCATAAACAAAAGGCTAAGTAGTTTTAAAAAAAATCTACCCATAGGAAAACGCATTCATTAATTAAGCAAAGTATCACATACAAGGTGTGGATACAATACAAAAACAAGGAACTAAAAACATCATGAAGCACATATAGTAATCTTTAATGATTTTGGCGTCCCTAAGATTTGCTTCAAACACAAAATGGAACCTAGATGTTTATTCTTGAAAACTAAACATAAGCATGTTTAGTTGGTTGGGCTATTGGTTGGTGGAAGAGGTGTGATGCAGGTTTTACTGACCAGGTCTTAATATTTATAGTGTCTCGCTATACCTAAGGTCTACCCTAATGCACTAACGGGCTATGTGTGTCGGATAATTACTAAGTCTAATTGTCACAGAATATAAATGGTATTATATGGTTTTAATTAATTAAACTACGAATGCATAATATAAAAGCAATTAAATGGTAGAAAGGAAATCAATAAAGGAATAACGGTGCTAACCTAGTCAATCCTCCTAATTAGTTATGTCTACGTCTACTTACTTCCAATTACTTCAGGTGGGGTCAAATTCGAGAGGACAACATTTGGTCAATTCGCTTAACCTATCAAAAGATGCCACCACAGAGAAATCAAAGACCGTCCATAAGTCCTGTTATTCCTGGTCCCCTAAGCTAAGTCATTAAGTACCGCTACATGCTAGATTCTAAATAGTGAGTGCCCGGCCGTTAGGAACTTAGACACTACACCCCCAATTCTTAAGTTCAACCAAACGATAGGTGATCAGTTGGTCAAATCACACAAGTAGAAAGGGTCGCCGTTGGTCATGTCTTACCCTTCCGCTCGACCACTCACCTAGGGTAAGTTGGTCATATCTCCTAGGAAATTGGCCTCTACCGCCATTCAAAACTACCGAACAAGGGGTGACTACCAAAGAACTATGCATGCATACACTTAGAAATAATTGTACGGAAGTAAAGGTAAACGTAAACAAAACAATTAAGGAATCATAACTAGGCTAGCACCAAAGGGTGCTTAGCCGCCATATTAATCATGCACATCAATTCAATATTCAAAGGTACGAAATACATGAATTGAAAGTAAAAGAGATAATAAACGCTAAAGCTTATCGTAATGGTGTGACTTCTCCCTTGGAAACAGCTCCGTGTGCTTCCCTAGACCTCCCTAGAGCTTTTTCCCACGTTCTCATAGTATTGTGTGTGGAATGGAATGAATAGAAATGCTGGAATTCGTGGGTATTTATAGGCCAGTGCCGAAGTTACGGTAACCAAAATATGAGTTACGCCAGAACCTCCGTGAAACGCACTAGATCTGCTAGTTATGGCGTAACCTAGTAAGTGGTTACGCCGTAGTCTTCAATAAACCAAGTTACGCCGTAAATGATGCAGAGTTACGGCGTAAGTATCGTGGCGTGGAACCTCTTTTGACTTAATGAAGTTACGTCGTAATCTTAGGAAGGAGTTACGCCCTAACCTCTTGATGAGTTGGACTTCAGGGTCACGCAATAGTTACTGGTAATGTGAGAGCGAGTTACGCCGTAACTTCTTCAAGATAAGCATATCTTGTGATAAATCTTTAGTAATGTTTCCATTTCCGCGTCTCTTTAGCTCCAATGCTCACAATTTACCTGAAAGTGTAAAACAATGGAAAACAAGCGTAAATCCATATAAATGATATAAATAACGATCATTAACGGGGGAAATTGACACTTAATAATCAGGACTATTTGATGTTATCAAATATCCCCCACTTGAACTCTACTTGCCCTCAAGTAGACCTTATTAGATAGATTCCTAAAAAGATATCTCCAAAACACGGAAAATATGAGTTTACAAATCCCTTATGCTAGAATAAAACAAAGCCGAACACCTCACAAAGGGGAACAAACACTCAAATCTCTCAACTATTCTAAGTGTCAATTTCGGGTGATCACTCAAACGCACAGTTATAGCATGTATTCTATCATAAGCTTGGCGGTTACACAAATCTCCACCACTAGAGTTAAGGGCTAAACAGTTCTCGAAGGCAATATGGGTACACACGACAAAGGTTAAGGGGTGACTCGTCATTACTAACATGTCACGGCGAAGTGGACAAAATCAATGATACATGACCAAATCCATGGCAAGACACCAAAGATTGCTCGCTGCATCACCTAGACATGCTTCATGACTAAAGGGTAGGATAAGACATGGGATATATAGTTGGTGTAAAACAAAAAACAAGCAGGTAGTCTATATCTATAACTAAGTCATCACCACTTACCGTCCGCCCAAAGTTCAAGTTTAGAAGTCTAGAGACCGGATCATGAAATGCAAGGTAGATGTGTCATTAGAGGACGTCGTGATGGGCACACTACCTTTTCTTCTTCAGTTGGTATTACTCCAACTCTAATCTTCAAATGTGACCGAGGTGGCCTCCTCGATACTAAACAATAAAGCTCATACTATAGTGCTTATAACAATGCACTTTACAAAATCATATCTGAATCATTTTTTTTTGAATCATAACTGATAACATAACATCCCCCCACTTGAGATGAACAATGGGAATTCGGGGGGTCTTCAATGATCTTCATAATTGTTGTCGATGAAAGCGTGATTTCCAAACCTTTCCACTGGAACCTTGAACTTAGGAAAATGATGACTTCCCAATTACAAATAAAGACTACAGGGTAGGCTAAGGTGTAAGGGTGTAACGAAACAATATATTGGGGTGACAAAATGAAAGGAATGGCTCAGAAGGGTGTATCTAGGGGTATTTTTGCACTAAAGGGGAGTGCAACAAAAGGGTTTCACAAGGGGGTCGATTAGTCTAGGTGACTAATCGATAGACTCACAATGGTAGGCTGTATGGGTGATAATTCTATAATACTGCCTTCTAAAACTGAAAAGTCCAAATACATCGAGCTAACTCAACATACCTCGTATATGGTCTCGAAATGATGCAAAGGCCAAGTTTTAAAGTTTACAAGCTACCGGCACACTCATAATTTGGTGGATTTGGGGTAAAATATTGGAAACGGATAAGGCTAATCTCACCATGTAATATCAAGGGTTGTATGTGCTCGGCTAAGGTCTAATCTAGTTAGGTTCGAAAAAACATGTCAAAATTTTAAAAATGGCATAATTTTTCAAAATAAACTAAAAACGAGGGCTTAAATAAAGTTCAAGATATAATTATACTCCCCCACTTGAATTCTACAAAGTCCCTTTTGTACTAGGCATTAAAATAAAGGTGAAGAGAAAGGTAGAATTAGCGAGAACTTCTAATTTTGCTCCAAAAAGAAGAAGGCTCACGAGAAAGGATCGTGCCTTCGTATAAAGCATCATGAGCAAACTTCAATCCCTGAAATCACAATACCGACAAGCATAATTCTAAAAATAAAAAATAAATAAAAATGAAAAATAAACCTAACTCACTTTCGTAGGAATCACGGTTGCATTTAGCGAATGCAACAAGCCTTTTTAAACCACTTGGTGTCCCAAGTGGACGAGTGAAGTCTCGTGAGGGTTTACGGGGAACACACCCACAAAGTTCATTTAAAAACTAATACAAGGTTAATGTGTTTTAAAATGCGAAATTAAAGCAGAGGAGAGTTACGTCGAACTCCAATAAGAGAGTTACGCGTAACTTGCAAAACCCGGTATGAGCCGAGAAGTTTATGGTTACGGCGTAACCACCGAGATGGTATTACGCCATAGTTGGAAATGCGTCAAGAATTCTCGCTAAAATTTTGGTTACTGGCGTAATCACTCAAGATGAGTTACGCAGAACTCTGTTCGTCGACAAGAATCGCAAAGCAAGTAATTACTTCATTGTCTCTTGCAAAAATGGTTAGAAAACACAAACCCAAATGAAAGGAAATAAAAACAAAAGAAAGGGATAATTCGGTTGTCTCCGAAGAGCACTTTTCTTTATTTACGAGTCTTTAAGTTAGACTCAGAGCCGTGGGCTATTAGACTGGTGCGAAGAATTCATCACCAGATAGCTTACTAACATCTTGCCCGTAATAAATCTTTGCGCGGTGTCCATTTACCTTAAAATATACTCCCTTCTTCTTATGAACTTCAATAGTCCCATAAGGGAATACCTTACTTACTGTGTATGGGCCAACCCAACGAGATCTCATTTTTACAAGGAATAATTTGAGTCTTGAGTTGAAAATGAGAACTTCCTCGTCCCTACCTCTAACCTTTTCTCCTTTATTCGCTTATCGTGCCATCTTTTGGTCCTGTCTTTGTATGCCCTAGCATGATCGTATGCTTCGTCTCGTAATTCAGCTAAACGGTTTATTTGGGAAAATCTATGTTCCTTGATTATATCAACCTCCAAATTGGCATTTTTTAGAGCCCAATATGCTTTGTGTTCTAATTCAACGGGAAGATGACATTCTTTTTCCGTAAACAATCTTAAAAGGGGTGCTTCCAATAGGAGTTTTGAAGGCAGTCCTGAATGCCCATAATGCCTCATCGAGTTTGTCGGACCAATCTTTTATGTTACTGCTGACAGATTTCTCCAAAATTCGTTTGAGTGCTCTGTTGGTGTTCTCAGTTTTCCCATTGGTTTGTGGGTGATAAGATGTAGACATTCGATGGAGTACCCGTATCTCTTCTAACTTTCTCCATAATAGCATTGCAAATGTGCGTCCCTCGATCACTAATGATGGTCTTAGGGACCCCAAACCCGAGAATAATCTTTTCAAAAGCGAATGACACTCCTAGCATCACAAGTCTGTAGGGCCTCTCGCTCAACCCACTTTGAAACGTAATCAACAGCTACAAGGATATAACTTTTATTTTTCGATGGAGTGAAAGGTCCCATAAAATCGATCCCCAAACATCAAAAACCTCACATACCATAATATTGTTGAGTGGCATCGATTCGAGAAGAGATGTTCCCCGCCCTCGACAAGCGCCACAATCCCTAACATGCTTTGCGGCATCTTTGAAAATACTTGGCCAAAAGAATCCGCCTCATAAACCTTTTCGAAAGCGATTGTCGGCACCATAATGTCCTCCTGCAGACCGTTGTGGCAATGTTCCGAGAATTTGTCTTTGCTCTTCCCCAAACACGCATCTCCTGAATAATACCATCGGGGCATGATTTAAAAAGGAACGGATCATCCTAGAAGTAATATTTAAGATCCGAGAAGAACTTTTTCTTTTGGTCGTAGCTTTTGTTGCTAGGTAATACTTTGGGCGCTAGGTAATTAGCGAAATCTGCGCATACCATGGTTATATATCCGGAATCTTTAATTCTAATGCCATAAGGTGTTCGTCGGGAAAGAGTCCCGATAGTCTCGTATCAAGTTCTTCGAGCTCGTGGTTTTCTAATCGTGAAAGGTGATCACCGCTAAATTTTCGCTCCTTCTTATCCTTGATTTCGATTTTAAATTCTTGCAGTAGCAGGACCCATCTAATCAACCTTGGTTTGGCATCCTGCTTATTAAATAAGTACTTCAAAGCGAATGGTCAGAGTGTAGACAATAGTTTTGACATAACTAAATAAGACCTAAATTTATCAAAGGCATATACTACTGACCTGTGGAGTTCTTTTTCAGTGGTTGTATAATGCTCTTGTGCCTCATTTAAGGTTTTACTAGCATAATAAATGGGTTTAAACTTCTTATCCACCCTCGTCCTAAAAGCAGCTCCTACAAAGATAATCGCTAGCATCGCACATGAGTTCAAAATCGCCCCGGTCCAGGAGCAATAATAACCGCAAGAGTAAGTTTTTCTTTTAAAATGTCAAAGGCTTTCTTGCAATAATCGTTAAAATCAAATTTAGCGTCTTTCATTAGGAGTTGGGTCATGGGTTTGGCAGCTTTTGAAAAATCTTTTATAAACGTCCTATAAAATCCCGCATGCCAAAGAAAACTCCTAATGCCTTTTAAGTTGGTCGGATAAGGTAGTCGAGAAATAACGTCTACCTTAGCTTTGTCAACTTCAATCCCGGTTGAGAAATTTTATGCCACAAAACAATACCTTCTTTAACCATAAAATGACATTTTTCCCAATTAAGGACAAGGTTGGTTTCTTCACATCCGCAAGCATTTTAGATAGATTATTAAGACAAGATGAGAAGGAGTTACAAAACCCAAAAGTCATCCATGAAGACTTCCATAAAATCTTGACACATATCTGAGAATATAGCAGTCATGCACCGTTGGAATGTGGCGGGAGCATTACATAGTCCAAAAGGCATTCTTCGGTAGGCGAATGTTCCGTAAGGGCAGGTGAATGTTGTCTTTTCTTGGTCCTCGTGGGCAATCGAATTTGAAAATATCCCGAGAATCCATCGAGGAAGCAAGTAATACTCGTGTCCGAGATAGTCTTTCTAGCATCCGATCGATAAACGGAAGAGGAAGTGATCTTTCGTAGCATCATTCAATTTCCTAGTCAATGCACACCCTCCAACCACCGCCCTAGTTGGTATTAGTTCATTATCTTCGTTGGTTACCACCGGCCATTCCTCCCTTTTTTGGCACAACATGAATGGGGCTAACCCAAGGGCTATCGGAAATAGCATAAATTAATCCCCGCATCCAGGAGCTTAATGATTTCGCCCTTCACCACGCCTTTGCACGTTAGGGTTTAATCTCCTTTGTGGTTGTACTACGGGCTTAAAATCATCTTCCATAAGTATCTTGTGGGAACAATATGAAGGGTTAATTTCTTTAATGTCAGAGACTTTCCATGCAATTGCTCCCTTGTGCTTGCTTAAAACCTGTAGTAATGACTCATTTTCTTCGTCGATAACGAGAAGAGATCACAACAGGACAATTTTTATCTCCATCGATAAATGCATATTCTAAATGAGGAGGTAACTCCTTAAGTTTCGGGGGAGCATTAGCTTCCTCCGGTTTTACTTGAACATACTTGTCTGATTGTTCTTGGTTAGTTCCTCTGTTTCGCTTTCTTCGTCGCTAGATATCCCATCATTATCATCGAATTTTAATGATCTCAAAGGATCGTGAAGAAAACATTCTGGGCATGTTTCGAGAAGTGTTAGTTTCGATAAGGTCGAGATCATCAAGGTTGTCATCGGTGAAAGAAGCATATCTCATGGATTTTTCCAGGTCGAAAATAATCTTGTCATTACCAATTTCCAATGAAATTTTCTTGTTGAAGACATCAATCATAGCGCAGTCAGTAGCAAGAAAGGGTCTTCCGAGCAAAATAGGGATATCATCCTCTTCCATATCCAGAACCATGAGGTCGACCGTGAAGACAAATTTATCGATCATTACAAGAACATTTTCAGCTATCCCCTTAGGATATTGAGTAGATTTATTAACCAGCTCGATACACATTCTAGTTGGTTTAAGCTCTCCTAATTCCAAACATGAATAAAGAGAGAATGGCATGAGACTAATGCTTGCCCCTAGGTCGGCAAGGGCTTTGTTGAATAAAATTCCCCCGATAGTGCAGGGTAAAGTGAAACTCCCTGGATCTTCTTCTTTGAGAGGCATATTTTTCAAAAGGGCCGCAGAGCATCTTTGGTTTAAAGTAATCTGAGTTCGGTCAGAGAGTCTTCTATGGGTAATGAGATCTTTCATAAATTTGGCATATTTCGGCATTTGCTCCAAGGCTTCAACGAGAGGAATATTAATGCCGAGTTGTTGAATTTTCTCCATGAATTTTTGAAATAGCACCCGTTCTTGTTCTTTTTTAATCCTTCCTGGAAATGGAATAGGTGGAACGTAGGGACGGACCTTTTCGACATAAGGTTGAGCCTCCTTGGTTTCTTTATTGTAATCTTGTGGTGTTTCGTTAGTCAGATCATTCGAGTTCGAAGGGTAAGCTGGTTCCTTATAGTTTAATCCACTTCTAGTTGTAATTGCATGAGCCAGATCTCGAGGATTTGTTTCGCCGCTAGGAAAGTCACCTTCATCCCTAACTCGATAGATTCTCGCCGCTTTTCCCACTTGATTTTCAAGTCTTCTAATAGTAGCCGCTTGTGTTCTAGTGCTTTGTCGTATCTCGCTTGAGATTCAACCAAATTTGCGCTTCATCATACTTTCTCGCTGGATTCTTTAACAAGCATCTTCACAGCCTTTTGAAGATCCATCACTCTCCCATAAATGGGTTTAACGAACTTGTGTTTAACCATCTTGACTTCTTCGGTCGTGATTGCATGTCTACTTCAAATTCCTCCGCATTTTTTATCACGATTGTATATCAATAGGATTTTCATCCCGCTTCGCTCCATGATGATGAATGGAGCGCAATTTCCTCAACTATTTTCCATCCTTTATCGACAGTCATTAAAGGGATAGGTTCTTTAGAGTCTAACAATTGTCGAGTCTTTATGTTCAACCCGTTGTAGAATATTTGCAGCTGCTCGTGTTTGTTGAGTTTATGCTCGGGGCATTTTAGGATGGCTTCGTTAAATTTTTCCCAAGCTATAAATAGCGGTTCATCGTGGAATTGGCTAAACCTCCTAATTTCATCAACTTTGTTGAAGGATTTTTGTAGGGGTTCGATATTCCTTAAGAAAAGCCTTCTTAAAGGTGTTCCATGTTGTAATAGATCCCGATGGAAGGTTTTTTAACCAATCTCTAGCTCTTCCTTTTAGGGTAAAAGGAAAATCCCTCATCATAACATGATCTCTTGAGACTGTGGCGTGGAATAATTCACATTTCACATACCTTTGCTATGTGTTCGTGTGCTTCTTCATCTTTGGTCCCATAAAAACAGCATCTTTTTAGTTCATCAAGACAGAGTCCCCAAAATTCGAATTTAACATTTTCTTCAAGAGCCGAATGGTGATCCCCTCGCTTACTATTAGATGTCCGAGATAATCGCTCATATTAAGAGTCATAATATCAAAATAAAACTTAAATAAATATCCTAATATAATCCCGCAGCCGCCAAAAAACTTGATGCAGTTTTATCGACTGTGTCTTAATATTTATAGTGTCTCGCTATACCTAAGGTCTACCCTAATGCACTAACGGAAATGTATCCGATCGTGTGTAGTGTAGTAAATGGTAAAGCCGAGGTCGTCCCAAGAGCTATGTGTGTCGGATAATTACTAAGTCTAATTGTCACGTATATAAATGGTTTTATATGGTTTTAATTAATTAAACTACGAATGCATAATATAAAAGCAATTAAATGGTAGAAAGGAAATCAATAAAGGAATAGTGGTGCTAACCTAGTCAATCCTCCTAACTAGTTATGTCTACGCCTACTTACTTTCAATTACTTCAGGTGGGGTCAAATTCGAGAGGACAACATTTGGTCAATTCGCCCTAACCTATCAAAGAAGATGCCACCACAGAGAAATCAGTGTACCGCCATAAGTCCTGTTGTTCCTGGTCCCCTAAGCCAAGTCATTAAGTACCGCTACATGCTAGATTCTAAATAGTGAGTGCTCGGCCGTTAGGAACTTAGACACTACACCCCCACAATTCTTAAGTTCATCCAAACGATAGGTGATCACTGGTCAAATTGAACAAGTAGAAAGGGTCGCCATTGGTCATATCTTACCCTTCCGCTCAACCGCCTCACCTAGGGTCAAATGGTAATATCTCCTAGGCAATTGGCCTCTACCGCCATTCAAAACTACCGAACCAGGGTGACTACCAAAGAACTATGCATGCATACACTTAGAAATAATTGTACGGAAGTAAAGGTAAACGAAAACAAAACAATTAAGGAATCATAACTAGGCTAGCACCAAAGGGTGCTTAGCCATATTAATTCATGCACATCAATTCGATATTCAAAGGTACTAAATACATGAATTGAAAGTAAAAGAAATAATAAATGCTAAAGCTTATCGTAATGGTGTGACTTCTCCCTTGGAAACACCAGTATGCTTCCCTAGACCTCCCTAGAGCTTTTCCCACGCTCGAGTATGGTGTGTGGAATGGAATGAATAGAAATGCCGGAATTCGGGGTATTTATAGGCTGGGCTGAAGTTACGCAGAACCAAAATATGAGTTACTGTAACCTCCGTGAAATGCACTAGATCGCTAGGTTACAGCAACCTAGTAAGTGGTTACCCGTAGTCTTCAATAAACCAAGTTACATCAGAATGATGCAAAGAGTTACGGCGTAAGTATCGGGCGTGGAACCTCTTTTAACCTAATGGAGTTACGTCATAATCTTTGGAAGGAGTTACGCCGTAACCTCCGGATGAGTTGGACTTCGTGGTCACGCATAGTTACGGCGTAATGTGAGAGACGAAGTTACGCCGAATCTTCTTCAAGATAAGCATACCGTGATAAATCTTTAGTAATGTTTCCATTTCCGCGTCTCTTTAGCTCCAATGCTAGCAATTTACCTGAAAGTGTAAAACAATGGAAAACAAGCATAAATCCATAGAAATGATATAAATAACGAGCATTAACAGGGGAAATTGACACTTAATAATCAGGACTATTTGATGTTATCAAGGTGGTATGGTAGCCCTTGTGGTGGTGTCAAGAGGTGTTTAAGGTAGGAGAACATAAGGTTCAATTCATCCCTAAGGTTGAAGATGATATTTCTATTGTAATGACAACATAAACAACTTTGGCTATGTGGTTCAAGTGGGTAAAGGATGGGGTAACCCATAAGTGGTTCTGGTGATGAAGAGATGGAGGATGATGTTGTGGTGTAGGAAAACTCAAGTGGAGTTGTTGGTGATAATGAGAATGTCAATGCCAAAGGTTGAAGTGGACTAGGTGGAGGTAAATATGTGTTTGTCCTAATTGTGGATGAAGAGGATGAAGGTGCTCTAGTGGATGTTGTTTTTAAAGGAGCATTAGGTGTGAAGGTAGAGTAAGTTGAGTTGGTGGAAGGTGGTGTATGCATCTCTTCATCATCATCTAAAGTGAGATCAATGAAAGTGATTTCTTTTGGTGGTTTGATGTTTAGTCTAGGTTTCTTGGCTTGTTGAGAGGTGGTTGCAATGTTGGAAGGCATGGTTGGTGTGTGATGGATGATTGAAGATTGATGAGGGTAAATGCATGGGAAGTGCTTAAATAGCCAAATCAAAGGCATGCAAGGTTTGTAGGTTGCTAAGGATAATAGAGTGGGATGACTTTAGTAAATTGATGAGTGTTGGAATCAGCTAATGTTAGCAGAATCTAAGGAAAAATGGGTCAAAAAGTGAAAGCAAATAGTAAAATTCAGTTTTCCAAGGGACGGTACCACTACATTTAGTGGTGCCGTGGCACATTTAATGGGGTCGTGAGCTACTGATGTAGGATTTCTAACCAGGTTTTAATATTTATAATGTCTCGTTTACCTATGGTCCACCTTATGCACTCACGGGCAGTGTACCCGGTCGTGTGTAGTGTAGTAATCGGTAAAACCGAGGTCGTCCCAAGAGCTATGTGAGCGGATTCTAATTAAGTCTAGATGTCACTAGTTTTAACTGGTTTGAGGTTTGAAATGATTATATAACTAATAAACAAGAAATAAATGCGTAAAAAATAGAGTTGTGATCAATAGAGGGAAAGTGTGCTAACCTGATTACTCATCCTATCGTGTAATGTTCATGTTTTACTACTTCCAATTGATTCAAGTGGGGGTTTAAGTCGCTAGGACAACATTTGGTCAGTTCGTCCTAACCTATCAACAAAGGCTCAAACCCGAGGTCAAGATTCTACCCTTGATAGTCGAGTGGTTTTTAGTCGCCTAAGCCAAGTCATTAAGTACCATAAATGCAAGATTCGAAATAATGAGTGCCCGGGCGCTAGCATCTTAGACACTCATTCCTAACTTCTTAAGTTCATCCGGACGACCGGTGATCATTTGGCCAGTTCGCACAAGCGAGGAAGGGTCGTCAGTTGGTCAATTATTACCCTCCCCAACTCTACCTAACTACTTGTATTGCATGAATACTCTCTTTAAGCTTCTGCATATCACATCCAAGCCTATTGAGTCTATTAGTAATAGCACCAATGTCATCTAAGCTATTGTTATTCTTTTGCCAAGTGGTGCTTCAACATACCAATTTTGTTAATAGTCTGCCATATTTTATATTGATTTAAGGGCTCAAGCTGGTGGCATCTTAGGGATCCGCTCTTGAGTTTCGAGCATTTGGCGGGAAGGGATGTTTAAACCTTTATAGAAAATCTTAACCTTTTGATGGTTGTTCATATCGTGTTGCGGACATTTGAATAGAAGATCATTGTACCTTTCTCAAGCTTGGTACAACGTCTCGTCCATCCCTTGTTTGAAATTTTGAATCTCCTCTAATTTCTTGACAGTTTTTAAAGGTGCATAATGATAAGTCCTAAATTGTTGAATATTTATCACATGACTAATGCTCATATATTACATGTTTATATCTGAATTGATACTTAATTTCCTAAGTTTCCTAATTTCAGTAATTATAGAGGTATATTAAAAAAGATACGAAAAAATACATGATTTAGAGCTGTTTTTGATGATTCTGTATGCAATCTGTAAAATAGCATACGGCGTATGAAACTCTGGCCATACACCGTATTTATATCTGGAAGAATTTACTAAGTATTGGTGAATATTGAGCAAGATAAAATAATCGCTAATGTTTATCGATATGGAGTGATTCCTCCCTTGGAGATGGCTCCGTATGCTCCGAATGATCTGCCTTTGGACCCCTCTTCATGTTCTCTTCCTTTGAGTTGTATGTGAATGATGTGAAATACAGAAATTAGGGCTGGTATTTATAGGCACGATCCTAGTTACGGCGTTGATGCGTTAGCGTTCGGGGTCGAGAAAACCTCCTTTTCTACGAGCAAGTTTTTCAACCCTCTAGGCAGTGAACCTAA
This sequence comes from Chrysanthemum makinoi, assembly GCA_910596185.1. NCBI lineage: Eukaryota > Viridiplantae > Streptophyta > Magnoliopsida > Asterales > Asteraceae > Chrysanthemum > Chrysanthemum makinoi. Next base: position 149,851,271 of record OU343222.1, read on the forward strand.
TCGTTGTAGTGTAGTATGGGGTAAGCCTCGGGGATTGATTTCGTTCTATAGGGGAATAGGAATGCTAGAAAGAGATTTATGACGAGAAGGTGGGGTTGAGGATGATTATGTTAATACAAATAAGCCGTAAAAACGTTTATTTATATTTTACGATCTTCTAATGTTTTGTCGATAACAAACGTAAAATCATTTTAACGAAACAAATAAAATACGTAAATGGTTTGAGCCAATAGTTACTAACACACTTACATTTTCATATAAAACACTAAACAAGTAATAGTTCTTTCATGATTTAGTAATGCATATGTACAACAAATAGTGTTTACATAATGGGTAGATATATACATACTTAGTATGTATTATAATGGGTAGAAGTATAAGCATTTGACCTATTGACTAAATACATTGAATGTAGTTGGGTGAAACCCAAAGTCCATGACCCATACCCATGGAGCATAATCCATAACCCATGACCCATTGCATGACATCATGCATAAGTCATAATGGGTATTATCCATGACCCATGGAGCTAACCCATGACCCATTGACTAGATGCATTGCATCTTCTAGATACATTGCATCTATTTGGATACCCATGGATCAAAGTGTAACATATTGGATTTCACAAACACATCACATAACAATATATGGTTCGAATTATGTAAGAGTTTAGAGAGAGAAAGTAGAGATGGGAGCCTTTCTAGAGAGAGAATGTAAAACAAAGAAAGAAGGTTAGATTGAGTGAGAAAGGTCCAACCCTCTACCTTGGGAGGTAGAGGGTATTTATAGTTACAAACAAAACGTCCTCCTTCGGACTATGGATCAGGCATACAGTGGGTAAAGACCCGTCCTTCCTCCACGGTGTTGCTCTAAACTAAATAACTAACTAGTAAAACAGTAAATAACGATATGTCTACGAGCTAACTTATGCTAGATTATATTTGGGGTGACCGACTCTTCACTATGGAATTTCTAATTCCTAACAATCTCCCCCTAAGGGAGGTCACCCCATGTTTTACATTTAGAATCCTAGCATTCTATTTAATCTTCGTCTTGAGCTCGAGACATTAATTCTTCAACATCTGCATCTTTGTGCTATAGCAGTGATTCTTTAAAGTCCGATAACTTTGTACTTTAAGTGGAGGCCTTTATACCGATCCACATCTTTGATGATCTTCGAGGTTTAATTGAGATCATCAGCCACAGTAAATCTCTGGATCACCCTTTATTGTGTTGCCATCATGTGAAGTTGTGACTTTTGGACCGACATGCTCACACCTTTTGGATCATGACATCTTTTCATCGAGTAGCGAAGCTTATACTGTTCAAGATATTTGCAAAGAACGAAAGTAAGCATAGTATAAAAATATCGAGCCGTTGGTTATGTAGATAGGCACTTGTCATGATGTTCTTAAATTAAGTGTGGATCTTGTGAGCATGCGGCTTTGGATTGACTCCTCAATTTGATCACGCAACCATCCAAATGTACCGCAAACAACGCAGTTAGCAATAAAACACACGAAAGTGTCTTTGATCACTTTCGTTGAATTGAGGTACACGCCCATGGTTCCCGTTGATCGATAAGTATCTTGCTTTGTGATCGTAGATTCCTAAGAATTCCTTGACAGGGGTTTCGAAATGCTCTAGCCGTTCTCAAACGGGAACATCTCAAAGAAGACAACAGGTGAGTGAACCAAAGAAATTGAGATTTCCGATTGATGAAAATTTGATTTGAAAACAATCGCGTATTGCTTGAAGAAAGAGTTTTGCAATACGACGAAGGTTTTATGAGAAAGATCAATTTTCAATCAAAATACTTTTGTATTTGAAAAGAGTACACATTGATGTGCTAGAGAAAGAAGATTTGCACATCCGAAGCGGTTTTCCAAAAGTATTGTTTCAATCAGAGATACTTTTTGTGTTTGAAAATGAATACACATTCGACGTGCTAGAGAAAAGAAGGTTTGCACATCGAGCGGTTTTTCCAAAAGTATTCGTCAATTCCATTCCTGGACCAAGGTTGATTCACGAGTGAATCGCCCATCGTTCTATCCGTTGTCACAAGCTTGATCTTTTGCAAGATCTCACATGTCACCCACCAAGAGCTTGTTAGATGTTGGCTCTAGAAGGATTTCCATCTTCATCGTGAATACTTTTACATATCACTCGATGTTCCGCAATACCACAAGGATAATGCATATGACTCTTAATATATATTCTCACTTTCCACATTGTGTGAAACAGCAAGTCTTCAAGAATAGTGTCCTAATGAGATATTGTGGATGATCTCTTGGCTCTAGACTCAATAGTGCACATTTGGTTCCTATGCCGAGACTAGGGAGAGGGTCTCCTTCTTCAATATCAACAATCTCTAAGAGAAAGTCGATAGATTATGTCGGTTCCAGTGAGAATGAAACAAGCCCTTTTAAGAGGAACTTGAGTAGTTTGGGAAGTTAGTGCGATCGCCAGGGTCCATGACGCGATCTTGTCTTCAATACCGGTGTTACCTTAGTAAACACCAAGTAGCATATGTATTGACCTCGGTTTCTGCCCTAAGGTTGAATTATTGGAGGGCTATTTCTTTTCACCCTTTTCACATTCATTTCTTTTTCATTCTTCAACCCCTTCAAGCTTACCGAGACTTCACTAGAACCTTGTTGGGTTTATTCCAGACTAGCTCGTCCTCGGTCCCCACTCTTCCCATATTCTCATTTTTCTCCTTTTTTCATCATACCTAAGGACTTTACACTATCTAGTGGATTGTCCCTGGGTAGATCCCTCCGGCTCTAGCGGGATCGTGGGAACTAATACCTAACCTCACCATCCTTATAACTCCATACATAAAGTAAAATGGTCGGTCTTTTGGTACAGTTCTTTCTTCTGTGAATCCAATTGAAAAATCATTTGGAAAATCAATCAAGGTACTTGTGATATAAAATCAAAGAATTTTGTACTTTAATAGTTTTGATCATTTAGAAATGCTCCCCCTCAACATGTGCATATGATCTTGAAATTGTTTAGCACATGGAGGCAAGAGTTCTTTGAAATAATTTCTTGATCACAATTTCCTTAGAAAAAGCCATTTGATTTTCTTTTGGTAAATTCTCCCCCTCAATATGTGCATAGGATATTTGAAATCATTTTATCACATAGAGGAAATAGTTCTTTTGAAGCACATTCACGACCACAAAAGCCATTAAGAAACCATTAGAGAATCAATCAAGGTACATTATGTTAAAACATAAAAGCTTTTATACCTCGATAGTTTATTTTCTTTTGAAATGCTCCCCCTCAATATGTGCTTCGAGATTCGAAAGCGCTTTAGCACATATATGAGAAGCAGCCTGCACAATTTTATCAAAACGATCACCTTTTATCAAATTTCATTATTAAATCACAAATTCTCCCCCGATCAAAAATATCAAACCCTTTGAGATTTTGGATCCCAAGTGATTTAATAAGGTTTAGAAAACATGGGAGAAAATGTGCTTGATTTAAAATACTCATCTCATTTTTGGATAAATCCTCCTCCTCAACATGTGCATTGTGTATTTGTAATCATTTGGCACATGGAGGCAGGAGTGCCTATAAAGGACTAAAACCGATTCCATTAAAACGGATTTGAGATTTAAATCACGATCTCTCCCCGATCAAAAATTTCAAACCTTTTGAGATTTGTGATCCCAATTGATTTAAATCATTTAAAAGATTTTGGGGAAAGACGTGGAAAAATTTAATTTTGAAAAATGATTGATAAGGAACATTTTAAGACATTAAAGATTGTTAGTGTCAGGTATGATTGTTTTAAGAGATCTTTAAGTAAAATAAAACAATTTCACAATCAAACAAGAACAGAAAAAATTTCATTTTGAACGATCTTGATTCTAAAGAAAAATCATACCATGACATAACATTAAATCTTTGGATCACCACATTAATTTTTGTACAAACCGGATTTTTATGAAGAAATATCGTTTGAAAATACTTTATTTTAAATCACTCTCCCCCTCAATCGATGACCGTAGTCGATGATTGAGTGACTTAAGTTTTGATAAAAATGAAGTCCGGTGATTTTCAAAATTAAGTCCAATTAATTTTCAAAACAATATTTTCCATTTTCAAAATAATTTATTCAAATAATCAAAATTGTTTAAAAATGGTATCCTGCACAAAGATACATTAGGTGGTTGAGAAGCTTATGTTGTTGCTGTAGGGCTTGGAAGAAAACCGTCACGTTGATGCATGAGACTTCTTCACGTTGCATTTTTATGCCAACTCTCCATGAGGTCCAATTAAGCTCCGTTTCTTCAATTGATGATGAAGAAAACCATCTGCTGATGCAGTGAGACCTCTTACGTTGCATTTCATGCCAACTCTCCATAGAAGTCAAATTAAGCTCTGTTTCTTCATATGTCAACCCAAGATATAGTTGCCCTTTCCTTTCGGCATCCAATCATAAATTGTGGGATCCGGATCGGGAACATTCTTATA